>CP125979.1:429604362-429606862 GCA_030063025.1 Avena longiglumis
CTTGAGGTGGGACTAGCGACAACGGAAGGGCTATTAACCTTTATCGTGGCGGCAACCAGAAGGGCCATTAACCATTATCGTGGCGGCATCCGAAACCAATAGCGAGGCGAGGCTTCCTTGATAGCACCGAGCACGAAACATGCCCGTACCCGAGGTAACGCCATAGCGCCATTAGGCCTCAGCGGAACACCCGAGGTGTCGCCGCGAAACAGCGTGTACAAAGCACCACTTCCGTGGGTCGGGTACATGCGCAAGCGCTTGAAAACGCGATAACATAAGCCACCACGAATGGCGGGACACGGCGTCGCTAATCGACGCCGCGAGGGCGGGGATCTAACAACGAACCACGGGTCCAAAGCTACTCATCCGCTCGCGTATCCACAGCGGTCAAGCCAACCAAGCCTCCCCCCACGCATAGAAAGGGGGAATGGCCTGCACGAAGGCATGATGAGCGTCCACAGCGCGCGGGTGTTACACCAATAACGATACCATCATGGGGGCAACATTTCTCTGAAGGACTAGGCGATGGAATGTGCCTACGCGGATGACCACCAGGCGAGGAGAAGTAGCCCATATGGAACACAGCGTAGCGGCAATCACCTTTTGGGGAATCATACCATTGAGGAGCGTTTACGAGACCGGGCGATGACTCCCAAGTATCGTGGGCGACACGGATAAGCGCATTATCCGTGGTTAACATGGATGACCACCCAGGCGAGGAGAAGTAGCCCATATGGAACACGAAAAGCGTAGCGGCAATCACCTTTTGGGGAATCATACCGGTAGGAGCGTTTACGAGACCGGGCGATGACTCCCAAGTATCGTGGGCGACACCGGATAAACACGTTGTTGCGGCGGAGCTCAAATCGTCAATTTCATGGTGCTACACCTCATGCAATACACCTCAGACCCAGATCCCGTCACGGATACTAAAGGACGGTTTACGGTGATGGTTACTGAAGCGTCATCCGTGAGCCAACCGCTTCGTCTTGCCTAGGGCGTCGCCAACCTCTTGGATCCCACTCAAATCCGTGTTTTGCCCATAAAACCACGACCCTTACTGCCCGGGGTTCGGCCACCCTCCCCTACTATACAGGGCGCACCCCCCCGGACCCCTGCCCTTCAGCTTGTGAAGGAGGGGTACCCTCTTGCCGCGGCAGAGAAAAGGCCATTTCTGCCGCGGCGAAATCCTGCACGGGTTTTGCCCAGTTTCCACGTTTTAGCCGTTTTGTCAACGTATTGGCCAGTTTTCAGCGACGCGCGCATGTGCTGCGCTAGTTTGGACGTTTTCCGTGGAGTCGGGCGTTTTTGCCCGGTTTCCACGTTTTGGCGTATTGGCCATGTTTGTTCAACGTATTGGCCAGTTTTCAGCGTCGCGCGCACGTGCTGCGCTAGTTTGGACGTTTTCCGTGGAGTCGGGCGTTTTTGCCCGGTTTTCACGTTTTGCCGTTCCGTCCATGTTTGTTCAACGTATTGGCCAGTTTTTAGCGTCGCGCGCACGTGCTGCGCTAGTTTGGACGTTTTCCGTGGAGTCGGGCGTTCTTGCCCGGTTTTCACGTTTTGCCGTTCCGTCCATGTTTGTTCAACGTATTGGCCAGTTTTCAGCGTCGCGCGCACGTGCTGCGCTAGTTTGGGCGTTTTCCGTGGAGTCGGGCGTTTTTGCCCGGTTTTCATGTTTTGCCTTTCCGTCCATGTTTGTTCAACGTATTGGCCAGTTTTCAGCGTCGCGCGCACGTGCTGCGCTAGTTTGGACGTTTTCCGTGGAGTCGGGCGTTTTTGCCCGGTTTTCACGTTTTGCTGTTCCGGCCATGTTTCTTCAACGTATTGGCCAGTTTTCAGCGTCGCGCGCACGTGCTGCGCTAGTTTGGGCGTTTTCCGTGGGGTCGGGCGTTTTTGCCCGGTTTTCACGTTTTGCCGTTCCGTCCATGTTTGTTCAACGTATTGGCCAGTTTTCAGCGTCGCGCGCACGTGCTGCGCTAGTTTGGACGTTTTCCGTGGAGTCGGGCGTTTTTGCCTGGTTTTCATGTTTTCCCGTTCCGTCCATGTTTGTTCAACGTATTGGCCAGTTTTCAGCGTCGCGCGCGCGTGCTGCGCTAGTATGGACGTTTTCCGTGGAGTCGGGCGTTTTTGCCCGGTTTTCACGTTTCGGCGTATTGGCCATGTTTGTTCAACGTATTGGCCGGTTTTCTGCGTCAGATGCGCGTGCTTTGCGCTAGTTTGGACGTTTTCCGTGGAGTCGGGCGTTTTTGCCTGGTTTTCATGTTTTCCCGTTCCGTCCATGTTTGTTCAACGTATTGGCCAGTTTTCAGCGTCGCGCGCACGTGCTGCGCTAGTATGGACGTTTTCCGTGGAGTCGGGCGTTTTTGCCCGGTTTTCACGTTTCGGCGTATTGGCCATGTTTGTTCAACGTATTGGCCGGTTTTCTGCGTCGCGCGCACGTGCTGCGCTAGTTTGGTCGGTTTTCGTGGAGTGGGTGGGCGTTTTGCCCGGTACCCGCGTT
>CP125979.1:429611862-429616862 GCA_030063025.1 Avena longiglumis
GGCGGCGAACCGCCCCGTCGCCCGATCGAACACTTCACGGACCATTCAATCGGTAGGAAGCGGCCAGGCGGTGTGTACAAAGGCAGGGGCGTAGTCAGCGAGCTGATGACTCGCGCTTACTAGGCATTCCTCGTTGAAGACCAACAATTGCAATGATCTATCCCCATCACGATGAAATTTCCCAAGATTACCGGGCCTGTCGGCCAAGGCTATATACTCGTTGAATACATCGATTGTGGCGGCGTGCGACCCGAACATCTAAGGGCATCACAGACCTGTTATTGCCTCAAACTTCCGTCGCCTAAGCGGCGATAGTCCCTCTAAGAAGCTAGCTGCGGAGGATGGCTCCGCATAGCTAGTTAGCAGGCTGAGGTCTCGTTAGATTAGCGGAATTAACCGGACAAATCGCTCCACCAACTAAAACGGCCATGCACCACCACCCATAGAATCAAGAAAGAGCTCTCGATCTGTCAATCCTTGCTATATACGGACCTGGTAAGTTTCCCGTGTTGAGTCAAATTAAGCCGCGGGCTCCACGCTGGTGGTGCCCTTCCGTCAATTCCTTTAAGTTTCAGCCTTGCGACCATACTCCCCGGAACCCAAAGACTTTGATTTCTCATAAGGTGCGTGAGTCCTATAAGCAACATCCGCCCGATCCTGGTCGGCATCGTTTATAGTTGAGACTAGGGCGGTGTCTGATCGTCTTGAGCCCCCAACTTTCGTTCTTGATTAATGAAAACATCCTTGGCAAATGCTTTTCGCGGTTGTTGCGTCTTTCATAAATCCAAGAATTTCACCTCGACTATGAAATCTGAATGCCCCGACTGTCCCTATTAATCATTACTCCGATCCGAAGGCCAACACAATAGGACGGAATCCTATGATGTTATCCCATGCTAATGTATCGGGCGATGGCTTGCTTTGAGCACTCTAATTTCTTCAAAGTAACGATGCGGACACACGACCCGGCCAATTAAGGCTAGGGCGCATCGCCGGCTGAAGGGTCGAGTAGGTCGGTGCTTTCGTGAGGCGGACGGCCGACCGGCCCAAAGTCAACTTCTGAGCTTTTAGCGCAACAACTTAAATATCGCTATTGGAGCTGGAATTACAGCGGCTGCTGGCACCAGACTTGCCCTCAATGGATCCTCGTTAAAGGATTTAGATTGTACTCATTCAATTACCGGACACTAATCGCCCGGTATTGTTATTTATTGTCACTACCTCCCGTGTCGGGATTGGGTAATTTCTGGCGCTGCTGCCTTCCTTGGATGTGGTAGCCGTTTCTCGGGCTCCCTCTCCGAATCGAACCCTAATTCTCCGTCACCCGTCACCACCATGGTAGGCCCCTATCCTACCATCGAAAGTTGATAGGGAAGAAATTTGAATGAACCATCGCCGGCACAAGGCCATGCGATTCGAGAAGTTATCATGAATCATCGGATCAGCGGGCGAGCCAGCGTCAGCCTTTATCTAATAATCGCCCCTCGAAGTCGGGGTTTGTTGCGTATTAGCTCTAGAATTACCACGGTTATCCGGTAGCACGTACCATCAAACAAACTATAACTGATTTAATGAGCCATTCGCGGTTTCACAGTTCAAATTGGTTCATACTTGCACATGCATGGCTTAATCTTTGAGACAAGCATATGACTACTGGCAGGATCAACCAGGTGGCGAGTCCTCTTGACGTCCAGCGGCGGTAGTCATCCGCCCTTGCGAGGCGGAACAACAGCCGGTCCGGTTATCGCCAATTCATCGGGACTAAGCTTTCCTTCACCTACTAGAGACATTTCCAGCGTGTTTCGTCTCCTACCACAAACTGTAGGGAATACATGCAACAACACCCGTACTAAGACCGTTACGATCCGGATCGCTTCTTTTGAGGTGGGTCAACAGCCGGTCAGGTTATCGCTATTAAGCGGGACTAAGCTTTCCTTCTCCTACTAGAGACATTTCCAGCGTGATCGTCTCCTACCACAAAATGTAGAATACATGCAACACCCGTACTAAGACCGTTACGATCCAGAGAGCTGTTTTGAGGTCAATAGCGGTCCGGTTGTCGCACTTGGCGGGACTAAGCTTTCCTTTTCCTACTAGAGAGGTTTCCAAGCGTGTTGCTTCTCCCCACAAACTGTGGGAAATACATGCAACACCGTACTACCGCCGTTCAGATCGAGCTTATCTTGAGGTGGGACTAGCGACAACGGAAGGGCTATTAACCTTTATCGTGGCGGCAACCAGAAGGGCCATTAACCATTATCGTGGCGGCATCCGAAACCAATAGCGAGGCGAGGCTTCCTTGATAGCACCGAGCACGAAACATGCCCGTACCACGAGTAACGCCATAGCGCCATTAGGCCTGGCGGAACACCCGAGGTGTCGCCCGCGAAACAGCGTGTACAAAGCACCACTTCCGTGGGTCGGGTACATGCGCAAGCGCTTGAAAACAGCGATAACATAAGCCACCACGAATGGCGGGACACGGCGTCGCTAATCGGCCGCCGCGGGCGGGGATCTAACAACAGACACGGGTCCAAAGCTACTCATCCGCTCGCGTATCCACATCGGTCAAGCCAACCAAGCCTCCCCCCACGCATAGCACGGGGGAATGGCCTGCACGAAGGCGTCCTGAGTGTCCACGGCGTGCGGGTGTTACACCAATAACGATACCATCATGGGGCAACATTTCTCTGAAGGGACTAGAGGCGATGGAATGTGCCTACCGCGGATGACCACCAGGCGGCGAGAAGTAGCCCATATGGAACACAGCGTAGCGGCAATCACCTTTTGGGAATCATACCGGGAGCGTTTACGAGACCGGGCGATGACTCCCAAGTATCGTGGGCGACACGGATAAGCGCATTATCCGTGGTTAACATGGATGACCACCCAGGCGGCGAGAAGTAGCCCATATGGAACACGAAAAGCGTAGCGGCAATCACCTTTTGGGGAATCATACCGACTGGGAGCGTTTACGAGACCGGGCGATGACTCCCAAGTATCGTGGGCGACACCGGATAAACACGTTGTTGCGGCGGAGCTCAAATCGTCAATTTCATGGTGCTACACCTCATGCAATACACCTCAGACCCAGATCCCGTCACGGATACTAAAGGACGGTTTACGGTGATGGTTACTGAAGCGTCATCCGGCTGAGCCAACGCCGCTTCGTCTTGCCTAGGGCGTCGCCAACCTCTTGGATCCTCAAATCCACGTGTTTTGCCCATAAAACACGACCCTTACCTGCGCCGGGGTTCGGCCACCTCCCCTACTATACCTGGGCGCACCCCACCCGGACCCCTGCCCTTCAGCTTGTGAAGGAGGGGTACACTCTTGCCTTGGCAGAGAAAAGGCCATTTCTCTGCCGCGGCGAGAATCTGCAGGTTTGCCCAGTTTCCACGTTTTAGCCGTTTTGTCAACGTATTGGCCAGTTTTCAGCGACGCGCGCATGTGCTGCGCTAGTTTGGACGTTTTCCGTGGAGTCGGGCGTTTTTGCCCGGTTTCCACGTTTTGGCGTATTGGCCATGTTTGTTCAACGTATTGGCCAGTTTTCAGCGTCGCGCGCACGTGCTGCGCTAGTTTGGACGTTTTCCGTGGAGTCGGGCGTTTTTGCCCGGTTTTCACGTTTTGCCGTTCCGTCCATGTTTGTTCAACGTATTGGCCAGTTTTTAGCGTCGCGCGCACGTGCTGCGCTAGTTTGGACGTTTTCCGTGGAGTCGGGCGTTCTTGCCCGGATTGCACGTTTTTGCCCGGTTTTCACGTTTTGCCGTTCCGTCCATGTTTGTTCAACGTATTGGCCAGTTTTCAGCGTCGCGCGCACGTGCTGCGCTAGTTTGGGCGTTTTCCGTGGAGTCGGGCGTTTTTGCCCGGTTTTCATGTTTTGCCTTTCCGTCCATGTTTGTTCAACGTATTGGCCAGTTTTCAGCGTCGCGCGCACGTGCTGCGCTAGTTTGGACGTTTTCCGTGGAGTCGGGCGTTTTTGCCCGGTTTTCACGTTTTGCTGTTCCGGCCATGTTTCTTCAACGTATTGGCCAGTTTTCAGCGTCGCGCGCACGTGCTGCGCTAGTTTGGGCGTTTTTGCCCGGTTTCCAAGATTTTGCCCGTTTTCACGTTTTGCCGTTTCGTCCATGTTTGTTCAACGTATTGGTCAGTTTTCAGCGTCGCGCGCACGTGCTGCGCTAGTTTGGACGTTTTCCGTGGAGTCGGGCGTTTTTGCCTGGTTTTCATGTTTTCCCGTTCCGTCCATGTTTGTTCAACGTATTGGCCAGTTTTCAGCGTCGCGCGCACGTGCTGCGCTAGTATGGACGTTTTCCGTGGAGTCGGGCGTTTTTGCCCGGTTTTCACGTTTCGGCGTATTGGCCATGTTTGTTCAACGTATTGGCCGGTTTTCTGCGTCGCGCGCACGTGCTGCGCTAGTTTGGACGTTTTCCGTGGAGTCGGGCGTTTTTGCCTGGTTTTCATGTTTTCCCGTTCCGTCCATGTTTGTTCAACGTATTGGCCAGTTTTCAGCGTCGCGCGTGCTGCGCTAGTATGGACGTTTTCCGTGGAGTCGGGCGTTTTTGCCCGGTTTTCACGTTTCGGCGTATTGGCCATGTTTGTTCAACGTATTGGCCGGTTTTCTGCGTCGCGCGCACGTGCTGCGCTAGTTTGGACGTTTTCCGTGGAGTCGGGCGTTTTTGCCCGGTACCCACGTTTTGGCAATACGTGGGTGTTTCTTCAACGTATTGGCCAGTTTTCAGCGTCGCGCGCACGTGCTGCGCTAGTTTTGACGTTTTCCGTGGAGTCGGGCGTTTTTGCCCGGTTTTCACGTTTTGCCGTTCCGTCCATGTTTCTTCAACGTATTGGCCAGTTTTCAGGGTCGCGCGCACGTGCTGCGCTAGTCGGACGTTTTCCGTGGAGTCGGGCGTTTTTGCCCGGTTTCCACGTTTTGGCAATACGTGGGTGTTTCTTCAACGTATTGGCCAGTTTTCAGCATCGCGGCGCACGTCCTACGCTAGTCG
>CP125979.1:429621862-429624362 GCA_030063025.1 Avena longiglumis
GTCCCTCTAAGAAGCTAGCTGCGGAGGGATGGCTCCGCATAGCTAGTTAGCAGGCTGAGGTCTCGTTAGATTAGCGGAATTAACGGACAAATCGCTCCACCAACTAAAACGGCCATGCACCACCACCCATAGAATCAAGAAAGAGCTCTCGGTCTGTCAATCCTTGCTATATACGGACCTGGTAAGTTTCCCGTGTTGAGTCAAATTAAGCCGCGGGCTCCACGCTGGTGGTGCCCTTCCGTCAATTCCTTTAAGTTTCAGCCTTGCGACCATACTCCCCGGAACCCAAAGACTTTGATTTCTCATAAGGTGCGGCGAGTCCTATAAGCAACATCCGCGATCCTGGTCGGCATCGTTTATAGTTGAGACTAGGGCGGTGTCTGATCGTCTTGAGCCCCCAACTTTCGTTCTTGATTAATGAAAACATTCTTGGCAAATGCTTTCGCGGTTGTTCGTCTTTCATAAATCCAAGAATTTCACCTCGACTATGAAATCTGAATGCCCCGATTGTCCTATTAATCATTACTCCGATCCGAAGGCCAACACAATAGGACGGAATCCTATGATGTTATCCCATGCTAATGTATCGGGCGATGGCTTGCTTTGAGCACTCTAATTTCTTCAAAGTAACGATGCGGACACGACCCGGCCAATTAAGGCTAGGGCGCGCCGGCTGAAGGGTCGAGTAGGTCGGTGCTTTCGTGGTGAGTGACCGGCCGACCAGCCCAAAGTCAACTTCTGAGCTTTTAAGCTGCAACAACTTAAATATCGCTATTGGAGCTGGAATTACATGACTGCTGGCACCAGACTTGCCCTCAATGGATCCTCGTTAAAGGATTTAGATTGTACTCATTCAATTACGAGACACTAATCGCCCGGTATTGTTATTTATTGTCACTACCTCCCGTGTCGGGATTGGGTAATTTTGGCGCTTCTTGCCTTCCTTGGATGTGGTAGCCGTTTCTCGGGCTCCCTCTCCGAATCGAACCCTAATTCTCCGTCACCCGTCACCACCATGGTAGGCCCTATCCTACCATCGAAAGTTGATAGGGCAGACATTCGAATGAGACGTCGCCGCCACGAGGGCCGTGCGATCCGTCGAGTTATCATGAATCATCGGATCAGCGGCGAGCCGCGTCAGCCTATCTAATAAATCGCCCCTCGAAGTCGGGGTTTGTTGCGTATTAGCTCTAGAATTACTACGGTTATCCGGTAGCACTTACCATCAAACAAACTATAACTGATTTAATGAGCCATTCGCAGTTTCACAGTTCAAATTGGTTCATACTTGCACATGCATGGCTTAATCTTTGAGACAAGCATATGACTACTGGCAGGATCAACCAGGTGGCGAGTCCTCTTGACGTCCGGCGGCGGTAGTCATCCGCCCTTGCAGGCGGACAACAGCCGGTCCGGTTGTCGCCAATTCATCGGGACTAAGCTTTCCTTCACCTACTAGAGACATTTCCAGCGTGTTTCGTCTCCTACCACAAACTGTAGAATACATGCAACACCCGTACTAAGACCGTTACGATCCGGATCGCTTCTTTTGAGGTGGGTCAACAGCCGGTCAGGTTATCGCTATTAAGCGGGACTAAGCTTTCCTTCTCCTACTAGAGACATTTCCAGCGTGATCGTCTCCTACCACAAAATGTAGAATACATGCAACACCCGTACTAAGACCGTTACGATCCAGAGAGCTGTTTTGAGGTCAATAGCCGGTCCGGTTGTCGCACTTGGCGGGACTAAGCTTTCCTTTTCCTACTAGAGGTTTCCAAGCGTGTTGCTTCTCCCCTGGCTGGGAAATACATACAACACTGCCGTACTACCGCCGTTCAGATCGAGAAAGCTTATCTTGAGGTGGGACTAGCGACAACCGGAAGGGCTATTAACCTTTATCGTGGCGGCAACCAGAAGGGCCATTAACCATTATCGTGGCGGCATCCGAAACCAATAGCGAGGCGAGGCTTCCTTGATAGCACCGAGCACGAAACATGCCCGTACCACGAGTAACGCCATAAGCGCCATTAGGCCTAGCGGAACACCAGAGGTGTCCGCCGCGAAACAGCGTGTACAAAGCACCACTTCCCGTGGGTCGGGTACATGCGCAAGCGCTTGAAAACAGCGATAACATAAGCCACCACGAATGGCGGGACACGGCGTCGCTAATCGGCCGCCGCGAGGGCGGGGATCTAACAACGAACCACGGGTCCAAAGCTACTCATCCGCTCGCGTATCCACATCGGTCAAGCCAACCAAGCCTCCCCACGCGCCTTGCGGGGAATGGCCTGCGAAGCGTCTGAGTGTCCGCGGCGTCGGGTGTTACACCAATAACGATACCATCATGGGGCAACATTTCTCTGAAGGGACTAGGCGATGGAATGTGCCTACCGCGGATGACCACCAGGCGGCGAGGAGAAGTAGCCCATATGGAACACAGCGTAGCGGCAATCACCTTTTGGGGAATCATACCGGTAGGAGCGTTTACGAGACCGGGCGA
>CP125979.1:429631862-429634362 GCA_030063025.1 Avena longiglumis
TCGCGGTTGTTCGTCTTTCATAAATCCAAGAATTTCACCTCGACTATGAAATCTGAATGCCCCGATTGTCCTATTAATCATTACTCCGATCCGAAGGCCAACACAATAGGACGGAATCCTATGATGTTATCCCATGCTAATGTATCGGGCGATGGCTTGCTTTGAACACTCTAATTTTTTCAAAGTAACGATGCGGACACGACCCGGCCAATTAAGGCTAGGGCGCATCGCCCGGCTGAAGGGTCGAGTAGGTCGATTGCTTTCGCCGTGGTGAACCGGCCGACCGGCCCAAAGTCAACTTCTGAGCTTTTTAACTGCAGCAACTTTAAGATACGCTATTGGAGCTGGAATTACCGCGGCTGCTGGCACCAGACTTGCCCTCCAATTGATCCTCGTTAAAGGATTTAAAGTGTACTCATTCCAATTACAGGGCCTCGAAAGAGTCCTGTATTGTTATTTTTCGTCACTACCTCCCCGAGTCGGGAGTGGGTAATTTGCGCGCCTGCTGCCTTCCTTGGATGTGGTAGCCGTTTCTCAGGCTCCCTCTCCGGAATCGAACCCTGATTCCCCGTTACCCGTGGTCACCATGGTAGGCCCCTATCCTACCATCAAGTTGATAGGGAAGAAATTTGAATGATGCGTCGCCGACACGAGGGTCGTGCGATCCGTCGAGTTCTCATGAATCATCGGATCAGCGGGCGAGCCGCGTCGATACTATCTAATAAATCGCCCCTCGAAGTCGGGGTTTGTTGCGTATTAGCTCTAGAATTACTACGGTTATCCGGTAGCACGTACCATCAAACAAACTATAACTGATTTAATGAGCCATTCGCGGTTTCACAGTTCAAATTGGTTCATACTTGCACATGCATGGCTTAATCTTTGAGACAAGCATATGACTACTGGCAGGATCAACCAGGTGGCGAGTCCTCTTGACGTCCAGCGGCGGTAGTCATCCGCCCTTGCGAGCGAACAACAGCCGGTCCGGTTGTCGCCAATTCATCGGGACTAAGCTTTCCTTCACCTACTAGAGACATTTCCAGCGTGTTTCGTCTCCTACCACAAACTGTAGAATACATGCAACACCCGTACTAAGACCGTTCTGATCCGGATCGCTTCTTTTGAGGTGGGTCAACAGCCGGTCAGGTTATCGCTATTAAGCGGGACTAAGCTTTCCTTCTCCTACTAGAGACATTTCCAGCGTGATCGTCTCCTACCACAAAATGTAGAATACATGCAACACCCGTACTAAGACCGTTACGATCCGAGAGCTGTTTTGAGGTCAATAGCGGTCCGGTTGTCGCACTTGGCGGGACTAAGCTTTCCTTTTCCTACTAGAGAGGTTTCCAAGCGTGTTGCTTCTCCCCACAAACTGTGGGAAATACATGCAACACCCCGTACTACCGCCGTTCAGATCCAGCTTATCTTGAGGTGGGACTAGCGACAACCAGAAGGGCTATTAACCTTTATCGTGAGCGGCAACCAGAAGGGCCATTAACCATTATCGTGAGCGGCATCCGAAACCAATAGCGAGAGCGAGGCTTCCTTGATAGCACCGAGCACGAAACATGCCCGTACCACGAGGTAACTCCGCAAGCGCCATTAGGCCTGGCGGAACACCAGAGGTGTCGCCCGCGAAACAGCGTGTACAAAGCACCACTTCCCGTGGGTCGGGTACATGCGCAAGCGCGAAAACAACAGTAACATAAGCCACCACGAATGGCGGGACCGGCGCGTCGCTAATCGACGCCGCGAGGGCGGGGATCTAACAACGAACCACGGGTCCAAAGCTACTCATCCGCTCGCGTATCCACATCGGTCAAGCCAACCAAGCCTCCCCACGCGCCTTGCGGGGAATGGCCTACCTGCAAGCGTCCTGAGTGTCCACGGCGTCTTGGTGTTACACCAATAACGATACCATCATGGGGCAACATTTCTCTGAAGGACTAGGCGATGGAATGTGCCTACCGCGGATGACCACCAGGCGGCGAGGAGAAGTAGCCCATATGGAACACAGCGTAGCGGCAATCACCTTTTGGGGAATCATACCGGTAGGAGCGTTTACGAGACCGGGCGATGACTCCCAAGTATCGTGGGCGACACGGATAAGCGCATTATCCGTGGTTAACATGGATGACCACCCAGGCGGCGGAGAAGTAGCCCATATGGAACACGAAAAGCGTAGCGGCAATCACCTTTTGGGGAATCATACCGACTGAGGAGCGTTTACGAGACCGGGCGAGTGACTCCCAAGTATCGTGGGCGACACCGGATAAACACGTTGTTGCGGCGGAGCTCAAATCGTCAATTTCATGGTGCTACACCTCATGCAATACACCTCAGACCCAGATCCCGTCACGGATACTAAAGGACGGTTTACGGTGATGGTTCTGAGAAGCGTCATCCGGCTGAGCCAACCGCTTCGTCTTGCCTAGGGCGTCGCCAACCTCTTGGATCCCACTCAAATCCACGTGTTTTGCCCATAAAACCACGACCCTTA
>CP125979.1:429681862-429684362 GCA_030063025.1 Avena longiglumis
CGGGGATTGGGTAATTTCTTGCTGCTGCCTTCCTTGGATGTGGTAGCCGTTTCTCGGGCTCCCTCTCCGAATCGAACCCTAATTCTCCGTCACCCGTCACCACCATGGTAGGCCCCTATCCTACCATCGAAAGTTGATAGGGCAGAAATTTGAATGATGCGTCGCCCGGCACGAGGGCCGTGCGATCCGTCAGTTATCATGAATCATCGGATCAGCGGGCGAGCCAGCGTCGATACTATCTAATCGTCGCCCCTCGAAGTCGGGGTTTGTTGCGTATTAGCTCTAGAATTACCACGGTTATCCAAGTAGTAAGGTACTATCAAATAAACGATAACTGATTTAATGAGCCATTCGCAGTTTCGCGGTATAATTGCTTATACTTAGACATGCATGGCTTAATCTTTGAGACAAGCATATGACTACTGGCAGAATCAACCAGGTAGCGGCGAGTCCTCTTCGACGTCCAGCGGCGGTAGTCATCCACCCTTGCAGGCGGAACAACAGCCGGTCCGGTTGTCGCAATTCATCGGGACTAAGCTTTCCTTCACCTACTAGAGACATTTCCAGCGTGTTTCGTCTCCTACCACAAACTGTAGAATACATACAACACCCGTACTAAGACCGTTCTGATCCGGATCGCTTCTTTTGAGGTGGGTCAACAGCCGGTCCGGTTGTCGCTATTAAGCGGGACTAAGCTTTCCTTCTCCTACTAGAGACATTTCCAGCGTGATCGTCTCCTACCACAAAATGTAGAATACATGCAACACCCGTACTAAGACCGTTCTGATCCGAGAGCTTGTTTTGAGGTCAATAGCGGTCCGGTTGTCGCACTTGGCGGGACTAAGCTTTCCTTTTCCTACTAGAGAGGTTTCCAAGCGTGTTGCTTCTCCCCACAAACTGTGGAAATACATGCAACACACCGTACTACCGCCGTTCAGATCGAGCTTCTTTTGAGGTGGGACTAGCGACAACGGAAGGGCTATTAACCTTTAGCGTGGCGGCAACCAGAAGGGCCATTAACCATTATCGTGGCGGCATCCGAAACCAATAGCGAGGCGAGGCTTCCTTGATAGCACCGAGCACAAAGCGTGCGATACCACGAGTAAGCGCCATAGCGCCATTAGGCCTGGCGGAACACCCGAGGTGTCGCCCGCGAAACAGCGTGTACAAAGCACCACTTCCGTGGGTCGGGTACATGCGCAAGCGCGAAAACAGCGATAACATAAGCCACCACGAATGGCGGGACACGGCGTCGCTAATCGGCCGCCGCGAGGGCGGGGATCTAACAACGAACCACGGGTCCAAAGCTACTCATCCGCTCGCGTATCCACATCGGTCAAGCCAACCAAGCCTCCCCACGCGCCTTGCGGGGAATGGCCTACTGAAGGCGTCACGAGTGTCCACGCAGCGTCTTGGTGTTACACCAATAACGATACCATCATGGGGCAACATTTCTCACGAAGGACTAGGCGATGGAATGTGCCTACCGCGGATGACCACCAGGCGGCGAGAAGTAGCCCATATGGAACCGCAGCGTAGCGGCAATCACCTTTTGGGGAATCATACCGACTGGGAGCGTTTACGAGACCGGGCGATGACTCCCAAGTATCGTGGGCGACACGGATAAGCGCATTATCCGTGGTTAACATGGATGACCACCCAGGCGGCTGAGAAGTAGCCCATATGGAACACGAAAAGCGTAGCGGCAATCACCTTTTGGGGAATCATACCGGTAGGAGCGTTTACGAGACCGGGCGATGACTCCCAAGTATCGTGGGCGACACCGGATAAACACGTTGTTGCGGCGGAGCTCAAATCGTCAATTTCATGGTGCTACACCTCATGCAATACACCTCAGACCCAGATCCCGTCACGGATACTAAAGGACGGTTTACGGTGATGGTTACTGAAGCGTCATCCGGTGAGCCAACGCTTCGTCTTGCCTGAGGCGTGCGCCAACCTCTTGGATCCCACTCAAATCCACGTGTTTTGCCCATAAAACACGACCCTTACCTGCCGGAAGTTCGGCCACCCTCCCCTACTATACCTGGGAACGCACCCCCACCCGGACCCCTGCCCTTCAGCTTGTGAAGGAGGGGTACACTCTTGCCGCGGCAGAGAAAAGGGCCATTTCTCTGCCGCGGCAGGATTTCCTGCACGGGTTTTGCCCAGTTTCCACGTTTTAGCCGTTTTGTCAACGTATTGGCCAGTTTTCAGCGACGCTTGTGCGTGGTGCGCTAGTTTGGACGTTTTCCGTGGAGTCGGGCGTTTTTGCCCGGTTTCCACGTTTTGGCGTATTGGCCATGTTTGTTCAACGTATTGGCCAGTTTTCAGCGTCGCGCGCACGTGCTGCGCTAGTTTGGACGTTTTCCGGGGGGTGGGGGGTTTTGCCCGGTTTCCACGTTTTGGCGTATTGGCCATGTTTGTTCAACGTATTGGCCAGTTTTCAGCGTCGCGCGCACGTGCTGCGCTAGTTTGGACGTTTTCCGTGGAGTCGGGC
>CP125979.1:429691862-429694362 GCA_030063025.1 Avena longiglumis
GTAGCCGTTCTCGGGCTCCCTCTCCGGAATCGAACCCTAATTCTCCGTCACCCGTCACCACCATGGTAGGCCCCTATCCTACCATCGAAGTTGATAGGGCAGAAATTTGAATGATGCGTCGCCCGGCACGAGGGCCGTGCGATCCGTCGAGTTATCATGAATCATCGGATCAGCGGGCGAGCCCGCGTCAGTACTATCTAATCGTCGCCCCTCGAAGTCGGGGTTTGTTGCGTATTAGCTCTAGAATTACTACGGTTATCCGGTAGCACGTACCATCAAACAAACTATAACTGATTTAATGAGCCATTCGCGGTTTCACAGTTCAAATTGGTTCATACTTGCACATGCATGGCTTAATCTTTGAGACAAGCATATGCTACTGGCAGGATCAACCAGGTAGCGCGAGTCCTCTTGACGTCCAGCGGCGGTAGTCATCCACCCTTGCGAGCGGAGACAACAGCCGGTCCGGTTGTCGCGATTCATCGGGACTAAGCTTTCCTTCACCTACTAGAGACATTTCCAGCGTGTTGCGTCTCCTACCACAAACTGTGGGGAATACATGCAACACCCCGTACTAAGACCGTTCTGATCCAGATCGCTTCTTTTGAGGTGGGTCAACAGCCGGTCCGGTTGTCGCTATTAAGCGGGACTAAGCTTTCCTTCTCCTACTAGAGACATTTCCAGCGTGATGCGTCTCCTACCACAAAATGTGGGGAATACATGCAACACCCGTACTAAGACCGTTCTGATCCAGAGAGCTTGTTTTGAGGTCAATAGCCGGTCCGGTTGTCGCACTTGAGCGGGACTAAGCTTTCCTTTTCCTACTAGAGAGGTTTCCAAGCGTGTTGCTTCTCCCCACAAACTGTGGGAAATACATGCAACACACCGTACTACCGCCGTTCAGATCCAGCTTCTTTTGAGGTGGGACTAGCGACAACCAGAAGGGCTATTAACCTTTAGCGTGGCGGCAACCAGAAGGGCCATTAACCATTATCGTGGCGGCATCCGAAACCAATAGCGAGGCGAGGCTTCCTTGATAGCACCGAGCACAAAGCGTGCGATACCACGAGTAACGCCGCCAGCGCCATTAGGCCACAGCGGAACACCCGAGGTGTCCGCGCGAAACAGCGTGTACAAAGCACCACTTCCGTGGGTCGGGTACATGCGCAAGCGCGAAAACAGATAACATAAGCCACCACGAATGGCGGGACACGGCGTCGCTAATCGACGCCGCGAGGGCGGGGATCTAACAACGAACCACGGGTCCAAAGCTACTCATCCGCTCGCGTATCCACATCGGTCAAGCCAACCAAGCCTCCCCCACGCGCCTTGCGGGGAATGGCCTACCTGCAAGCGTCCTGAGTGTCCACGGCGTCTTGGTGTTACACCAATAACGATACCATCATGGGGCAACATTTCTACTGAAGGGACTAGGCGATGGAATGTGCCTACGCGGATGACCACCAGGCGGCGAGGAAAGTAGCCCATATGGAACACAGCGTAGCGGCAATCACCTTTTGGGGAATCATACCGGGAGCGTTTACGAGACCGGGCGATGACTCCCAAGTATCGTGGGCGACACGGATAAGCGCATTATCCGTGGTTAACATGGATGACCACCCAGGCGGCTGAGAAGTAGCCCATATGGAACACGAAAAGCGTAGCGGCAATCACCTTTTGGGGAATCATACCGACTGGGAGCGTTTACGAGACCGGGCGATGACTCCCAAGTATCGTGGGCGACACCGGATAAACACGTTGTTGCGGCGGAGCTCAAATCGTCAATTTCATGGTGCTACACCTCATGCAATACACCTCAGACCCAGATCCCGTCACGGATACTAAAGGACGGTTTACGGTGATGGTTACTGAAGCGTCATCCGGCTGAGCCAACGCTTCGTCTTGCCTAGGGCGTGCGCCAACCTCTTGGATCCCACTCAAATCCACGTGTTTTGCCCATAAAACACGACCCTTACTGCCCGAAGTTCGGCCACCCTCCCCTACTATACCTGGGGAACGCACCCCCACCCCGGACCCCTGCCCTTCAGCTTGTGAAGGAGGGGTACACTCTTGCCGCGGCAGAGAAAAGGGCCATTTCTCTGCCGCGGCAGGATTTCCTGCACGGGTTTTGCCCAGTTTCCACGTTTTAGCCGTTTTGTCAACGTATTGGCCAGTTTTCAGCGACGCGCGCACGTGCTGCGCTAGTTTGGACGTTTTCCGTGGAGTCGGGCGTTTTTGCCCGGTTTCCACGTTTTGGCGTATTGGCCATGTTTGTTCAACGTATTGGCCAGTTTTCAGCGTCGCGCGCACGTGCTGCGCTAGTTTGGACGTTTTCCGTGGAGTCGGGCGTTTTTGCCCTGGTTGCACTTTTTGTCTTATTGGCCATGTTTGTTCAACGTATTGGCCAGTTTTCAGCGTCGCGCGCACGTGCTGCGCTAGTGTCGACTTCTCCGGTGGGGTCGGGCGTTCTTGCCCGGTTTCCACGTGTTGGCGTGTTGGC
>CP125979.1:429701862-429704362 GCA_030063025.1 Avena longiglumis
AATTCTCCGTCACCCGTCACCACCATGGTAGGCCCCTATCCTACCATCGAAAGTTGATAGGGCAGAAATTTGAATGATGCGTCGCCGGCACGAGGGCCGTGCGATCCGTCGAGTTATCATGAATCATCGGATCAGCGGGCGAGCCCGCGTCGCCTTACTATCTAATAAATCGCCCCTCGAGTCGGGGTTTGTTGCGTATTAGCTCTAGAATTGCCACAGTTATCCGGTATACGTACCATCAAACAAACTATAACTGATTTAATGAGCCATTCGCAGTTTCACAGTTCAAATTGGTTCATACTTGCACATGCATGGCTTAATCTTTGAGACAAGCATATGACTACTGGCAGGATCAACCAGGTAGCGAGTCCTCTTCGACGTCCAGCGACGGTAGTCATCCGCCCTTGCAGGCAGACAACAGCCGGTCCGGTTGTCGCGATTCATCGGGACTAAGCTTTCCTTCACCTACTAGAGACATTTCCAGCGTGTTGCGTCTCCTACCACAAACTGTGGGGAATACATGCAACACCCCGTACTAAGACCGTTCTGATCCAGATCGCTTCTTTTGAGGTGGGTCAACAGCCGGTCCGGTTGTCGCTATTAAGCGGGACTAAGCTTTCCTTCTCCTACTAGAGACATTTCCAGCGTGATGCGTCTCCTACCACAAAATGTGGGGAATACATGCAACACCCCGTACTAAGACCGTTCTGATCCAGAGAGCTTGTTTTGAGGTCAATAGCCGGTCCGGTTGTCGCACTTGAGCGGGACTAAGCTTTCCTTTTCCTACTAGAGAGGTTTCCAAGCGTGTTGCTTCTCCCCACAAACTGTGGGAAATACATGCAACACCGTACTACCGCCGTTCAGATCGAGCTTCTTTTGAGGTGGGACTAGCGACAACCAGAAGGGCTATTAACCTTTAGCGTGGCGGCAACCAGAAGGGCCATTAACCATTATCGTGGCGGCATCCGAAACCAATAGCGAGGCGAGGCTTCCTTGATAGCACCGAGCACAAAGCGTGCGATACCACGAGTAGCGCCATAGCGCCATTAGGCCACAGCGGAACACCCGAGGTGTCCGCGCGAAACAGCGTGTACAAAGCACCACTTCCCGTGGGTCGGGTACATGCGCAAGCGCGAAAACAGCGATAACATAAGCCACCACGAATGGCGGGACACGGCGTCGCTAATCGGCCGCCGCGAGGGCGGGGATCTAACAACGAACCACGGGTCCAAAGCTACTCATCCGCTCGCGTATCCACATCGGTCAAGCCAACCAAGCCTCCCCACGCGCCTTGCGGGGAATGGCCTGCGAAGCGTCCTGAGTGTCCGCACGGCGTCTGGTGTTACACCAATAACGATACCATCATGGGGCAACATTTCTCTGAAGGACTAGGCGATGGAATGTGCCTACCGCGGATGACCACCAGGCGGCGAGGAAGTAGCCCATATGGAACACAGCGTAGCAGCGGCAATCACCTTTTGGGGAATCATACCGACTGGGAGCGTTTACGAGACCGGGCGATGACTCCCAAGTATCGTGGGCGACACGGATAAGCGCATTATCCGTGGTTAACATGGATGACCACCCAGGCGGCTGAGAAGTAGCCCATATGGAACACGAAAAAGCGTAGCGGCAATCACCTTTTGGGGAATCATACCGGTAGGAGCGTTTACGAGACCGGGCGATGACTCCCAAGTATCGTGGGCGACACCGGATAAACACGTTGTTGCGGCGGAGCTCAAATCGTCAATTTCATGGTGCTACACCTCATGCAATACACCTCAGACCCAGATCCCGTCACGGATACTAAAGGACGGTTTACGGTGATGGTTCTGAGAAGCGTCATCCGGTGAGCCAACGCTACGTCTTGCCTAGGGCGTCGCCAACCTCTTGGATCCTCAAATCCACGTGTTTTGCCCATAAACCACGACCCTTACCTGCCTTGAAGTTCGGCCACCCTCCCCTACTATACCTGGGAACGCACCCCACCCGGACCCCTGCCCTTCAGCTTGTGAAGGAGGGTACACTCTTGCCGCAGCAGAAAAGGCCATTTCTCTGCCGCGGCAGGATCTGCAGGTTTGCCCAGTTTCCACGTTTTAGCCGTTTTGTCAGCGTATTGGCCAGTTTTCAGCGGCAGCGCGTGCTGCGCTAGTTTGGGCGTTTTCCGTGGGTCGGGCGTTTTGCCGGTTTCCACGTTTTGGCGTATTGGCCATGTTTGTTCAGCGTATTGGCCAGTTTTCAGCGTCGCGCGCACGTGTTGCGCTAGTTTGGACGTTTGCCGTGGTGTCGGGCGTTTTTGGCCGGTTTCCACGTTTTGGCGTATTGGCCATGTTTGTTCAACGTATTGGCCAGTTTTCAGCATCGCGCGCACGTGCTGCGCTAGTTTGGACGTTTTCCGGGGTCGGGCGTTTTTCCCGGTTTCACGTTTTGGCGTCTTGGCCATTTTTGTTCAACGTATTGGCCTGTTTTCCGCGTCGCGCGCCCGTGCTGCGCTAGTTTG
>CP125979.1:429719362-429726862 GCA_030063025.1 Avena longiglumis
CAATTCGAACGACAGGGCCGCCCGATTCTCAAGCTGGGCTGTTCCCGGTTCGCTCGCCGTTACTAGGGGAATCCTTGTAAGTTTCTTCTCCTCCGCTTATTTATATGCTTAAATTCAGCGGGTAGTCCCGCCTGACCTGGGGTCGCGGTCGGAGCGTCATGCGCACCGTTACAAGGGTCATTCTAGGCCATCACGCCGGCTATGTGTCGGAGACACTGCGGTAAGTATAGCGAGGACGCTCACCACGCGCTGTGTCCGACACGATGCGCCGGCAGCCATATCTTCGGCCCACCGCACTTGGGTGACGGGGAGCCAAATGCCGCATCCTGTTCCCCCGTAAGGGGTTGGGAGCGTGTTTAGCGTGACGCCCAGGCAGGCGTGCCCTCGGCCGAATGGCCTCGGGCGCAACTTGCGTTCAAAGACTCGATGGTTCGCGGGATTCTGCAATTCACACCAGGTATCGCATTTCGCTACGTTCTTCATCGATGCGAGAGCCGAGATATCCGTTGCCGAGAGTCGTGTGGATTAAATAGCTTTGCAGCAAGGGGAGCGGCCAGCAAGCCAGTCGTGTCCCCAAGCTAGGCACAGTGTTCCTTGACGCCTTCGGCGCCGTGGGTTCTTTTACCCCAAGCCCCCACTCCAAGGAGAGGAGGTTATCGAGGATTTGGCTGAGCGACGACGGTGCCGCCACTCAGCAGGAATAGATAACGCGTGCTCGGTCTGTTTTGGTCAGGGTCACGACAATGATCCTTCCGCAGGTTCACCTACGGAAACCTTGTTACGACTTCTCCTTCCTCTAAATGATAAGGTTCAATGGACTTCTCGCGACGTCGGGGGCGGCGAACCGCCCCCGTCGCCGCGATCCGAACACTTCACCGGACCATTCAATCGGTAGGAGCGACGGGCGGTGTGTACAAAGGGCAGGGACGTAGTCAACGCGAGCTGATGACTCGCGCTTACTAGGCATTCCTCGTTGAAGACCAACAATTGCAATGATCTATCCCCATCACGATGAAATTTCCCAAGATTACCCGGGCCTGTCGGCCAAGGCTATATACTCGTTGAATACATCAGTGTAGCGCGCGGCCCAGAACATCTAAGGGCATCACAGACCTGTTATTGCCTCAACTTCCGCCGCCTAAACGGGCGATAGTCCTCTAAGAAGCTAGCTGCGGAGGGATGGCTCCGCGATAGCTAGTTAGCAGGCTGAGGTCTCGCTCGTTAACGGAATTAACCAGACAAATCGCTCCACCAACTAAGAACGCCATGCACCACCACCCATAGAATCAACAGGGTATATGGCCAGGCGACGGGCCCAGGATGATCAGGAGGTTTTCGTGAGGCAGGAAGGACTGATGGGCTGTGAGAATGCCATGAAGGACAAAGTGGGATGGGGGCGTGGACGAAACCGACATCTTGAACCCTCATGGCCATTGGCAGCATGGGATACCCATACTTTGGCCAACAGAAAGAAACAGTGAGCTGACGTCGAGGAGATGTTGGAAGGCATGGTGGGCTGACCAAACCAGAAGCGGCAATGACAGCAAATAACCCGAAGCGATCCAGGCTCGGTAAAAATAAATGGGATCGAGATGACGATGAAAATCGGCGCTGCCAGATCCGGAAGGTAAAATCCGATGACCCGGCAAAGGAAAAGCTTTCGAGCCGAAATGCGCCAGGAAACTGGAAAGATCTGTACAAAACTCCTGGAAAAACTCATATACTGTTGCTCTCAAAAGTGAACAAGCGTGGGCGGGCAAAAAGCGTAGCCCGACTCCACGGAAAAGCGTCAAACTAAGCGCGGCGCGTCGCGCCGACGCTGAAAAACCGTAATCGTTGAACAAACATGGACAATCGCGGCAAAGCGTGGAACCGCGGGCCGCCGACTCCACGAAGCGTCAAACTAAGCGCGCGCGTCGCGGCGCTGAAAACGCCAATCGTTGAACAAACAGGGTCTGACAAACCCGTGGAAGCAGGGCAAAAGCGTCAATCGGGAAAACGCCAAAACGAGCGTCAAACTAAGCGCTGCGTCTGTGGCGCTGAAAAGCCAATCGTTGAAGAAACATGGGCGAAGCGGCAAAAGCGGGCAAACGAACCGGGAAAAGCGTCAAACTAAGCGAGCGGGCAAAAAGCGTGACGGCAAAACGTCGCGTCAAACTAAGCGCGACGCGACGAGCGTTGAAAAGCGTGAAAAAGCGGGAAACGCCCGACTACGGAAGCGTCAAACTAAGCGCGCGCGTCTGTGACGCTGAAAACTAGCCAATCGTTGAACAAACATGGGCCAATCGGCAAGCGTGGAAACCGGGCAAAAGCGCCCGACTCCGGGAAAACGTCAAACTAAGCGCGATGCGTCGTATGACGCTGAAAAAACTGTGTCGTTGAACAAACATGGGCGGAGCGGCAAAAGCGTGAAACCGGGCAAAAGCGCCCGACTCCGGAAAAGCGTCAAACTAAGCGCAGCGATGCGTGACGCTGAAAAACAGCCAATCGTTGAACAAACATGTGTCGTAAAAGCGTGGAAACGGGCAAAAGCGCCCGACTCCACGGAAGCGATCAAACTAAGCGCAGCACATGCGCGTCGCTGAAAACTGTGTCGTTGACAAAGCGGCTAAAGCGTGGAAGCTGGGCAAAACCCGTGCAGGAATTCCTGCCGCGGCGGAAAATGGCCTTTTCTCTGCCGCGGCAAAATCTACCCTCCTTCACAAGCTGAAGGGCAGGGGTCCGGGGTGGGGTGAAGTCGTTCCCCAGGTATAGTAGGGGAGGTGGCGAACCCCGGGCGTGCAAGGTCGTGTTTATGGGCAAAAACACGTGGATTTGAGTGGGATCAAGAGGTTGGCGCACGCTCCTAGGCAAGGCGTGGCGGTTGGCTCGGTCGGATGGCGTTTCCTGTAACCATCACCGTAAACCGGTCCTTTAGTATCCGTCACGGGGATCTGGGTCTGAGTGTATTGCATGAGGTGTAGCACCATGAAATTGTGATTTGAGCTCCGCCGGCGCAACAACGTGTTTATCCGGTGTAAATCCACGATACTTAGGAGTCACTGGCGGTCTATCGCGTTCGGTCGGTATGATTCCCCAAAAGGTGATTGCGGCGTTCGTTTTCGTGTTCCATATGGGCTACTTCTCCTCGATCGCTCTGGGTGGTCATCCATGTTAACCACGGATAATCGCTTATCCGGTGTAAATCCACGATACTTGGGAGTCACTGGCGGTCTCGTCGCGTTCGGTCGGTATGATTCCCCAAAAGGTGATTGCGCGTTACGTTTTCGTGTTCCATATGGGCTACTTCTCCTCGATCGCTCTGGTGGTCATCGCGGTAGGCACATTCCATCGCCTCTAGTCCCTTGAAATGTTGCCCCA
The DNA here is from genome assembly GCA_030063025.1 of Avena longiglumis. Taxonomy (NCBI): domain Eukaryota; kingdom Viridiplantae; phylum Streptophyta; class Magnoliopsida; order Poales; family Poaceae; genus Avena; species Avena longiglumis. The sequence goes on from CP125979.1 coordinate 429,722,723, forward strand.
TGATGGTATCGTTATTGGTGTAACACCCGCGCCGTGGACACTCAGGACGCCTTCGTGCAGGCCATTCCCCCGTGCTATGCGTGGGGGGAGGCTTGGTTGGCTTGACCGATGTGGATCTGCGGCGGATGAGTAACTTTGGACCCGTGTACATTGTTAGATCCCCGTCCTCGTGCGGCCGACTAAGCGACGCCGTGTCCGTCATTCGTGTGGCTTATGTTCTGTTGCCTTTCAAGTGCTTGCGTGCATGTACCCGACCTACGGGAAGTGGTGCTTTGTACACGCTTGCCTCGCGGCGGACACCTCGGGGTGTTCCGCTGTAGCCTAATAAGCGCTTGCGGCGTTACCTCGTGAAATGCGGGCATGTTTAGTGCTCGGTGCTATCAAGGAAGCCTCGCTCTCGCTATTGGTTTCGGATGCGCTCACGATAATGGTTAATGGCCCTTCTGGTTGCCGCTCACGATAAAGGTTAATAGCCCTTACGGTTGTCGCTAGTCCCACCTCAAGATAAGCTTTACGGATCTGAGCAGCGGTAATGCGATTGTGTTGCATGTATTTCCCACAGTTTGTGGGGAGAAGCAACTTGCAGAAACCTCTCTAGTAGGAAAAGGAAAGCTTAGTCCGCTCAAGTCGACAACGGACCGGCTATTGACCTCAAAACAGCTCTCTGGATCGAGCGGTCTTAATGCGGGTGTTGCATGTATTCCCCACATTTTGTGGTAGGAGGCGCATCACGCTGGAAATGTCTCTAGTAGGAGAAGGAAAGCTTAGTCCGCTTAATAGCGACAACCTGACCGGCTGTTGACCCACCTCAAAAAGCGATCTGGATCGAGCGGTCTTAATGCGGTGTTGCATGTATTCCCCACAGTTTGTGGTAGGAGGCGAAACACGCTGGAAATGTCTCTAGTAGGTGAAGAAAGCTTAGTCGATGAATTGCGACAACGGACCGGCTGTTATGCACTGCAAGGCGGATGACTACCGTCGCTGGACGTCGAAGAGGACTCGCTACCTGGTTGATCCTGCCAGTAGTCATATGCTTGTCTCAAAGATTAAGCCATGCATGTGCAAGTATGAACCAATTTGAACTGTGAAACTGCGAATGGCTCATTAAATCAGTTATAGTTTGTTTGATGGTACGTGCTACTCGGATAACCGTAGTAATTCTAGAGCTATCGTGCAACAAACCCGACTTCAGGGCGCATTTATTAGATAAAAGGCTGACGCGGGCTCTGCCCGCTGATCCGATGATTCATGATAACTCGACGGATCGCACGGCCCTCGTGCCGTAGACGCATCATTCAAATTTCTGCCCTATCAACTTTCGATGGTAGGATAGGGGCCTACCATGGTGGTGACGGGTGACGGAGAATTAGGGTTCGATTCGGAGAGGGAGCACTGAAGCGGCTACCACATCCAAGGAAGGCAGCGGGCGCAAATTACCCAATCGACACGGGAGGTAGTGACAATAAATAACAATACGGGCGCATTAGTGTGCGGTAATTGGAATAGTACAATCTAAATCATTAACGAGGATCAATTGGAGGGCAAGTCTGGTGCCAGCAGCCGCGGTAATTCCAGCTCCAATAGCGTATCTTAAAGTTGCTGCAGTTAAAAAGCTCGTAGTTGGACTTTGGGCGGGTCGGCGGTCCGCCTCACGCAGCGACCGACCTACTCGACCCTTCAGCGGCGATGCGCTCCTAGCCTTAATTGGCCGGGTCGTGTGTCCGGCATCGTTACTTTGAAGAAATTAGAGTGCTCAAAGCAAGCCATCGCTCTGGATACATTAGCATGGGATAACATCATAGGATTCCGGTCCTATTGTGTTGGCCTTGGGATCGGAGTAATGATTAATAGGACAGTCGGGGCATTCGTATTTCATAGTCGGTGAAATTCTTGGATTTATGAAAGGCGAACAACTGAAAGCATTTGCCAAGGATGTTTTCATTAATCAAGAGCGAAAGTTGGGGCTCGAAGGCGATCAGATACCGTCCTAGTCTCAACCATAAACGATGCCGACCAGGGATCGGCGGATGTTGCTTATAGGACTCCTTGGCACCTTATGAGAAATCAAAGTCTTTGGGTTCGGGGAGTATGGTGCAAGGCTGAAACTTAAAGGAATTGTGGAAGGGCACCACCAGGCGTGGAGCCTGCGGCAATTGACTCAACACGGAAACTTACCAGGTCGAGACATAGCAGGATTAATGATGAGCTCTTTCTTGATTCTATGGGTGGTGGTGCATGGCCGTTCTTAGTTGGTGGAAGCGATTTATGCAGTTAATTCCGTTATGAGCGAGACCTCAGCCTGCTAACTAGCTATGCTTGAGCCATCCCTCCAGCTAGCTTCTTAGAGGGACTATCGCCCGTTTAGGCGGCGGAAGTTGAGGCAATAACAGGTCTGTGATGCCCTTAGATGTTACTGGGCGCCGCCTTCTGATGTATTCAGCGAGTATATAGCCTTGGCCGACAGGCCGGGTAATCTTGGGAAATTTCATCGTGATGGGGATAGATCATTGCAATTGTTGGTCTTCAGCGAGGAATGCCTAGTAGCGCGAGTCATCAGCTCGCGTTGACTCGTCCCTGCCCTTTGTACACACCCCGTCGCTCCTACCGATTGAATGGTCGGTGAAGTGTTGGGATCGCGGCGGCGAGGCGGTTCGCCGCCCGACGTCGCGAAGTCAATGAACCTTATCATTTAGAGGAAGGAGAAGTCGTAACAAGGTTTCCGTAGGTGAACCTGCGGAAGGATCATTGTCGTGACCCTGACCAAAACAGACCGAGCACGCGTTATCTATTCCTGCTGAGTGGCGGCACCGTCGTCGCTCAGCCAAATCCTCGATAACCTCCTCTCCTTGGAGTGGGGCTTGGGGTAAAAGAACCCACGGCGCCGAAGGCGTCAAGGAACACTGTGCCTAGCTTGGGGACACGACTGGCTTGCTGGCCGCTCCCCTTGCTGCAAAGCTATTTAATCCACACGACTCTCGGCAACGGATATCTCGGCTCTCGCATCGATGAAGAGCGTGGCGAAATCGATACCTGGTGTGAATTGCAGAATCCGCGAACCATCGAGTCTTTGAGCATAAGTTGCGCCCGAGGCCATTCGGTAGAGGCACGCCTACTGGCGTCACGCTAAACACGCTCCCAACCCCTTACGGGGAACAGGATCTGACATTTGGCTCCCGTCACCCAAGTGCGGTGGGCGAAGATATGGCTGCCCGGCGCATCGTGCCGGACACAGCGTGGTGGCGTCCTCGCTATACTTACATGATGTCTCCGACACATAGCGGCGTGATGGCCTAGAATGACCCTTATAGCGGTGCGCGCATGGCGCTCCGACCGCGACCAGGTCAGGCGGGACTACCGCTAATTTAAGCATATAAATAAGCGGAGGAAGAAACTTACAAGGATTCCCCTAGTAGCAATGCGAACAGGAACAGCCCAGCTTGAGAATCAGGCGGCCACATCGTTCAATTGTAGTCTGGAGGCGTCCTCGTGACGGACCGAGCCCAAGTCCCTGGAAAGGCGCTGGGAGGTGAGAGCCCGTCCGGCCCGGACCCTGTCGCATCACGGCGCCCGTCAGCGAGTCGGGTTGTTTGGGAATGCAGCCGTCAGGCGGTAGACTCCGTCAAGGCTAAATCTGAGCGAGACCGATAGCGAACAAGTACCGCGAGGGAAAGATGAAAAGGACTTTGAAAAGAGAGTCAAAGAGTGCTTGAAATTGCCGGGAGGGAAGCGGATGGGGGCCGGCGATGCGTCCCGGCCGTATGCGGAACGGCTCTTGCTGGTCCGCCGCTCGGCTCGGGGCGTGGACTGTTGTCGGCTCTTGGCCAAAGCCCGGGCGCCTTAGGTGCACCCGGTGGCCGTCGTCGGCACGGCTGGTACCCGCGCGCCGAAAGGCGTGTCCCTCGGGGCACTGCGCTGCAACGGCCTGCGGGCTCCCCATCCGACCCGTCTTGAAACACGGACCAAGGAGTCTGACATGCGTGCGAGTCGACGGGTTACGAAACCTGGGATGCGCAAGGAAGGCAGCGCGGGAGGCCCTCACGGGCACCGCTGGCCGACCCTGATCTTCTGTGAAGGGTTCGAGTTGGAACACGCTGTCGGGACCGAAGATGGTGAACTATGCTGGCGGGCGAAGCGGAGGAA
>CP125979.1:429729362-429731862 GCA_030063025.1 Avena longiglumis
ACCCTGCGGTAAGGATGCCTCCTAACATTGTCAAGTGCTTCCCGAAAAGCGCCAAGTATGAGAGAAAGGATATACAATGCCACCGTATAGCACTTAGCTGCCACCGTAAAGCACTTGGCATTATATCACACGAAATCCGCGTGAAGCCTCCCAGATTAAGCCAAGTGCTTACCCGAACGCAACAAGTCTGGAAGAAAGCATATATACAAGGCCACATGCAAGCACTTAAGTGCCAAGTATGAAAGGATATGCAAAGAAGCCGAGAAGCACTTAGATGCCACCGGAAAGAACTTGGCATATCGGTGTGAAGCCTCACACCATTCCAAGTGCTTCCCCAATCGTACCAAGTCTGTGAGAAAGCATATGCAAAGGCCACATACAAGCACTTTTGCTGACACGAAATTTACTTGGAAGTTTATTAAATGGAATCGGGGTTTGGCCATCTGAAAGTACCATGTCCACTGGAATGAAAGCATAAATACTAGACCTCGAGAGAACATGCCATGAACATATATGGATGCCACTACTATCTTTAATCTTGAAAGCTCATGTTTTTGCCGATAAAGTTCGGTAGAAACCATAGACTTGCTTGGAGAGCGAAGCACAAAGATGAAAACATGGCGTCTGAAATACCAAAGAAATCTGGAAGAAACCATATGCCAAACATGTGCGAGGAATGAACCAATGGCGGGAAAAAGCGGCCTACTCCGTGGGAAAGCGTCCGACTAAGCGTGGGGCGTGCGCGCGATGCTGAAAACAGCCAATCGTTGAAGAAACACCCGTATTGCCAAAGCGTGAAACCGGGCAAAAGCCCGACTCCACGGAAAAGCGTCCGACTAAGCGCGACGCGTCGCGACCTGAAAACTGGCCATGTCGTTGAAGAAACATGGGCGGAGCGGCAAAAGCGTGAAAACCGGGCAAAGCGCCCGACTCCACGGAAGCGTCAAAACTAAGCGCGGCACGTCGCGCTGAAAACTGGCTGTCGTTGAAGAAACACCCGTATTGCCAAAGCGTGAAACCGGGCAAAAGCGCCCGACTCCACGGAAGCGTCAAACTAAGCGCGGCGCGTCGTATGACGCGAAAAACCGGCCAATCGTTGAACAAACATAGCGTGAAAGCGGCAAAACCGCGCCCGACTCCACGGAAGCGTCCATACTAAGCGCAGCAGCGGCGCTGACGGCCAACTGTGTCGTTGAACAAACATGGGCGGAGCGGAAAACATGAAAACCGGGCAAAAGCGCCCGACTCCACGGAAGCGTCAAACTAAGCGCGCGCGTCGCGGCGCTGAAAACCGTATCGTTGAACAAACATGTGTCTCGCGAAAGCGTGAAAACCGGGCAACGCCCGACTCCGGACGAGCGTCCATACTAAGCGCGCGTCGCGTATGACGCTGGCCATTGTCGTTGAACAAACATGGGCGGAAAACATGAAAACCGGGCAAAAGCGCCCGACTCCACGGAAAGCGTCAAACTAAGCGCGACGCGTATGACGCTGAAAACTGGCCAATCGTTGAACAAACATGGGCCGAAGCGGCAAAAGCGTGAAAGCGGGCAAAATCTTGGAAACCGCGCCCAAACTAAGCGCGTACGTCGTATGACGCTGAAAACAGCCAATGTCGTTGAAGAAACATGGCGGAACAGCAAAGCGTGAAAACCGGGCAAAAGCGCCCGACTCCGGAAAAGCGTCAAACTAAGCGCGGCCGCGTGCGTGACGCTGAAAACTAGCCAATCGTTGAACAAACATGGGCGGAAAGGCAAAACATGAAAACCGGGCAAAAGCGCCCGACTCCGGAAGCGCCCAAACTAAGCGCGCCGCGTGACGCTGGCGCAGCCAATCGTTGAACAAACATGGGCGGAGCGGCAAAGCGTGAAAACCGGGCAAAAGCGCCCGACTCCACGGAAAGCGTCAAACTAAGCGCGCGCGTATGACGCTAAAACTATTGTCGTTGAACAAACATGGGCGGAGCGGCAAAGCGTGAAAACCGGGCAAAAGCGCCCGACTCCACGGAAAGCGTCAAACTAAGCGCATGCGTCGCGCTGACGCAGCCAATCGTTGAACAAACATGGCCATCGCCAAATCGTGGAAACCGGGCAAAAACGCCCGACTCCACGGAAAACGTCCAAACTAGCGCAGCACATGCGCGCGTCGCTGAAAACTGGCCAATACGTTGACAAAACGGCTAAAACGTGGAAACTGGGCAAAACCCGTGCAGGAATTCCTGCCGCGGCAGAGAAATGGCCCTTTTCTCTGCCGCGGCAGAAAATACGCCTCCTTCACAAGCTGAAGGGCAGGGGTCCGGGGTGGGGGTGCGTTCCCCAGGTATAGTAGGGGGAGGGTGGCCGAACCCCCCGGGGCGTGCAAGGGTCGTGTTTTATGGGCAAAAACACGTGGATTTGAGTGGGATCCAAGAGGTTGGCGCTGCGCTCCTAGGCAAGGCGTGGCGGTTGGCTCAGTCGGATGACGTTTCCCTGTAACCATCACCGTAAACCGGTCCTTTAGT
>CP125979.1:429739362-429741862 GCA_030063025.1 Avena longiglumis
GTACCAAGTCTGTGAGAAAGCATATGCAAAGTCCACATACAAGCACTTTTGCTGACACAGAAATTTACTTGGAAGTTTATTAAATGGAATCGGGGTTTGGCCATACGAAAGTACCATGTCCCTGGAATGAAAGCATAAATACTAGACCTCGAGAGAACATGCCATGAACATATATGGATGCCACTACTATCTTTAATCTTGAAAGCTCATGTTTTTGCGGTAAGGATTCGGTAGAAACCATAGACTTGCTTGGAGAGCGAAGCACAAAGATGAAAACATGGCGTCTGGAAATACCAAAGAAATCTGGAAGAAACCATATGCCAAACATGTGCGAGGAATGAACCAATGGCGGGAAAAAGCGGCCTACTCCGTGGGAAGCGTCCGACTAAGCGTGGGGCGTGCGCGCGATGCTGAAAACTGTGTCGTTGAAGAAACACCCGTATTGCCAAAGCGTGAAACCGGGCAAAAGCGCCCGACTCCACGGAAAAGCGTCCGACTAAGCGCGACGCGTCGCGCGACCACGAAAACTATGTCGTTGAAGAAACATGGGCGGAGCGGCAAAAGCGTGAAAACCGGGCAAAAGCCCGACTCCACGGAAAGCGTCAAAACTAAGCGCGACGCGTCGCAGCTGACGCTGTTGTCGTTGAAGAAACACCCGTATTGCCAAAGCGTGAACCGGGCAAAAGCCCGACTCCACGGAAAAGCGTCAAACTAAGCGCGACGCGTCTTGACGCGAAACCGGCCAATCGTTGAACAAACATGGAAGGCGGCAAAGCGTGGCAAAAGCGCCCGACTCCACGGAAGCGTCCATACTAAGCGCGACCGCAGCATGACGCTGGCCAATCGTTGAACAAACATGGGCGGAGCGGAAAACATGAAAACCGGGCAAAAGCGCCCGACTCCGAAAGCGTCAAACTAAGCGCGACGCGTCGCGGCGAAAAACCGTATCGTTGAACAAACATGGCGCGCAAGCGTGAAAACCGGGCAAAAGCGCCCGACTCCGGAAGCGTCCATACTAAGCGCGCGCATGACGCTGAAGCCAATTGTGTCGTTGAACAAACATGGGCGGAGCGGAAAACATGAAAACCGGGCAAAAGCGCCCGACTCCACGGAAGCGTCAAACTAAGCGCGGCGTGCGCGCTGACGCTGAAAACTGCAATCGTTGAACAAACATGGGCGAAAGCGGCAAAAGCGTGAAAGCGGGCAAAATCTTGGAAACGGAAACGCCCAAACTAAGCGCAACGTCGCGTATGACGCTGAAAACTATTGTCGTTGAAGAAACATGGCGGAACAGCAAAGCGTGAAACCGGGCAAAAGCGCCCGACTCCACGAAGCGTCAAACTAAGCGCATGCGTCGTATGACGCTGAAAACTTATTGTCGTTGAACAAACATGGGCGGAAAGGCAAAACATGAAAACCGGGCAAAAGCGCCCGACTCCGGAAAGCGCCCAAACTAAGCGCAGCGCGTCGCATGACGCTGAAAACTGCCAATCGTTGAACAAACATGGGCGGAGCGGCAAAGCGTGAAAACCGGGCAAAAAGCGTGCAAAACGCCCGACTCCACGGAAAAGCGTCAAACTAAGCGCAGCGCGTCATGACGCTAAAAACTGTGCAATCGTTGAACAAACATGGGCGGAGCGGCAAAAGCGTGAAAACCGGGCAAAAGCGCCCGACTCCACGGAAAGCGTCAAACTAAGCGCAGCACGTGCGCTGAAAACTATTGTCGTTGAACAAACATATGTCATCGCCAAAACGTGGAAACCGGGCAAAAACGCCCGACTCCACGGAAAACGTCCAAACTAGCGCAGCACATGCGCGCGTCGCTGAAAACTGGCCAATACGTTGACAAAACGGCTAAAACGTGGAAACTGGGCAAAACCCGTGCAGGAATTCCTGCCGCGGCAGAGAAATGGCCCTTTTCTCTGCCGCGGCAAGAGTGTACCCCTCCTTCACAAGCTGAAGGGCAGGGGTCCGGGGTGGGGGTGCGTTCCCCAGGTATAGTAGGGGGAGGGTGGCCGAACCCCCCGGGGCGTGCAAGGGTCGTGTTTTATGGGCAAAAACACGTGGATTTGAGTGGGATCCAAGAGGTTGGCGCACGCTCCTAGGCAAGACGTAGCGGTTGGCTCAGTCGGATGACGTTTCCCTGTAACCATCACCGTAAACCGGTCCTTTAGTATCCGTACGGGGATCTGGGTCTGAGGTGTATTGCATGAGGTGTAGCACCATGAAATTGACGATTTGAGCTCCGCCGCGCAACAACGTGTTTATCCGGTGTAAATCCACGATACTTAGGAGTCACTGGCGGTCTAAATCGCGTTCCCGGTCGGTATGATTCCCCAAAAAGGTGATTGCGGCGTTCGTTTTCGTGTTCCATATGGGCTACTTCTCCTCGATCGCTCTGGGTGGTCATCCATGTTAACCACGGATAATCGCTTATCCGGTGTAAATCCACGATACTTGGGAGTCACTGGCCGGTCTAAATCGCGTTCCCGGTCGGTAT
>CP125979.1:429749362-429751862 GCA_030063025.1 Avena longiglumis
GGAAGAAACCATATGCCAAACATGTACCGAGGAATGAACCAATGGCGGGAAAAAACGGCCTACTCCGTGGGAAACGTCCGACTAGCGCAGCACGTGCGCGCGACGCTGAAAACTGGCCAATACGTTGAAGAAACACCCACGTATTGCCAAAACGTGGGTACCGGGCAAAAACGCCCGACTCCACGGAAAACGTCCGACTAAGCGCGCGTCGCATGACGCTGAAAACTGCCAATCGTTGAAGAAACATGGGCGGCAAAGCGTGAAAACCGGGCAAAACGCCCGACTCCACGGAAAGCGTCAAAACTAAGCGCGACGCGTCATGACGCTGAAAACTGTGTCGTTGAAGAAACACCCGTATTGCCAAAGCGTGGAACCGGGCAAAAGCGCCCGACTCCACGGAAGCGTCAAACTAAGCGCGACGCGTCGTATGACGCGAAAAACCGTATCGTTGAACAAACATGGAAGGAGCGGCAAAGCGTGCAAAAGCGCCCGACTCCGGAAAGCGTCCATACTAAGCGCGACGCAGCATGACGCTGAAAACTGTGTCGTTGAACAAACATGGGCGGAGCGGAAAACATGAAAACCGGGCAAAAGCGCCCGACTCCACGGAAAGCGTCAAACTAAGCGCGACGCGTCGCGTATGAAAAACCGTATCGTTGAACAAACATGGCTGGCGAAAGCGTGAAAACCGGGCAAAAGCGCCCGACTCCACGGAAGCGTCCATACTAAGCGCGCTGCGTCGCGTGACGCTGAAAACTGTGTCGTTGAACAAACATGGGCGGAGCAGGAAAACATGAAAACCGGCAAAAGCGCCCGACTCCACGGAAGCGTCAAACTAAGCGCAGCGCGTATGACGCTGAAGCAATGCCAATCGTTGAACAAACATGGGCGAAAGCGGCAAAAGCGTGAAAGCGGGCAAAATCTTGAAACCGGAAAAGCGCCCAAACTAAGCGCGCTGCGTCGTATGACGCTGAAAACTATGTCGTTGAAGAAACATGGCGGAACAGCAAAGCGTGAAAACCGGGCAAAAGCGCCCGACTCCACGGAAAGCGTCAAACTAAGCGCATGCGTCGTATGACGCTGAAAACTGTGTCGTTGAACAAACATGGGCGGAAAGGCAAAACATGAAAACCGGGCAAAAGCCCGACTCCACGGAGCGCCCAAACTAAGCGCGCCGCGTCGCATGACGCTGAAAACTGTGTCGTTGAACAAACATGGGCGGAGCGGCAAAAGCGTGAAAACCGGGCAATCCGGGCAAAACGCCCGACTCCACGGAAAGCGTCAAACTAAGCGCAGCGCGTCGTATGACGCTAAAACAGCCAATCGTTGAACAAACATGGGCCGGGCAAGCGTGAAAGCGGGCAAAAGCGCCCGACTCCACGGAAAGCGTCAAACTAAGCGCAACGCGTCGCGCTGGCCAGCCAATCGTTGAACAAACATATTGTCGTAAAGCGTGGAAACCGGGCAAAAACGCCCGACTCCACGGAAAACGTCCAAACTAGCGCAGCACATGCGCGTCGCTGAAAACTGGCCAATACGTTGACAAAACGGCTAAAACGTGGAAACTGGGCAAAACCCGTGCAGGAATTCCTGCCGCGGCAGAGAAATGGCCCTTTTCTCTGCCGCGGCAAAATCTACCCTCCTTCACAAGCTGAAGGGCAGGGGTCCGGGGTGGGGGTGCGTCCCCCAGGTATAGTAGGGGGAGGGTGGCCGAACCCGCGGGGGCGTGCAAGGGTCGTGTTTTATGGGCAAAAACACGTGGATTTGAGTGGGATCCAAGAGGTTGGCGCCGCGCTCCTAGGCAAGGCGTGGCGGTTGGCTCGGTCGGATGGCGTTTCCTGTAACCATCACCGTAAACCGGTCCTTTAGTATCCGTCACGGGGATCTGGGTCTGAGGTGTATTGCATGAGGTGTAGCACCATGAAATTGGCGATTTGAGCTCCGCCCGGCGCAACAACGTGTTTATCCGGTGTCGTCCACGATACTTAGGAGTCACTGGCGGTCTAAATCGCGTTCCCGGTCGGTATGATTCCCCAAAAGGTGATTGCGGCGTTCGTTTTTCGTGTTCCATATGGGCTACTTCTCCTCGATCGCTCTGGGTGGTCATCCATGTTAACCACGGATAATCGCTTATCCGGTGTAAATCCACGATACTTGGGAGTCACTGGCCGGTCTCGTAAGCGTTCCCGTCGGTATGATTCCCCAAAAGGTGATTGCGGCGTTACGTTTTCGTGTTCCATATGGGCTACTTCTCCTCGATCGCTCTGGGTGGTCATCGCGGTAGGCACATTCCATCGCCTCTAGTCCCTTGAGAAATGTTGCCCCATGATGGTATCGTTATTGGTGTAACACCCGCCGTGGACACTCAGGGGCGCCTTCGTGCAGGCCATTCCCCGTGCTATGCGTGGGGGAGGCTTGGCTTGACCGATGTGGATCTGTGGCGGATGAGTAGCTTTGGACCCGTGTCTGTTGTTAGATCCCCCGTCCTCGTGCGGCCGAC
>CP125979.1:429759362-429761862 GCA_030063025.1 Avena longiglumis
AACTAAGCGCACCGCGCGCTGAAAAACAATGTCGTTGAAGAAACACCCGTATTGCCAAAGCGTGGAACCGGGCAAAAGCCCGACTCCACGGAAAAGCGTCAAACTAAGCGCGCGTCGTATGACGCTGAAAACCGGCCAATCGTTGAACAAACATGGAAGGAGCGGCAAAGCGTGAAAACCGGGCAAAGACTCCACGGAAAGCGTCAAAACTAAGCGCGACCGCTGGCGGCTGAAAACTGTGTCGTTGAAGAAACATGGAAGGAGCGGCAAAAGCGTGAAAACCGGGCAAAATCGTGGACTCACGGCAAAGCGTCCAAACTAAGCGCGACGCGTCGTGACGCGCGAAAACTAATGTCGTTGAACAAACATGGCGAAACAGTGAAAACCGGGCAAAAGCGCCCGACTCCACGGAAGCGTCCAAACTAAGCGCGACGCGTGCGTATGACGGCAGCCTATGTCGTTGAACAAACATGGGCGGAGCGGCAAAACATGAAAACCGGGCAAAAGCGCCCGACTCCACGGAAGCGTCAAACTAAGCGCGATGCGTCGCTGAATGGCGCAGCCAATCGTTGAACAAACATGGACAAGCGGCAAAAGCGTGAAAGCGGGCAAAAGCGCCCGACTCCACGGAAAGCGTCCAAACTAAGCGCAGCGCGTATGACGCTGGCCAATATGTCGTTGAAGAAACATGGCGGAACAGCAAAAGCGTGAAAACCGGGCAAAAGCGCCCGACTCCACGAAAGCGTCAAACTAAGCGCGTGCACGCGTGACGCTGAAAACTGTGTCGTTGAACAAACATGGACGAAGGCAAAAGCGTGAAAACCGAAAACGCCCGACTCCGGAAAGCGTCCAAACTAAGCGCGCGTCGTATGACGCTGAAAACTGGCCATGTCGTTGAACAAACATGGAGCGCAAAAGCGTGAAAGCGGGCAAAAAACGCCCGACTCCACGGAAAAAGTCAAACTAAGCGCAGCGCGTCTGTATGACGCTGAAAACTAGCCATGTCGTTGAACAAACATGGCCAATCGCAGCAAAAAAGGGCAAAAGCGCCCGACTCCGGAAAAGCGTCAAACTAAGCGCGACGCGTATGACGCTGGCCAACTATTGTCGTTGAACAAACATGGCCAATACGCCAAAACGTGGAAACAGGGCAAAAACGCCCGACTCCACGGAAAACGTCCAAACTAGCGCAGCACATGCGCGCGTCGCTGAAAACTGGACAATACGTTGACAAAACGGCTAAAACGTGGAAACTGGGCAAAACCCGTGCAGGAACTCCTGCCGCGGCAGAGAAATGGCCCTTTTCTCTGCCGCGGCAAGAGTGTACCCCTCCTTCACAAGCTGAAGGGCAGGGGTCCGGGGTGGGGGTGCGTTCCCCAGGTATAGTAGGGGGAGGGTGGCCGAACCCCCCGGGGCGTGCAAGGGTCGTGTTTTATGGGCAAAAACACGTGGATTTGAGTGGGATCCAAGAGGTTGGCGCACGCCCCTAGGCAAGACGTAGCGGTTGGCTCAGTCGGATGACGTTTCCCTGTAACCATCACCGTAAACCGGTCCTTTAGTATCCGTACGGGGATCTGGGTCTGAGGTGTATTGCATGAGGTGTAGCACCATGAAATTGACGATTTGAGCTCCGCCGCGCAACAACGTGTTTATCCGGTGTAAATCCACGATACTTGGGAGTCACTGGCCCGGTCTCGTAAACGTTCCCAGTCGGTATGATTCCCCAAAAAGGTGATTGCCGCGTTACGTTTTTCGTGTTCCATATGGGCTACTTCTCCTCAGTCGCTCTGGGTGGTCATCCATGTTAACCACGGATAATGCGCTTATCCGGTGTCGTCCACGATACTTGGGAGTCACTGGCCGGTCCCGTAAACGTCCCCGGCCGGTATGTTCCCCCAAAAGGGTGTTTGCCGCGTTCCGTTTTCGTGTTCCATATGGGCTACTTCTCCTCAGTCGCTCTGGGTGGTCATCCGCGGTAGGCACATTCCATCGCCTCTAGTCCCTTCAGAGAAATGTTGCCCCATGATGGTATCGTTATTGGTGTAACACCCGCACGCCGTGGACACTCAGGACGCCTTCGTGCAGGCCATTCCCCCGTGCTATGCGTGGGGGGAGGCTTGGTTGGCTTGACCGATGTGGATCTGTGGCGGATGAGTAACTTTGGACCCGTGTGCATTGTTAGATCCCCGTCCTCGTGCGGCCGACTAAGCGACGCCGTGTCCGTCATTCGTGTGGCTTATGTTACTGTTGCCTTTCAAGTGCTTGCGTGCATGTACCCGACCTACGGGAAGTGGTGCTTTGTACACGCTTGCCTCGCGGACACCTCGGGGTGTTCGCTGGCAGCCTAATAAGCGCTGCGGCGTTACCTCGTGGTACTTGTACATGTTTCGTGCTCGGTGCTATCAAGGAAGCCTCGCTCTCGCTATTGGTTTCGGATGCCGCTCACGATAATGGTTAATGGCCCTTCTGGTTGCCGCTCACGATAAAGGTTAATAGCCCT
>CP125979.1:429794362-429836760 GCA_030063025.1 Avena longiglumis
CTATAGATGGTATCAGAGGCACCGTGTTGCCTATGGGTTGTAACCCTAAGGATTGGACCAAAACCCCTTAGAAAAATAGGCGGATTATATTTGTTCCAAAACTTGTTTACAAACAATCTTGGAAAATATTTCCTCAACCATTTTGGTTTGATTCTACATCTCTTCTATTTCAACTTGATGGATAGAACCTCAACCATTAGCAAAGTCTTCAACATGAGCAAGGACTTCACCATCTCGAAATGACTTCAACTTCAACATCATCAAAGACTTCAACTTTTTTTTCACCAAGTGCTTCAACTTGGACATCACTAAGGAGTACAAGTGAGACAAGAAATATCACTACAGACTTGAAGACTGAGGAAACACAACTTAGAAGGACCATCATCATCTTTGAAGTTTTGTGACCAAGATTCAAGAAGAAATTCTCAAGGATACAAAGATCTTGTTCATGAAGAATCAGCTAAGAGAGTATGGAATGATATCAAGTGAACCATATAGTTGGACCACCATATTAAGTTTAGATCAGACCCACCAACATGTGGTGTAGCAAAATATTTTGTTGCCTAAAAATGTGCTTGAAACTTTGTTGTTTGATTGGAATGTTTTGATTGCTTGCACATTAGCTTGTGTGAAATTGTTGTGTGTGATTAGAATTATTTCCTGTAGAAAGGTTATGACATAGTGTAACCAAGTTTTGAGACAAGCATAATTAGCCAAGGTTATGACACTAAGAATGACAACTATGCTCGAAGGTGCTCAAAGAATAAGTGGTGACTCAACAAGGAATTGAAAGGTTTTGAAAGTTTGAAAGGCTTCCAAATGCTGAAAGTATGGTACTCATTAGCTTTGAGCTCTCATTGATCCTATCATAGGAATCTTTAGATGGTTAAGGTGAAAGTGAGGTCAAATTTGAGTTATATGCTTGATAGAACATAAAATGAAATCTCATGTCCCTTGAGTCTGAGGGCGCTCCTCATGCTACTCAACTTTAGTTACGGTA
The DNA here is from genome assembly GCA_030063025.1 of Avena longiglumis. Taxonomy (NCBI): domain Eukaryota; kingdom Viridiplantae; phylum Streptophyta; class Magnoliopsida; order Poales; family Poaceae; genus Avena; species Avena longiglumis. The sequence continues at coordinate 429,795,363 of CP125979.1, forward strand.
AGTTCTTGTCATAGTAAATACATGTGTATCATAGAGAACACGCCAACAGGTACCCCTTGCCCAATGATACGAGTTTATCCCATATCAAAATGACAAGGCAAGTAGAGCAGTGAGCATCTCGACAATCTTCTTATTTACCATGGGAAAATGGTGCTTTTTCCTCTCTTTCCTCTTTTCTGTGTCTCTCTTTTTTATAAGAAGAAAGCTTCATAGATTTCTCACTATGGTTATGCTTCAAGTTTCCACCATGATTAGCCATGGCTTAGGCTAGCCTAGGCATTTCTCTAACACATATATATATAACTCCATTGACTTACAAGCTCCCCTTTTATTTCACACCGACTAAATCTGTAAATAAAAGAGCATGATATCAACTGGGTAGACATTTACAAGTGTTGAAAGAGTTCCCGTAATTTGCAGTTTAACTAACTCGACCTATAATTTGAAATCATATAACTTTCATTGACAGTCACAATGGTTCAGGTTTATTAAGTGCAAGAAATTAAAGTGTACCATCAAGTTCATGAGAGCTTTACTAACTAACTTTCTCATAACAAGCAACCATTTTATTTGGAAGAAAACAAGGCATAATGAATATGCACGAAAGAGCAATGATGGTAGTAGGTAGATATGGTGGACACGTTTGAAAATATTGTGTTTGGGGAGTTGGATGCACAAGAGTAGAGCTCATACTCGGTGCAAGTGAAGGCTAGCAATAGAAAGTGGCGACAAACAAGAAAACAATATTATCTTAATCATGCTTGCAACAGCGAATTAATTATGGCATGAAAGTGAAACAAGAACTAGGCAAAATAAATCATCGAGGCTTAACGAGCTTTGCTTCAATCATATGAATGCATGAGCATGTGCCAAGTTGGTTCAAATTAAACATTTGAGGAGGATACCACAATGTCATACCAAGTTATGAATAAAACAATGCAAGGAAACATTCATATGACATGCTACAAACTATTAGCAGCTATAGGTAATCATAAGAGCAAGAACACTAACCATCCATAATGTAACATCCCTAAAATCATGTTTCAAACTCATACATATCATCCATGCATACACTGAAAATGTGTTAACTTGTGACGTTTTGGTAGTGACCATCTACAAAATCGTCTTAGATTTATGAAGATTCCACATCGGATGGTCTCAAGCTGCTTGGGAGGCCAAAACCTCAATAAACTATAATGATTCGCTCAAAAGCATTAAATAATTTCTTCGGTGAAATCGTCATAATAGCTAGAAAGGTCTAAATGTGGAGGATAGCAAAGATGGGCCATTGGATGTGTATAGGATGAACCAGACGGATGTTGATCGTGGGAACTTGACGCGGATAGATGGTGGCAAACTTGTACCCCAACCCAGCCTATTCACGTAGCGGCGCATACACGAATATTTCACTGCTTTTTGCGCGTGGCAGTAAAATCGCCATGTCCCCCCTCGGCGAACTCCTCTCCCCAACTAATCCTACTACCGCCGCCACACACAAGCGAGCTAACATCGCCACCCTCTCCTTCCTTCTCCAGTGACGCATCTCCCTTCCTTCTCCATCGAGATCCGCTGCGCCTTGCCCGGCCCTACATTGGATCCTCTTCCTCGCTCGCTCCGGAGAATCCATACCCTCCGGCGAGATCCATACCCTCTGGCGAGATCCACCGGCGAGATTGAATGATGGGCCGAGGAGGGCGGGCATTTCATCGGCCTCGCTTGAGGTTGGCGCTTGTCGAGGATGACATCAGCCTAGCGAATCTGGATCGACATTTTGTTGTTTGATTTTTTTAGGTGCAGTGGCGGTGGCGATGCGGAATTTGGGGTCGACCTCACTGGCGAGTATGAACTATGTACTAGAACCCACCCTACTGCGCTTTGATCAATCTCCCCAACAACTATAGGTATCTCGCTGACTCCCTCCCCCTCATCGCCCTCTGTGTCCCCTGTTTTTAGGTTTCATCGACGAGGGAGCTCAGCATAGGGCGGCCCTATCCTCCCACTCTCCGGCATGGCATCCCGCGGCGGGGAGGCGGCGTCGCCATCCTTCCTCCTCGTTCTCCGGCCAAGGGTCAGTCTGGCGGATCTGAGATCTCAAGACTTTCTTAGTCACAGTGGCGGAAGGCAAATGGTGCTAGAAAGTGCAGCGTCCATGACTTTGTCGCGAGTCCAGATCCGAGCCGTCACGCCATCAACACATGAGTCCTTCCTCTCCCATCTCCCCAAAATCCCTAAAACCCTAGCAAGCTGCTCCTAGCAAACCCTAGCTAGTGGCTTGTTCATGTTAAGTGGCATAGCTAGTGGCTTGTGCATTCTTACGTAGTTTCTTGATACATATATGATGTGCTTAAATTAGAGGAGGGATGGAAATTGTACGAGTTCTTTTCATATTCTATTGGACTATGCAGTAGTGTTCTTTAAGTGTGTTCTTATGCTTGGTATGCTTGACAAAGAAATTAATTTATTCATAGATTGATATCAACATAAATTTTAGATGCAACTTCTCAAATTTAGATTCCCCTTATTTAAGATGTGGCTATATGCTAATATGGAACCACCACACAAAGCCCTGAGCCTACTGACTTATATGGCTGTATGCACTTTGTATTGAAAGTATGGAAAAACAACCTTAAGATTGTCAGATCATCAACTTGCTCATATCATAAAGCTATCAGACTAAAATTGAAACAAATAGAGTTTAAAACAGATGTTGGCAGAGATATTTGCCAAGGATAGATTCATTCATGCTATCCTACTATTCCATTACCTCCTGAACTGATCATTGTAGTGCTTTGCGCAAATAAGCCTAGAACATATTGTCACCAATTAGCAGTGCTCTGTTTGTATCAAGTGCTATTTGGTTTTGCTCCAAGTAATTAGCAGCTAGTAGTGCAAATATCATTCATTGTTGGTGTTTATCTCAGTTTTACCATGAAAGTTGTTACATTACGTATTACTGAGTTAATTAGTAAACTAGCTATTGTTCTTTTACGCTGCGTTAATTAGTAAACTATGTATAGTATAAATATCTCTTACGCCTCCAATTGTGTTGATTCTATTGCGCTATTTTTTTCCTTTATAGCTGCAATATTTGCCTAACAGTTTCAGTTGAATGTTCTAGCTCATTCTTGTTAGTTAATTGGAGCATGAATATTCCTATACGCCGATAAGCGGTGCACATGCAGCTTCTCTCTACATTGTGATTCAGTTTAGAAATCTTTTAGAATCTTGGAAATCCTTAGCTAGCTTTGCATCATATATGAGCGTACTAAGATCCTCCCTTTACTTGAATAGGTATAGAAAGTTGACATGCTACCTGTTGTGAGATCTTTGAATCTTTGTGTGATGTAGTTAACACGCCTTGAAATTTCTCGAGACCACAATTGCAGTATATATTTGGATTTTGGTAGATGCTTGTTTTAGATTGTAAAACATCGATGTAGAAGCGTATATTGTTGTAGAAATTCATCCATTGGTACATACTACGCAAATAACAAGTAAAATATCAACTTGAGAATACTCAAATATGATCCTTATTTCATTTATATCAAATTGCTTGAAGAAATTATCGGTGAAGATCATAGTCTTGGGATGATCTTGTTATTATCATAGCGATGGTATGTCGATTTGATCTATGTTATATAACATGATCTATGTCACATAGTTTTTGGTTGTCTTGCTCATCGAGTCATGGTTTCATTAAAGCCAATCTTTTACATAGGTAATCATACCGCTTTACCATATCTATCCTAGCCTTTTTTATTTATGTTATTTTATGGAATTGCTAGGTCAGTTCAAAGCGAGAGAAACCCGATCGCACCGGTGATGCTGAACACTTTTGAAACAACCCCTTTATGATGCGGATCCGTGACCACCTCGTCGAACTGGTGAGTTTCCTCACCCTTCCCTTGGCTGTTTGTGTGTATGCCTTGGCAGAGCGAGATGTGATCTGTTTGATCCATCCGCTCGGTGTGGTCTCGACAAGATCGACTGTATTATTGCCTGTGTAGCCTCGAAATCCGATGAAATATTTGTTCTATTAATTGCATAAGCGGTAATGTGTATAGTAGAAAATCGGGCATTCGTACATTTTATTCAATTCATCAATGTTTACATTATTTCCTTAGTGATACGTAGTTACACCTACTGATGTTTTTCTCTTCGGCAACATTCTTGTTCTTGCTGTTACAATATATGCGGTATCGGCATGTTTTCTTTTTTGGGATGACATTGGCTGTTCTTTTTTGAACACATGGAAACTACTGCTGTAGTTTCTAATTTTTTTTATACTAGAGTTATTAGGCAGCAACCTCTGCTATTTGTGTTGCGATGGAATTATATTCACCATTGAATTAACACAATTACCAATGTAACAGAGATTGTGAAATCTAGAGAGAACATATCTGATAAGAAGTTGTAGGCATAGTTAGGGACTGATATATTTAGTAACATAGAAAAGGTCCATTTTTCATGTTGTGAACATTTGAAACCCTGTTGCAACTGAAAATAAAGTAATGTATTGTTTATGTGGGCTAGGATAGTGATTTATTTTATGTCCAGAAACATGCCCATTTGTTCTTTGCATAACTTCTTTGTTAGATACTTTCTTGTTATTATCTCACATGTTCTATTGCTGCTACGGATATATTGTGGTGTCATCTTACATGAGCTCGAGACTAAGTTCAAAGAAAGCGAAAGGTAGTCTGAGTTTTGCTCACATGATTATAGTTCATGTAGCAAGTGGCTCGAGATATAAATACTTGAAGTTTTCCACGGTTGTAATATACTAGTGTATGATTTGTAGCTGTTTTATATTCTTGGGTGATGTAAAATATGGCCTGAGTGTAATATTGATCTAAATTTGGTCATCATTCATAAAATTAATGTTATTTGGCCTATCCATAAGTAAATATTTGATGTTTCTTGTTTATACGAAATGAAATAAATGCTAGATGGGCATAAAAAGGCCTCGACATAATTTTAAAATGGTTGAAAATAAAAAAACGAACCTTTAAAGGAAAAGTAGTGAAAATAGAGAAGCCAACTTCTTGGGCTTGGCCCAACAAATCAAGCGAATTGACACAAAAATTAATTGACCAAGTTGTTGGGCTTGGCCCATATAAATAAGCAGTATGGGTGGTGATTTACGTGCCACGTCGGATGGCCATGTTGGATCTGACACAGCCATGTCGGTTTTCCAGCGATATCGGATCGTCATAGCAGTTATAACGATCCAATATCGTCATAGGCGATTAACGATTTCACTAAAATCGTCGTTATAGTTCATTCGGCGCCCGACTTTTGGCGATCTCAAAATCGTCGTAGAGATAAATCATAAGCGGACTATTGTGGCGATTTTTGGCGAAAATAGAGGGTCATATATGGCGATTCCTTGTAGTGATATGAGTTCATTTCAAACAAATCATTTCAAAAGCAGAACATATGAGCTCATTATTTTATGTGATCAGCATTTGAAACAAATGCTACTCTCAATAAGATTGTTGTTCAAGAAACCAAACTTTGTTGTCTTATTGCTCTCAGGTTGTATTGCTAGATTTCTAAGATTTAAACCAAAGTTTCAAAATAAATATGATTTGAAAACCAATTTCAAAACCTATTCAAACTAGTGCTATGCCACTGCTTATTTTATTTTATTCCAAGTGACCAAGCCAATTCAAAGTGACCACTTGGTTTTATGCCCAGAAATGTAACTGTTGAACACTACAAAAATCCTGAAAAGATTTGAATTCAAATAGATTTTTAAAACATTTGAATTTGGTTCCTAAATTGAAAACAGAAAAAGAAAAGGAGAAAAGAAATGGAAAAGGCCGGCCACCTATCTAGCCAACTTCGAATCCAGCCCATTAAGCCCACCGGGTTCCTCCTCTCTCTATCACTCATGAGCAGAACCCACGGTCATGACCACACGACCCCACCCCTCTCTATTTCACTCATTGGTAGTGGACCTCGACTCATCCTCATCTTCCCAAATAGCGCCAAACGACCACGTCGCCGGCCATTCCCTCCGCCATTCACTGCCGCATTGATTCCTCGCTTAATTGCCCTTGATACCGCGCGCGATCCTCGACCCTGCTCTGGCTATAAGACCACCTCCCCCTCGCGGCCATTTCCCCCAACAAAGCCAGACAGAAACGCCCCCAGGCTGCCCGCAATCATCCTCGCGCCGCCGCAGACAGAGCTCACTCCGGCGACCAATCCCGGTGAGCTCCGTGCGCCCCTTCTTCTCTGGTTCTTGAAGACAGCATCGCCACTTCCTTGCGCACCTACTGACACCGTTGGTTCCTTCTATACCGCCCGACGATGTCCTCAACTCCGGCGATTAAATTCGGTGAGCCATTTGTTCCCCTCCGCCTCGATTCCTGCGATCGTGTTCGCCGTAGTCTTGTGCATCTCCTAATGCCATTTTTCATGCTAGGGTGACGGGGCGTCGCCAGCGTCGTCGTCCACCCGAGCAGCAGCGGCGGCAACTCAAGCGAGCCGTGCGTGTCCGTGTGCCCTTGCCAAGGCGTCGCGGGTTGAGCATCGGTACATCACCACGATTACAGTAAGCATCTTGACGACCCGAGCCACATGGCGCTTGGCGCGCCGTGAACCGAGCTCGCTGCCCCGGTATAGCCGCCTTGCCGCCCATACGTGGTCGATTGATCCGGAATTTGGATCTAGATCCGGCGCACATAAACAAATCACTTATCGAGCGTTCTGAGTAGATCTGGGCGTCTTGATTAAGTAGATCTAACGGCTCACATCGCGATCTGGCCCGAACGATGTAATCGGGCGTGGCTGGCTAGAGAATAGATTTAAAACAGGATTTGAATCTATTAGTGGTTTTAATTTGTTTTAACTATAACTTTTGATACCCGTTCAAATTTGATGAATTTTATATCAATTGAATCGGGGAGAACAAGCCCTTTCTACATATGTAATGTGTTTAATGTTTTCTTATGTTAAAATGGTTTTATTAACAGAAACATGTGTAGGGCTATTTTGAGTATATGAATTGTTTAAGAAATGTTTTAAGGTTTAAATAAATGTTGTTTGGCAAGTTTTGAACTTGTTTATGAACCAGTACAGTACACTTGCTTTGTAGAGTTTTAAAAACCATCACATATCATATTGCATGCATTCATATATTTTTGTTTGTATATATTTTGTATGTGATTGTTTCTATGATTTTATGTGTAGATTTTGGTGCCAATAGTGATTGTGATTGTGAGTGTAGCTACTCTCCAAACTACCAAGGCAAGTGGTGCTTCATGATATTTTTATCCTATGTTTTCTACTAAGCATTAGACATATTTTGCTAGTCTTGCATGTTATATTTTGCTTATTCCATGTTGGGAAATCCTAGTAGTTGTAGAATTGCTAGGAAAATTTCTAAGTTAAGATGCTTATCTGGCATCCGCTAAAACCACTACTAGAAAATCGCGTTGTTTTGTGCATTGCATCATCATGACCGCATGCTCATGTCATCATGCCACATTGCATTTGGGCATCATCATGTCATCATGCATTTGTTTGTGAAACCTATTTTACGAAAACCTAGTTTGATTTTCTAAATGTTCCCGTCTCATTTTCAAATTAAAGCGGGCTTTTCGGGTCTTTTATTTGTCTAAAAACTAATTGCAAAAGTTATTTTAAATTAAATAAAAATCTATAATATTTTTAGGGGGCAGTCAAACGGGCCGATGCGACCCAGTCGCCCACCCCAGTACAAAATCAGACCAGCCTGTCTCATTCTATTCCTACCCAATCCTAGTCTCCCCACTCCCCAGCCACTCGCGTCTCGCCACGTCACCTCTCCCTTCCCTCTACCCTATCCCACACCGCCACCTCACCCCCACTCCCTCTCTCCTCTGCCCCACACCCACACACAGCCCCACCTAACCCTCTCTCTCTCCTCCACCCCCCGTCGTGGGTCCCACCTGGCCCCCCCGACCGCCCCCCTCCTCTCTTCCTCTTCCCCCCCCCACCTTGCTCCTCCCTTTGCACGCCCCACCTCCTCCCCCTCACCAACCTACCCGGCCGCCTCCTTGCCGGACGTCGCCTTCACCCTCGCCCGCCAGGCAGGCCTCCCCACCGTCGCCCACCCTCTGCTGGCCGCCTTCCCCCTCGCCTCCCTTCTCCTCAAGCGAGCCAGCCGCCGTCCTGTGGCCCCCTCCGACCGTCCGCCTCGGTCGCCGCTGCTCTCTGGAGCCTCCCGAGCAGGGCCCGGCCGCCGCCCTCTGCTTCAACCGCCGGCCCTGGCCTTGGTGCCCTCTGCGGCTTGCCAGCCTCCTCCGCTTCCCGGTCGAGCAGGCGCCGCCCGGGCGTGACAGGCTGCAGGCCTCGCCCGTCCCGCCCGCGCCCCGCCTCCTTTGCTTGGCCGTCCCAGCCGAGCCGTCGGCCAGCCAGGCTACGCGGCTGACCTCGCTGGCCTCTTTGGGCGCGTCTGCGCGCCTCTCTGCTCGCCCCTCCGGTGTAGCCTGCAGTGTCGCCTCCATCCGCTCCCCGTCGCCCTCGCTCCGGCCAGCTGCCCCCTCTCCTCGCTTTCGGCCCGCCCCGTCGCCATCTCCATCGCGTGTGTCTTGCTGATTAGATCATCACCAGCGCAACCTCCTGCGATGTGTTCCTGTTGCTGCGGTCTTGATGTCCTCAGTGGCCTCCGAAGCCGTCGTCAAGGGCCACCACAAGCGTGGTTTTGCTCTATCCGAGTAGTTCCACGGTGTTAGTGTGTTGCGAAGCTGCTGCTCCAAAACCCGGCGCCAATGTGATGTGGTGTGTTATGTGTCCACAAGATCTCCGTCGAGTGTGTTTCCACATCCGTCGACAAATCAAAGAAGACCGATCTGAACCTTAGCCGCCAAGTTCTCCTTCCGAGTCGGACCGAAGCGCTGGCCGGACGCCAAGATATCGCGTGAGGCGACAAGACCCGGCGACATGGCCGGCGCGACGCGACAAGATCGTCTCTCGGGCGCCAAGTTCTTCGACCCGGGACGATCCGCCGAGCGCCAAGCCCTTCTTCGAACGAGTTCTTACGTCACAAGCGTCAAGATCTTCGTCCGGACTCGAAGACCGTACCCGATCCACTCAAGTTCGCCGCCGGCGACAAGATCGACACCGACGAGGCCGATGTGCCCTCGGCGCCAAACCAAGTCCTTCTTCCGGCGCCAAGCTCTTCGTTTTGTATCCGACCTTGAAGCCGATCCGTCGAACCACGAACCCTGAGACCGACCTCGAACCGGAACCCCTCGTACCCCAGGACCTTGACCCGGATGTGTGACCCTAAGCCCCTATTTTATAATAATATATAAATTGTTGCATATTAAATTGTTCATGCATGCATATTGTCATGTGGTTTGGGGCCTTCGCGATTCTCCATATAATTAAATATAGGGCCCATATCGGGCAAATCTAGTCTTATATTGGCCTTATTTAAATTGGTATAGCGAACCGGTGCTATATTTTGCCATGTTAATACCACATTTAAAATGCGGGGTATCTACACAACTTGAACCTAATAATTAATTGTCGGGACCCCCGGTTCCGCTTAATATGATCTAATTGCATTGCACCTTGCCATGTCATACATCATACATGCATCATGCCCGATCTTTTGCCGTAGTATTAAATAGTGCATCCGGTGTTTCTGCTAGTGTTTTGCTTCTTCGCGGATAAGGCCGTTGAGTTGATGTGAGATTCTCCCCAATCTCCGGTTGAATCTTCGGCAATGTTTTCAGGCGAGCATCTCCCCCTTTCTACCTATCTTACTTTTATAGTATTTATTTCCTCTTGTAGATCTATTGCTATACGTGTTGCGATGCTCTAGTTTCGTACCGTGATATCGATGCGACCATATATTGCCTTGGACATCCTATTACCTGTTGTTTGGTAGATAGATGGACCTGCTAAATCGTGGTCGCTTGCTCAAGTGCTGTTGCGAGTCGTCAAGTACCACAGTTGTTGGAGGATTTGCCGCATGTTTACTGTTGGAGATGATCATAACTTTAATTATTGTTTAATAACTAAAATTGAAGTAGGTAAATGCAGAGGCACCGGTGGGTGGTATATAATATTTGGTTTCCGACCACTTGTGTCGTGGGACCCAGTTCTTGACACTGTTAGATCGGTAGCGCTAACCACAAGTGGGAGATATGGGCCCCATTGATTAGTACACGATTTCAAAGTATTGTCTTTGGGGCCACAAACTATTTTGAGGTTTTATTTACTATCCTGTACTTATGCCGTACTCTTGCTTTATTTACGATTGTGCGAGGAGCACCTTGTCTTGTTAGGATCGGGACACGTTTTGGCGGTGTCGACAAGCCCGATTTGGGTCCCTAGTCGTTCCGTGCGTCTACCCAAACCTAAGTCCGTCTCGGAGACCGGCCGACTTCGTTCTTGGTAGACTTAGTGGGGTGGCCCGTGCTTTTGGGTGCAGAAGCGTCATGACTTAGGCCCCGCCGACATACCGATGGGTGTATATTGATCGGCAAAAGGGTCGAAGTGCTTGTGGATACTTTGGTGCACCCTTGAGGTTTAATCTTTTCGGCCGTGTCCGGTTATGGGCGACTTGGAGCACAGTGTGATCATAGAAAACTATAACTAAAGTTTCTTGTTATAAATTGACTTGTACCGATATGACTAGTAATCGGCTTCAACAACGGAATGGCTAAATAAAAATCTACATCAGCTGTTGGGTTTTGGGGTTATCTCATGCTAATTGTATCGACTAGTAAGTGTTGCAACTACAATGGAATGGTTAACTAAAATTGCCTTGCTTATTTAATCGGGATGATTATCTACACGACTAGTAATTGCTTTGCAACAATATTTGAATAAATAAAGCGCCATGTGAGTTCCTCGGTTGACTTCCTCGTTTGGTCTCGAGGGAATACCGGATGGGATTGTTTGGTGTTAGTATCGGTGGGTCCGGATAGGTCTTTCTTACCCCTCTCGATAGCCGCTTGATTATATCGAGTCTCTATAGGTTGTTTAGTGCATCTTTGCTGCCGCTTGATCCACACATACCTATGTGGCGAGGCCTAAAATTCTAGCCTCGCGTGTCTTGGCCTTAATCTTGGCTCCTCTTTTCCTTTGCCCTTTGTCGGCACCCTTTTGTTTAAGCAGGTTTTGAGATCGGCGTCGTTAGCGAGGTTACCCTTCCGGATTGGCACAGGCGGGGTTATGGGCGCCATTGGTTATTCTTGAGGCTCTTAGCCCCATTTGCATCTTGTCGTGGCTGGGCGCTCTATCGTTCAAGGTGATTTGGATCTTTGTTACGTATCTGTATTCTTGACTCATGGAGTCGTGTTGTATATATATATCATTACCGTGGGTCCCATCGAGGACTGTTGTGTAATGTTATTACCGTTTTCCACCATGCGAAAGTGCTGGTGGGCACCTTTGAATCGTTTCTATGCGGGTTTGGCGGGTTTCGCTAAAACTCGCATAGGGATTCTGAGGGTGTTCTGTGGTATCGAGCTCGGCGTTGCGATACCCCGAAGTCAGCTGTAGGATAACCTAGCTAACTTGGCGAGTAGAGTGTCAAAACTATTTTTCAAAATCGGTTGGATAGTTACGATTAGGTCTGATTTTACTCCTTACCCTCGCTATTCTCCTCTTACCTCTCGTGTTTGAATCCGCTCTCTTCTCCCTCTTGAGTCGATTTCGTGGTTGGGTTCCATCGTACCTTGAGGTTTCGCTTCCTCCTTTGGTAGCGGTGTTGCTACATCTGGTCTTCATGCTGTCGAGAATCCTTCGTTTGGCGGACTTCTCTTTGTTCCTTATCATTCCTTCCGGTGTTTCGGCTTGACGACATCATCTCGCGGATCCGATGGACTGCATCCCTCCTCTGTTCGAACCTCACTTGTCGAGATCTTCATTCTAATTACGAGTTGGTTGCATAATTCTCTTATTCATGCGGTAATGCTTTGAGTGCGGGATGGAGTCGCGACCATACCACTACTCTTATCATTCGCTTTTGTATATTGAATGGTGGATCGATGCAATTCTTACTCCTTCCATGGGCGTTAGAGGTGGCCTCACCTTTAACCGTCTGTTGTTTATACGAGTGTTCTCTTGTGAGCAGGATCAACCTCTTGTTGGTGGTGTCGCCGATTTCAAGGCGGAACAAGAACCTTTGTTAGTGGTGTCGCGAAGATCTACAATGCGAGAAGATTCCGATCGCCGCCTACTTCGGTACCATGAGGCGGATCTCGGCGAGATCCATTGTTAGTGGTGTCGGTGTGGCATCCGCTAAAACCACTACTAGAAAATCGCGTTGTTTTTGTGCATTGCATCATCATGACCGCATGCTCATGTCATCATGCCACATTGCATTTGGGCATCATCATGTCATCATGCATTTGTTTGTCGAAACCTATTTTCTGAAAAACCTAGTTTGATTTTCTAAATGTTCCCCGTCTCATTTTCAAATTAAAGCGCCGGGCTTTTCCGGGTCTTTTATTTGTCTAAAAACTAATTGCAAAAGTTATTTTAAATTAAATAAAAATCTATAATATTTTTAGGGGGCAGTCGAACGGGCCGATCCGTCCCAGTCGACCACCCCAGTACAAAATCAGACCAGCCTGTCTAATTCTATTCCTACCCAATCCTAGTCTACCCACTCCCCAGCCACCTCACCCCAGCCACTCGCGTCTCGCCACGTCACCTCTCCCTTCCCTCTACCCTATCCCACACCGCCACCTCACCCCCCACTCCCTCTCTCCTCTGCCCCACACCCACACATTACTAACCCTCTCTCCTCCACCCACCGCATGGTCCTACAGCCCACCCGACAGTCCATCTCCTCTGTTCCTCTTCCCCACCCGACCTTGCTCCTCCCACACGCGCTGCCACCGCGCCTCCTCTCCCCTCACCAACCTCCCCGGCCGCCTCCTTGCCGGACGTCGCCCCTGCCTCGCCCCGCTAGGCCCGACCTCCCCCGCCACTCGTCGCCCACCCTCTGCTGGCCGCCTTCCCCCTCGCCTCCCTTCTCCTCGCGCGAGCCAGCCGCCGTCCTGTGGCCCCCTCCGACCGTCCGCCTCGGTCGCCGCTGCTCTCTGGAGCCTCCCCGAGCAGGGCCCGCCCGCCGCCCTCTGCTTCAACCGCCGGCCCTGGCCTTGGTTCCCTCTGTGGCCCGCCTCCTCCGTTTCCCGGTCGAGGCAGCGCCCGCCGGTGACCAGGCTGCAGGACTTCGCCCGTCCCGGCCGGCGCCCCACCTCCTCTGCAGCGGCCGTCCCAGCCGAGCCGTCGACCGCCCCGAGCTCGCCGGGCCTCGCGCCGACCTCGCCTGGGCCGTGTCTGCGCCGCAGCGCCTCTGCTCGCCCCTACCGCGTGTAGCCCTGCGGCCGCCTCCTCCATCCGGCTCCCCCCGTCGCCCTCCGCTCCAGCCCGACCTGCCCCCTCTCTTCGCTCGGCCCCGCCAGCACCCGCCGTCGCCATCTCCATCGCGTGTGTCTTGCTGCAGTTAGATCATCACCAGCGCAACCTCCTCTGATGTGTTCCTGTTGCTGCAGCTCTTGATTTCCTCGGTGGCCTCCCGAAGACAAGTACGTCAAGGGCCACCACAATTGTTGGTTTTGCTCTGTCCAGAGTAGTTCCACGGTGTTAGTGTGTTGCAGAGGTGCTGATGCTCCAAAAACCCGACGCCAATGTGATGTGGTGTGTTGTCTGTTTCCACAAGATCTCCATCCTGAGTGTGTTTCCATCCGTCGACAAATCAACCGAAGAAGACCGATCCCGAACCTTATGCGCCAAGTTCTCCTTCCCGTATTCGAGAAGGCGCGTGACCGGACGCCAAGATCTCCGCGTGAGGCGACAAGACCGGCGACATGGCCCGGCGACCGCGGGCGTGACAAGATCATCTCGGGCGCCTAGTTCTTGACCCACGAGCGATCAGCGGGCAAGCCCTTCTTCCGAACCGAGTTCTTCCTCCTGGCGTCAAGATCTGCGTCCGGACTCGAAGACCCGTACCCGATCCACTCAAGTTCGCCGCCGGCGACAAGATCGACACCGACCAGGGCCAGCCGATGTGCCCTCGGCGCCAAACCAAGTCCTTCTTCTGGGCGCCAAGCTCTTCGTTTTTGTATCCGACCTTGAAGGCCGATCTGTCGAACCATGAACCACGAGACCGACCTCGAACCCGAACCCCTCCGTACCCCCAAGACCGTCGACCCGGATGTGTGACCCTAAGCCCTATTTTATAATAATATATAAATTGTTGCATATTAAATTGTTCATGCATGCATATTGTCATGTGGTTTGGGGCCTTCGCGATTCACCATATAATTAAATATGGGGCCCATATCACGGGCAAATCTAGTCTTATATTGGCCTCATTTAAATTGGTATAGCGAACGGTGCTATATTTTGCCATGTTAATACCACATTTAAAATGCGGGTATCTACACAACGAACCTAATAATTAATTGTGGGACCCGGTTCCGCTTAATATAATCTAATTGCATTGCCCTTGCCATGTACATCATACATGCATCATGCCCGATCTTTTGCGTAGTATTAAATAGTGCATCCGGTGTTTACGCTAGTGTTTTGCTTCTTAGCGCGGATAAGGCCGTTGAGTTGATGTGAGCTTAGCCCGATCTCGGTTGAATCTTCGGCAATGTTTTCAGGCGAGCATATCCCCCTTTCTACCTATCTTACTTTTATAGTATTTATTTCCTCCTGTTGATCTATTGCTATCTGTGTTGCGATGCTCTAGTTTTCGTACCCGTGATATCCCGTGCAGCCATATATTGCCTTGGACACATCCTATTACCTGTTGTTTGGTAGATAGATGGACCTGCTCGTCGTAGTCTCTTGCTCAAGTGCTATTGCGAGTCGTCAAGTACCACAGTTGTTGGAGGATTTGCCGCATGTTTACTGTTGGATATGATCATAACTTTAATTATTGTTTAATAACTAAAATTGAAGTAGGTAAATGCAGAGGCACCGGTGGGTGATAGATAATATTTGGTTTCCGACCGCCCACTTGTGTCCCGTAGGACCCCGAGTTCTTGACACCTTTTAGAGATCGGCGCTAACCACGGTGGGGAGATATGGGCCCCATTGATTAGTACACGATTTCAAAGTATTGTCTTGGGGGCCACAAACTAGTTTGAGTTTTATTTACTATCTGTACTTATGCCATACTCTTGCTTTATTTACGATTGTGCGAGCACACCGTCATTTAGGATCGGGACACGTTTTGTGATGTCGACAAGCCAGTTTGGGTCCCCGATCGTTCTGACCGTCTACCCAAACCCTAAGTCCGTCTCGGAGACCGGCCGACCGTTCGTTGGGTAGACTTAGTGGGGTGGCCCCGTGCTTTGGGTGCAGAAGCGTCATGACTTAGGCCCGCCGACATACCGATGGGTGTATGTTAAGCGATCGGCAAAAGGGTGAAGTGCTTGTGGATACTTTGGTGCACCCTGAGGTTTAATCTTCGAAAAGCCGTGTCGCGCGGTTATGGGCGACTTAGAGCACAATGCTTGATCATAGACAGCTATAACTAAAGTTCTTTATTATAAATTGACTTGTACCGATATGACTAGTAATCGCTTCACAACAGCGGAATGGCTAAATAAAATCTTGTCAACTCTTTGGGTTTTTGGGGTTATCTCATGCTAATTGTATCGACTAGTAAGTGTTACCTTCTAGCGGAATGGTTAACTAAAATTGCCTTGCTTATTTAATCGGATGATTATCTACACGACTAGTAATTGCTGCAACAATAGCGAATAAATAAAGCGCCAATGTGAGTTCCTCGGTTGACTTCCTCGTTTGGTCTCGGGGAATACGAGGATGGGATTATTTGGTGTTAGTATCGGTGGGTCCGGATAGGTCTTTCTTACCCCTCTCGATAGCGCTTGATTATGAGTCTCTATAGGTTGTTTAGTGCATCTTTGCTGCTGACTTGATCCATACCTATGTGGCGAGGCAATTCTAGCCTCACCGTGTCTTGGCCTCGATCTTGGCTCCTCTTTTTCCTTTTCCTTTGCCGGCACCTTTTGTTTAGCGGTTTTGAGATTGGCGTCGTTAGCGGGGTTACCCTTCCGGCTTGGCACAGGCAGGTTATGGGCGCCATTAGTTATTCTTGGGGCTCTTAGCCCCATTTGCATCTTGTCCGTGCTGGGCGCTCTATCGTTTCAAGGTGATTTGGATCTTTGTTACGTATATTTGTATTCTTGACTCATGGAGTCGTGTTGTATATATATCTGTTACATGGGTCCCATCGAGGATTGTTGTGTAATGTTATTACTTCGTTTTCCACCACGAAAGTGCTGGTGAGCACCTTTGAATCGTTTCTGTCACGGGTTTGGCGGGTTTGCTAAAACTCGCATAGGGTCGATTCTGAGGGTGTTACATTATCTATGCCATGTTTAGCCTAGCTAATAGCAACCAAGGGTGGTGAAAATATACATGTTATGATAAAAATATTTCTAAGTCTTTGGACTTGTGTTTTGCCTAATAAAACAACTAAGTAAATGAAACACCTGGGTGGAATGGAAGGAATGGTTTATGTTGAGTGGTTACACAAGGCCCATTTCTATGGTTTACCTTGTGTATCTCACTTGTGGAAACCACCCAGGAACAAAGAGATTTTGAGAGGCAAATGTTAAGAATCTTCTAGTGTAGCCACTTGGCAATATAGGCTCTGCCGAGGATCATATAGGTTGCAATAACTTAGCCATTTGGACAGTTGGTGGTAGTGGGATGATAGGTTGGAGCACGTCCATTTGGTCTAAGGGAAGGCTTCTGAAGGGTCCTGTCTTGGTGAAAATCAAAACTTATGGGGAAAGTGCACAACCTCTGGAGATGGAAGAATCTAAGTACTTAGCCATGTCCCTGGAAAAGGACAATTTGAGCATCAAGACATGGAAGCTATCAAGAATCTCCTCATCCCAATTTCTAAGTAAAACTTGTGGGTGAACAAGTGTGAAGGACCTCAATGTCTATTGGTGGTTCCTTGGGAAAAGTTTTGACAAAGAAAAACTTAGTGATTTCAACTAATAGGCAAAACCTATTTTGAGCAAAGAAAGCCTAAGCTACACTTAGCCAAATTGCATATAGTATCTAGTCCACCAAAATTATACGAAGGTATCACTTGCCAATACTATTCCAATGTATTGACCCATTGTGGTTGTAACTTGTGATGTTGCAGGTTACTCTGATGAGGATTAGGAGTCATGAGTCTACACTCAACATGTTTGCCTGTGGCACATGAAGATGAAGACTTTTTATCTATTTACTTATTTAAACTCTTGTACTAGGCTGTGGCCTTGGATTTATAAAGACTATGTTTGTCTCTGGAATGGTATAATAATGACCTTTGTTTACGTGTACTTCATCTTAAGCTGTGGATGCTAGCATTGATCCGAGGACTAGCATTGCAATCACGAGGATCCTTTTCCTTTATAAAGGAGGGATCTTACATATGGTATCGAACCTTTGTGTTTTCTATAGGATTATGACCCTAAGATTGGAAACCACTAAGGAAAATTTTCAACAACTTCTACACTTGTCTATTCTTCTCGTAAACTTTTCTAATCTTCTTTCTCATCTCTATTTGTAGATGAACTCCATCAATGAAGCCGTAAGGAAAGGACCACTCATGACAATGACCTTGGAGTGTGAGGGAAATTTCCCAAGGCTCTCAAGGACCTCATGGTTGCAATGGAAATACATGGTGCGATTGTGTACAAAGGCTTTCCTCGATGGATGAAGGAGTTGAGTCTTGGTGGGTGCAACTTCACTTGTATAAAAAAGGAAGACAACCACAAGTAATCGAGGATTCTGCATGTTCACCAATTCAGTGATGCATCCTACATTCTTTGACTCACCAAGGGATGCGGCTTGGAAGACCATCAAAGAACTTGGTGATAGAGTCAAGTGCAGAATGTTCAACATCCAAAATAGCCTAAAAGAAGAGAAGAAACATACCCAAGAGTTGGAAGCTACCAACCAAACCTTAAGAGGAGACATTATAGACTTAGTGATTGTAACATCCTCAAAATCATGTTTTAAACTTATGCATAGCATCCATGCATACATGAGCATATGATTTCCATTTCAAACAACTCAATTCAAAATAGAAGCATTTGTGCTTATTATTTTATGTAAAGTTTACTCAAGCCTTGTGCTACTTGTTTTGAGAAAATCATAACCATTCGGTATTGTTTAGAATCCAAACTAAAATGATTTCAAAAACTTGAGCAAAGTCTCAAAGCAAAATATGAAATAAAACCAAATCTATACCTATTATCACACCTCATAAAGGCATGGTTTTATTTTTATTTTCAAAAGACAAGTGAGTTTGAGTGAACACATGTGTTTGACACTTATTTGAGCACAAGTTTATGCATACAAAAGTCACGAAAAGTTTGGATTCAAACAGATTTTAATTGAGGTTTGAAAACCATTTGAGAAAATCAAGCAGAAAAAGAAAAAGTATAAAGAGAAAAAATATCCTTAGCGAATCTGGCCCAATCAATAGCGCCCCACCCGTGAACCGTTTTCTTTCACTCACCTCCGCATCCTGGTGGTGACGGCAGGACCCTCACTCTCCTTTCCTCTCGGCGGCGGTGCCCTGACGTCGTCGTCTCCACCCAAACGGCTCAATCCCCAAAATCACGCCGGCCACTGTATTGATTCTGGCGTCAATTCACGTTGAATGGCGGAGTAATTCGCTCGCGACCATGCTATAAACCCCTCGCCCCGCCATTCCCCCCAAACTCCAAACCTGCGCCCCCAGTGCCCGCATTCAACCTCGCACCGCCCTTGATCGAGAGAGCACTGACGGCCGATTCGGTGAGTCCGTCGCCCTCCTACGGTTCTTGCAGACAGCCTCGCCACTTTCTTGCACAACTACTGACACCACTGGTTCCCTTTATACCGCCCCAGGTCATCGATTCCGTTCAACACCGCAAGCTTCCGACGACAACCTCGACTCCGGCGACCAAATTCCGTAAGCCCTTTGCGCCCCTTCGCCTCTAACTCACACGAAGTTGTTCGCCTCTGTCTTGTGCATCATCTGGTGTCGCTTGTTTGTGCTAGGGAGACCAGGAGTGTCGCCAACGTCGCCGTCTACTCGAACCCGATGCCGCCGCTCCTCAGAGCTCCGGCCCTCCGTCGCCTTGCCAAGCCGCGCGAGTTGAGCATCGACCGTCGCCCGGTTACAGGTAAGCCCTCAAGCGACCCTAGGGCGACACAGCACCACCGCCTTAAGCGAGCTTCGCCCGATGGCCGCCGCTAGCGCCGATTTGGTCGCTTGATTCGTGGCCGTCGGATCTAGATCCAGCGTAGGATTAGATCATAACGAATCGTTATGGGTAGATCTGAGTCGTGCAGTTAAGTAGATCAACGGCCCGAGCGCGATCCAGCGAACGGTATGGACCAATCGAAGCAGTGGCGTGGTTGGGTTTAGATTTAAAACATGATTTGAATCGATTTATGTTCAAATTTGTGTTGGCTATAACTTTTGATCCCCACGTTAGAATTTGACAAATTTTATATCGTTGGAATCAGGAGAGAAAGGTCTTTATAAATATGCAATGTGTTTAATGTTTTGCTTGTTAAAATGGTTTTATTTGCAGAAACTTGTGTAGGACTAATTTGAGTATATGAAATGTTGAGGAAATGATTTAGGGTTTAAATAAATGTCGTTTGGCAAGTTTTTAACTTGTTTTGGTTCAGTATTGTTTACT
Organism: Avena longiglumis; assembly: GCA_030063025.1. Classification (NCBI taxonomy): domain Eukaryota; kingdom Viridiplantae; phylum Streptophyta; class Magnoliopsida; order Poales; family Poaceae; genus Avena; species Avena longiglumis. The sequence continues at coordinate 429,815,066 of CP125979.1, forward strand.
TGCTTGGTTGAGTTTTAAAAATCATCACCTACCATTTTGCATGCATGCATATATTTTTGGTTGTATATGTTTTGTATGTGATTTGTTGCTATAATTCTTTGTGTAGATTTTGGTGCTAGTGATTGTTATTGTGAAGAGTGTAACTACTCTCCAAATTACCAAGGCAAGTGGTACTTCATGAATATTATCATTCCTATGTTTTCTACTAAGCATTAGAAATATTTTGTTAGACTTGCATGCTATATTTTTCTTATATGCCAGGTTGGGAAATCCTAGTAGTAATAGAATTGCTAGGGAATCTCTAAGTTAAGTTACTATCTATGCCATGCTTAGCCTATCTAGTAGCAAACAAGGGTTGGTGAAATATACATGCTATGATGAAAATATTTTTAAGTCTTTGGACTTGTGTTTTGCCTAATAAAACAACTAAGTTAAAGAAACACCTGGATGGGATGGAAGGAATGGTTTATTTTGAGTGGTTACAGAAGGCCCACTTCTATGGTTTACCTTGTGTATCTCACTTGTGGAAAGCCACCCAGGAACAAAGAGATTTTAGAGGCCAAGTGTTGAGAAGCTTCTAGTGCAGCCACTTGGCAATATGGGCTCTGCCTGGATCACATAGGTTGCTAGAACTTAGCCATTTGGACAGATGGTGGTAGAGGGATGATAGGTTGGAACGCGTCCATTTGGTCTAAGGGAAAACACGCAAGGTCTGTCTTGGTGAAACCAAGTCTGGTGAGGAAAGTGCACAACCTCTGCAGATGGAAAAATCTAAGTACTTAGCCAAGTCCATGGTAATGGACAACTTGAGCATCAAGACATGGAAGCTATCAAGAATCTCATCATCCAAATTTCTAAGTTAAAAACTTGTGGGTGAACAAGGGATTGAAGGATCACCAATTTCTATTGGGAGATGCCTTGGGAAAGATTTTGTCAAACAAAGACTTAGTATTTTCAAATGATAAGGAAAATCTATTTTGAGCAATGCAAGTCTAAGCTCCACTTAGCCAAATGCATATAGATGATAGACTCCACTATACTACCATAGTATCACTTGCCAATACAATTCAAATGTATTGACCCTTGTGTTTGTAACTTGTTATGTTGCAGGTTTGTTTGATGTTAGTAAAGTTTGTTGATTAGGATTACAAGTCTACAACCAACATGTCTGCCTGTGGCACTTTGAAGATGAAGTACCCCATGCTTATAGATATTATGCTGCAATGTAATGTAATAGCCAAATGAGCTATGTAAGATGTAATAAATTATGTTATTCCTGGTTATAAAGTTGTATTATGACCTTTGTTTCTTGATATTACACCTTAACTGTGGATGCTAGCTATTGATCCGAGGACTAGCATTGCAATCACGAGGATCCTTTTCCTTTATAAAGGAGGGATCCTATAGATGGTATCATAACCTGTGTTGCCTATGGGATTATGACCTAGGATTGGAAACCACTAAGGAAAAATTTCAACAACTTCTACACTTGTCTATTCTTCTCGTAAACTTTTCTAATCTTCTACCTCATCTCTATTTGTGGTGAACTCCATCAGCGAAACCGTAAGGAAAGGACCACTCATGACAATAACTTTGGAGTGTGAGGCAGAATTCCCCAAGGCTCTCAAGGACCTCATGGTTGCATTAGAGATACAAAATGCAATTTGTGTACAAAGGTTTTCTTGTGATGGATGAAGGAGTGGAATCTTGGTGGTGCAACTTCACTTGTATAAAAACAAGGAAGACCACCGGGAAAAGGATACGCATGTTCACCAATTCGGTGGTGCACTACATTCTTTGAATCAGCAAGGGATGCGACTTGGAAGACCATCAAAGAACTTGGTGATAGAGTCAAGTGCGAGAATGCTCAACCTCCAAAGTGATCTAAAGGAAGAGAAGAAACATACCCAAGAGTTGGAAGCTACCAACCAAACCTTAAGAGGAGACATTATTGACTTAGTGATGGAGTCATGTGAGCAGGATAGGCTGATTGCTTCTAGAAACATTGTGTTATGCAGGTCCGGTGAGATAGGATTGTAAGCATTACTACGTTAGTTGGACCACCACTTATCACCTTATTTTCCAAAATGTGACTTTAAAATAAGTTGAATCTTGGTTGTTGTAATGGATCCATGTATGCCATGACTTGTGTTTTTTGATTTCCAAAGATATGCATGTGATGCTTTGCCTTGTTTTTTATCTTAAATTGTGTTGTTCTAACTTTTCTATCTTATAAATAGATGCCTAATGTTACCATCGGCCTTGAGGAGTTCGAGGAACTCGCTTTGGTCCCTCGTATTGAGCTCACTACTTTGCTCAAGCTCCCTCTTCCTATCATCATGGTGCTTCCCTCACCAAGTTTGAGAGGAAAGACCTTTGGGGTTTCAAGGTCAAGCGGCCGGGCCTTGAGGCTACCACGGAGGCCATCGTCTTCAAGCTCATGCACGATGACAAGGAGAGAGGCCTTGAGGTGGTCATGCGAGGATCGATAGGGCGTCTAGGGAGACACTCTCGGCAGGTTAGAGTACTCACTTCCCGTCTTGATGAGCGTGATGAGGATGGAGAGGCCATCGACTTGAGGACACCGAGGGATCTGATGGCCGATTCGCCTATACCTCCGGGACTTAGAGGCTCTCATTGGGGCGTGGACGATAGGACCAATGTCATGCTCAACAATGATGAACTCGGTGCAACCGTTGAGAAGGACAAGCTCTTAGTGGAGCAAGATGAGATAGTCAAGGAGATGGAGGCAAAGTTCGAGCCGGACGAAAGTTCAAGAGTCGGGAGAAGCGAGTCGGGATAGGAACAAGAGGATTCGGGACATGGTGAAGAGCGCATGCCAAGGACTTGAGCTCAGCAGAGCGTGATTGAGAGGCTTCATTCTCGAAGAGGGCTCTCAAAGCCAAAGTAGAGACCTTGACCGCCAATGTCGAGGAATACAAGACCGCTATGGAGAATCTGGTCTTACCTTTGTTGAGGAGGAGGTTGATCTTAGGAGTAGAGTTGACTACTCATTTATCATTTATTATCATACTTTATTTGTGTCACAATGACCATCCAACATGTGGATGGCTTGTTATTGGTGTGTTTACTTTGCAAACTTGTCGTTTTTATTGTTGAACTATTATTATTATGTTGCATGTTTTGTGATTGTTTATGTGATGTATTGTGCATGAAAACATCTATGGGTATCTCATTCTTATCTCTATTGAACAAACCACAGATGCCTCCCCGTCGTGCCAATCCCACAACAACAACAACATCACCCCTGAGATGCAGCAAATGATGACATATCAGACTCAGCACATGCAAATGATGACCACGTTCATCCAGAACCAGAACAACAATAACAACAACAATAACAACAACATTAACAACAACAACAACAACCCACCGGGTTTTGACATGCTTACAGTTCTTGAGATTAAGGCCAACAAAGTTCTCAAGAACAATGATCCCATTGGCCAATGATTGGCTATTCTCGTGAACAAGGACTTGGTAGCGTGGGTACATCTTGATCACGAGAAAAAGTCAGTTGCAGCATTTCTTTGGAAGGACCAGCCGCCACTTGGTGGGATAACTTCGGATCACCACTCCCATAGAAGATGTGACATGGGCTATCTTTGAGGATGGCTTCGTACTGCTCATATCTCATACGGGTGATGAGTGCGAAAAGAAAGAGTTCCATAATCGAGCGGCGCCACATGGCGTAATTTGAATATATTGGGGAGTTCAACAATCTGGCGGCGTTATGCCGGATGAAGTTGACTGATGCTAAGAGGAAGGATGAGTTTCTTGAAGGGCTGAATGATGAACTGAACTTGCGACTATCGGTGTCCTATGTTCCCACTCGATCTCTTTGTGACAAGGCTGCTATTTTGGAGAACAAAATGAAGCAAGTTGAGAGTAGAAGAGAAAGCACTCAGACAAGCCGCGGCTCGGGATCGTCTCAAAAGCGTTCCCATTATGATGATAGTGGAAGCTCAGGATCCCACGAGCATGGGAAATTCAACAAGCACCACAACCACAACCGTCATCATGACAACAAGCATCACCGTAGTCATGACAATGACAAGTACAAGAACCACAAGAGTGGATATAAGAGCCACCATAGTCGTAGTGGAAGTGGCAGTGGAAGCCAGCCTGTCAAGAGAGACATTAGTCAGGTTGAGTGTTTCAAGTGCAAGAAAATGGGGCATTATGCAAATGAATGCCCAGAAAAGAAAGTTGAATGACCCAACAATCCCGAACCTTTTCAAAAGGGACAAGTGAACCACATCAATGTGGAGGAAATATATGAGGAGCCTGATGCTGTTGCTGGTAAGTTCAGACTCAATTCTATTCCAGCATTTGTTGTTTTTGATACTGGAGCATCGCATTCATTCATATCAAAAGCATTTGTTGATAAATGGGTTTCCAACTGAAAACATTGGGTGTCCAATAAAAGTTAGTTCTCCAGGTGGAGATATGATAGTAAGTCTTGGATGCCGGGATCTAGTGATAGAGTTTGGAAAGCATAAGTTTCCAGTGAGTCTGATAATCCTAGATACCCAAGGACTGGATGTAATTTTGGGAATGGATTGGATGGATAAGTATGAAGGAGTACTAGATTGTGCTAATCGTACTGTTGCACTCACAACCCCGGAAAGAAAACGGATTAAATTCAAGTCTAACTTTGAATCAAAAGGGAGTAAGCTAAATTCTCTTAAGGGGTTAGCATAGGCGGTGTGCCAATTGTGAGTGAATATCCGGATGTGTTTAGGAAGAATTGCGAATGCCACCAGATAGAGATGTGGAGTTCCTTATTGATTTGCTACGGGATCTGGACCAATAGCAAAGAGACCGTACAAGATGTCAGTTGATGAACTGAAAGAACTCAATAAACAACTTGGAGAACAGTTGCAGAAAGGATATATTCAACCAAGTTCTTCATCTTGGGGAGCCCCAGTTTTGTTCATGGTGAAGAAAGATAGAAGTCAAAGGTTATGCATAGATTACCGTTCACTCAATGAGGTGACTATCAAGAACAAATACCCTTTGCCAAGAATCAATGACTTGTTTGATCAGCTAGAAGGAGCTTGTGTGTTCTCAAAGATTGATCTCCGGTCAGGTTATTTTCAGCTCAAGATAAGAGAACAAGACATACCTAAAACAACTTTCACTACAAGGTATGGATTGTATGAGTATACCGTGATGCCATTTGGTTTGACCAATGCACCAGCATACTTCATGAATATGATGAACAAGGTGTTCATGGAATTTCTTGATAAGTTTGTTGTCGTTTTCATCGATGACATTTTGATCTACTCCAAGAAAAGAAGAACATGAGGACATTTCGTTTGATACTTGAGAAGCTTAGAGAGCATAAGCGTATGCCAAATTGACCAAGTGTGAATTTTGGCTAAATGAAGTTGGATTTCTTGGACATGTTGTGTCGGAGATGGTGTAGTGATTGATCTGCTAAAGTTTAATTTATGGCGAATGGGAATCTCCCAAGTCGATGAAAGAAGTTAAGTTTCCTTGGCTTAGCAGGTTACTCACGAAGGTTCATTGAAATTTCTCCAAGGTAGCTAAGCCTATGAAATTGCTAAAGAAAGACAAGAAATTTGCTTGGTGCAGAAGGTTGTGAACTCAGCTTTCGAATTGAAGAAGAGACTCGTGTGACACCGGTCTTGTGTTTGCAGGACTTGGAAAAAGATTTCCAAGTATATTGTGATACATCTCATCATGGTTTGGAGTGCGATGCTTATGCAAGGCAGGAAAGTTGTGGCTTATGCCTCGAGACAACTCAAAACTCATGAAGTGAACTACCCTACTCATGATTTAGAGTTAGCCTCTGTTGTCCATGCACTCAAAACATGGAGACATTATATTTTGGGAAAGCGTTGTGAAGTGTTCAAAGATCACAAGAGTTTGAAGTATATCTTCACCCGAAGAAATTAATATGAGACCAATAAGATGGCTAGAACTCATCAAGGACTATGATTTAAGTTTGCAATACCATCCATTAAAGCAAATGTTGTAGCGAGATGCTCTAAGCCGTAAGGTTTTTGTGAATGGCCTTACTAAGGGATAATTGCGGATGATTTGTGTGCCCAATTTAGAGATCTCAGATTGGAGATTGTGCACGAAGGACATCTCATGTCTTTGGATGATCAACCCACTTTGTTGGACAAGATCAAAGAAGCCGAAGATAAGGAGATTGAAGAAATTAAGGAAAAGATTGGCAAAGGAAAAGCCAAAGGATTCCATGAAGGCGAACATGGTACTTTATGGCATGGGAAAGCGTATCTATGTTCCACAAGATCGGATCTTGAAACTGATTTTGCAAGAAGCCAACAACTCACCATATTCCATTCATCAGGGTAACACCAAAATGTATATGGACATGAAGGAAAGATTTTGGTGGAATAATCTCAAGAAGGACATCGCGAACATATTGCTTTGTGTGATGTGTGCGAGAGTGAAAGCGGAACATCGAAACCAGGTTTGCTTCAACCACTACCTATTCATGATTGGAAGTGGGAAAAGATTGGTATGGATTTCATTACGGATTACCAAGGACACGGTCGGGGATATGACTCTATCTGGGTAGTAGTGGATCGCCTAACTAAAGTGGCTCATTTCATACCCGTGAAGACAACCTATACAAGTGCTAAGTTGGCCAAGATCTATATGAGTAGAATTGTGTGTCTACATAGAGTGACCAAGAGTATTGTGTCGATAGGAGAACTCAATTCACTTCCCATTTTGGAGCGACTACATGATTCATTGGGAGCGAGGTTGGAATTGATCTTTGCTTTTCATCCTCAAGCTGATGGACAAGCAGAAAGGACTAATCAAATTCTTGAAGACATGTTGAGGGCATGTTCCTAGACTATGGAGCTAGTTGGGATGAAATTCTGCCTTGGGCAGAATTTTCTTATATTTCTTGACTACCAAGCCATTGAGATGGCACCATTTGAGTTTCTCTATGGGAGAAAATGTACCACCCCATTACTATGGAATGGTGTGGGAGAAAGAAGTTTGTTAGGACGAACTTATCAACTAAGTGAAGAAGAAGGTCAAGTTGGTTGAGACAGTTGAAGATAGCAGTCCGAGAAAAGCTACGAGATCCTAAGCGTGGGAAGTCACCCTGAAGTTGGTGATAGAGCTTATCTTAGAGTGTCACCACTTCGTGGGTGAAGAGGTTGAGTCAAAGGAAAGTTGGCCCAAGATATGTTGGACCATTCAAGATTACGAGTCGTAAGGAGAAGTTGCTTATGAAATTGAATTGCTAGAGTCTTTTTCAGCTGTCCATAATGTGTTTCATGTGAGTCAGCTTAAAAAGTGCCATCCAGAAATGGAAGAAACTTCTTTGAAGGATACTATACCTTTGGAGGAGGTACAATTGGATAGTGATCTCACTTATGAGGAGAATCCTATCAAGATTCTTGAGACTGCAGAAAGATTCACACGGACTAAGACTATCAAGTTTTGCAAAGTGCGGTGGAACCATCATTCCGAAGAGGAAGCAACATCGGAAAGAGAAGATGATCTTCGGAAAGACCACCCTCACCTATTTGCTAGCCAATCCGAATCTCGAGGGAGAGATTCACCTTAAGGGGGTTAGATTTGTAACATCCCTAAAATCATGTTTCAAACTCATGCATATCATCCATGCATCCATGATCATATAGAGTTCATTTCAAATAAATCATTTCAAAAACAGGAGCATATGAGCTCATTATTTTATGTGATCAGCATTTGAAACAAATGCTATTCTCCAATGGGAGATTGTTGTTCAAGAAACCAAACTTTGTTGTCTTATTGCTCTCAGGTTGTATTGCTAGATTGCTAAGATTTAAACCAAAGTTTCAAAATAAATATGATTTGAAAACTAATTTCAAAACCTATTCAAACTAGTGCTATGTCACTTCTTATTTTATTTTATTCAAGTGACCAAGCCAATTCAAAGTGACCACTTGGTTTTATGCCCGAAATGTATTATCGCACACTGAGAAAACATTTGAATTTGGTTCTGAAATTGAAAGCAGAGAAAAGGAGAAAAGAAATGGAAAAAGGCCAGCGCCACCTATCTAGCCCAACTACGAATCCAGCCCATTAAGCCCACCGGGTTCCTCCTCTCTCTCTCTTTCAGCGAGACCCACCAGTCCTTTGAACACGACCCCCCTCTACTGTTTCCTGTTGGTGGACCTCTTGACTCATCCTCATCTTCCCCAAATCGCCCGACCACGTGGCGCCGTTCCCTCGCCATTCACTTCGCGTTGATTCCTCGCAATTGCCCTTGATACGCGATCCTGCGCCCGCTATGGCTATAAGACCTCCCCTCGCGGCCATTTCCCCAACAAAGCCGGAAAACGCCCTAGGCTGCCCTTGATCATCCTCGCGTCGCCTTGAGAATGAGCTCACTCGCGACCAATCCGGTGATCCCGTCGCCCCTTCTTCTGGTTCTTACAGACAACATCGCCACTTCCTTGCGCACCTCGACACCATTGGTTCCTTCTATCTGGCGGTGATGCGTCTTGACAAGCACGCAAGGTTAGGCGTCCTCAACTCCGGCGATTAAATTCGGTGAGCCCTTTGTTCCCCTTCGCCTCTGATTACGCGATCGTGTTTGCCGTAGTCTTGCGCATCTCCACGATGCGTTTGTTCATGCTAGGGTGACCAGGAGGCGCCAGCGTCGTCGTCCACCCGAGCCCGGCGGCTGACAACTCCGGCGAGACCCGTGCGGCCGTGTCCGTGCACCTTGCCAAGCCGTCGCCGGTTGAGCATCGCCTTAGCCACGATTCTAGTAAGCATCTCCGGCGACCCGAGCCACCTGTGGCGCCATACCGTGAAGCCAGGCTCGCCGCGGTATGCCGCTAAGCGCCGCCATACATGGTCGATTGATCCGGGACCATAGGATCTAGATCGAGCGCATAAGCGAGATCACTTATCGAGCGTTCTGAGTAGATCTGGGCCATGCAGATTAAGTACATCTAACGGCTCACGGGACGCGATCACGAACGAAGTGCGTGCAATCGAGTGTGGCGTGGCTAGAGAATAGATTTAAACAGGATTTGAATCTATTAGTGGTTTGAATTTGTTTTAGCTATAACTTTTGATCCCACATTCAAATTTGATGAATTTTATGTCAATGGAATCAGAGAACAAGCCCTTTCTAAATATGCAATGTGTTTAATGTTTTTGCTTCATTAAAATGGTTTTATTCAGAAACATGTGTAGGGATATTTTGAGTATATGAATTGTTTAAGAAATGTTTTAAGGTTTAAATAAATGTTGTTTAGAAAGTTTTGAACTTGTTTATGAACCAGTACAGTACACTTGCTTTGTAGAGTTTTAAAACCATCACATATCATATTTCATGCATTCATATATTTTTTGTATATATTTTGTATGTGATTATTGCTATGATTTTATGTGTAGATTTTGGTGCCAATAGTGATTGTGATTGTGAGAAGTGTAGCTACTCTCCAAACTACCAAGGGAAGTGGTGCTTCATGATATTTTATCCCTATGTTTTTTTACTAAAAGCGTTAGAAATATTTTGCTAGTCTTGCATGTTATATTTGCTTATGCCATGTTGGGAAATCCTAGTAGTTGTAGAATTGCTAGGAAAATTTCTAAGTTAAGATGCTTATCTATGCCATGTAGCCTAGCTAATAGCAACCAAGGGTGATGAAAATATACATGCTATGATAAAAATATTTCTAAGTCTTTGGACTTGTGTTTTGCCCTAATGAAACAACTAAGTAAATGAAACACACAGGTGGAATGGAAGGCGTTTATGTTGGTGGTTACACAAGGACCATTTCTATGGTTTACCTTATGTCTCTCACTTGTGGAAAGCCACCAGGAACAAAGAGATTTGAGAGGCAAAATGTTAAGAAGCTTCTAATGCGACCACTTGGCAATATGGGCTCTGCCATGATCATATAGGTTGCAATAACTTAGCCATTTAGACAGTTGGTGGTAGTGGGATGATAGAGTTGGAGGCGTCCATTTTGTCTAAGGGAAGGCTTACGAAGGGTCTGTCTTGGTGAAAATCAAAACTTGTGGGGAAAGTGCACAACCTCTGCGGATGGAAGAATCTAAGTACTTAGTCATGTCCAGAAAAGGACAATTTGAGCATCAAGACATGGAAGCTATCAAGAATCTCCTCATCCCAATTTCTAAGTAAAACTTGTGGGTGAACAAGGGTGAAGTACCTCAATGTCTATTGGTGGTTCCTTGGGAAAACTTTTGACAAGAAAAACTTAGTGATTTCAACTAATAGACAAAACCTATTTTGATCAAAGCAAGCTAAGCTACACTTAGCCAAATTGCATATAGTATCTAGTCCACGAAATTATATTAAGGTATCACTTGCCAATACTATTCCAATGTATTGACCCTTTGTGTAGCCAACTTGTGATGTTGCGAGTTACTACGATGAGATTAGGAGTCATGAGTCTACACTCAACATGTTTGCTGTGGCACATGAAGATGAAGACTTTTATCTATTTACTTATTTAAACTCTTGTACTAGGCACATGGCCTTGGAGTTATAAAGACTATGTTTGTCTACTGGAATGATAATAATGACCTTTGTTTACCTTGTACTTCATCTTAAAAGCTATGGATGCTAGCATTGATCGAGGCCTTGCTGCGATCACGAGGATCCTTTTCCTTTATAAAGGAGGATCTTACACATAAATAACATACACCTTACATGAGCAGACTAGCATGCTACAATGATGAGTATATGTACAAAATGAAAACAAATAGATTTCATTACGAATCCTCTTACCACACCTCAAGTTGTCATTAATCTTCATTATTACCTTCCTTGTTTGTCTAGAATAATAACATGAAAACCAAACTCCATGAGGACCTGAACCCTCAACGAACTTACAAAACCAAAGAAGAGCAAAAATATTTTTGGTGTTTTCAATTTTAAATAAAGAACTCAAGCAAAAACAAATGAAAAATCCTTTTGGATTTTCTTGAATAAACTCAAAGTAAAAAGGCAAAGAAACCAAGAGAAACAACAAAATATTTTTGGTATTTTTATGTTTTGAGAAAATAGAAACAAAAACTAAAAGAAAGCGAAACACGGATATCCAAAGTACCATCAAAGCGTGATATATAGATGAGTGTGATGTGGTATACCTCCCCAAGCTTAGGCTTTTACAGCCTAAGTGGGGGCTCAATCGACTTTGGCTTGAGAAGGTGTGCCTACGTAATGTGAATGCGTGAGGCGCGTCTGAATACCTGTGGGCATACATGCTAAGTGGGCGCCCACATGTGAATTACCTGAAAGTGGTTGTAAGAGGCGCGTCCCCACAGTAATGTCCGTGGAAACCCACGAATCACGCGGTGATGTCCATCTCCCCTTTGGAGCATGACCAAGGCCCCTACAAATCTTGAACAAAGTAGTTTTGTGAAAGAATTTCCCTCGTCCCGTTAGTAAACATCATCCTATAAACTAAACTCTCAGAGTCTAAAACTAGCGGTAATAAAGTGATGCGCTTTCATGGCAGCAAATCAAGCCTTTGTGGATCCAATATTGTATCATTGAATCAATAGAAAGTTCTGAGCAACAACTACATTACAACTGTTAAATACCCCATAAATGGGTCCTCTAGCGGCTAAGCGATGAGCAATGAGAGAACCAAGATTCTGGTTTCATTGTTGAGTCAGCATATAGAATAAGCGAAATGATAGTTGGAAATATTGATAGTGTTCTCGACCAAGAATACTAGTGGCAAGATAATAAGAAAAATATCGATAGGTGTGACTTGAATATTTCTTATCTTCCCGCATTGGGTTGTGTGGGTTCATCATTAGTTACTACGGTAGAGCTCAACAAACCCGACGAATCGAAACTGAATCTTCTTCCTTTGTCCTAGCGGGCCAATACCTATAATGCATAAAATTTCTTCAATGTCATGGTGGGTCACATCATAGATTTTGAATGAAACATCTGTCACGAAAAGGCGTGTTAGTGAAGAAACTCTCCACTAAAGTTTTGATGAGCATAGAATATTGCTCACTCTCATCCTGCATATAATCATTTAGTCTAACCTTTGAACAAAGTGTCACATCCCAAATTTTAGATTTGGTCTTGCATATCATTCATAGCATTGCATCATATCTTTCCTTGCCAGCGATGGTAGAAAGGTTCGTGACAGCTATTTTCAAAACCCTATTCTAGTTTGCTACGAGGTTCTGCGAGGCTTTGGAGTGTCTTGCAACAACCACCCATTCGATTTTTAGCGAACTGAAGGTTGTGCCCCTCGGCGATCTGAACCCGTAGGTGCGAGAATCGCTCAATGGAGTTCGTATGCAAAAGACTGAGCGTTTTAATGCCGGAACAGGAAAATCTGGACTATTTCGAGTTCTAGTCAACTCGGACCGAATCGGTTTAGATTTCATGAGAGGACCAAATAAAAGGCTGCATCGGGCCGCATGCCCGCCTGCCCCAGCCGACCCCGCCTCGATCTCCTCTCGCGAGTTACCTCCTCCTCTTTCTATTCCGTCATCCGTGGCCGTGATGCGATACGCCCTTCTGCCCGGGTTCGCCTCCTCCTCCTTTTCTATTCCGTCATCCAACAGCGTCGCCGATACATACGTCCGCCGCCATCTACCTCCGCTGCGCACGGCGCACCCGCTCATCGCACGCGCCACCTTAACTTGCATGCCGCCGCCAGCGCCGCGCCAGCGGCCGGCCACGCCGCCTTTCCATGCTGCGCCCGGTATGGCGACCAGTATGCGGCCGCCCGCCACGCCGCGCCATGCGTATGCCGGCGCGCCTGTATGCCGTCGCCACCTTCTTGCTGCGGCTCTTTGTAGCACCTTGCCCATACGCCCAGCCGCCCATGCCGCCATGCCTCGCTGCGCGCCTGGCGGCCCCTCGCGTCGTCTCATGCATGCATACACACACGCACACTTTTGCCGCATGCATGCCTGCAGCGCCTTACGCGTGTTGTAATTTTCTCCAGACCAGATTCGTTGACCGTGTGTGTCGGTGTAGGAAGAGATCTCGGCCGGAACCAATCGCCCGCTGCCGTCCAGGTAAAGAATTCGCCGCACCTTCCAGTCCGATTCGCCATCTGTTTTCGGTAAGGCGGCGCGTCGGATCTCAGATCAGCGGCTTAGATTCATTGTGGTGAAGTCCAGTGTTGACTAATCGGGCGCCCAGCGCCCGAACAAGCGGAACCTGGGATTGGTGGGTCAATTCGTTAATCCCTTTAGTTGGCGATTTTGGTAGAATCTTGTAAATTCCGTAGAAATTCAACGCTTGGCCAAAAATTTCAAAAATATGCGAGGATTTAGTGAGTCGTGTAGAATCTGCTGTACCTTTGGTTCAGACTTTTTTGTCGAGGTTTAGTACAGTTTTAATCAAACTAGTTAGTGGCCTTTTTAATAATAAATTATTAAGAAAGATCCATAGCTCAAAAATCGTGTGATATGTCCACGAACTCGTGTGAGCGAGGGAATCCCATCGTGAATTAAAAAGATGAGCTTATAGTAAAACTTCTCATTATTTGTCTAATGGCTTTCTGCAGTATTTTTAATAACTTTCGGGAATTTTATAAATCCTTTTGAGTAATTCAATTGGTACTGTTTCTATTCAGCGATGCCTGTCTCATGGTAGATTTTTCCCAAGATTTCTGAATAGTATACTACGGTAGTGAATTATTTAAGTTGTAGCTCTAGTTTGGAGCATTACTTTTGTCTATTAGTTTTCCTAGCGCCAAATCTATTTTTCCATGCATGTATTGGTAGTATTATGCATTAGGATTATGTAATGATGCAGTTGTAGCACCAATTCACTTGCGTTCTTGCATTCATGCATCATTATTTATTGCATAATAGCTTGTGCATTGTTTGTTTATACCAATGCGATTCGTGTAGATTGTCTGCTGAGTCTGGCAGCAGTTAAATGTGAGTTGGCACTCCGGACCGCTACAACCAAGGCAAGTAGATGCACTTTGTTCATGAATATCTTCCCCTACTATTTCAATGCATTATCGTAAATTGTATTTTGTAGATGCATGTGTAGGGATGATACATTTATCGCTATGCTATGTCCTATTATGTGGTAGGACCACTCTTTGCAGATGAACCACCATTGGTAGATGTGCTTAGCCATGCTTTGTTGAACAAGGGTTGGGTTACATCATTGATACTTGTTTTCTCAAAGTATTGGTTTGTGAAAACTAAAACAACTCATAATCAATGAACCCCACGGGTGTGATGGTATTGATAAATTTTGGTGGTTTCATTCATTGCGGAAGGCACCCGGGTATCAAGATAGAAAGATTGGCTTCTTTATTGTGTAGCTTACGTGTGACACAACCATGTGCCAATAATGGAATATGTGGTTGGTTGGACTTAGTAGGTTGTGGTAACTCAGAACCCAGCGTTATCCGGAGATGTAGAATTTTGGTAGGTTGGACGGTTAAATCAGCGAAATGCGAGATTGAGGAGCTACTTCCACGACAGTCTCTTCTTGGTCTTCTCTCCTATCATCACCCAAAATGAGGTGATGAGTACGAGCTGGGATGGCCAAGTCACATGGAGTAAAGTGTACTAACCTCTGTAGAGTGTGTAATCTAATCGATTAGCCGTGTCCCCAGGTTATGGACATCCGAGTTTCTAGATATTGATCCCGTAGCATGTTTCTGCTCAATTCTAATTTGGTGCTTTAATATTGTTGGGTTAACTTAAATTGGGATCTTTGTCAAATAAAATCAAAACTAGTTTATGAAAGTAGGATGCAAATGTATTTGCGGAAATGCGAGCCGGACACGCTCCACACCTTGCAGGATATATGCATGTAGATGTTAGTATTATTGTCTCCATTACTAAATCTACCTTTCCATACATTCCATGTATTGACCCTTGAGAACTGCTATGTTTCATGTTGTAGGTTATTTCCGATTACGATTTGATCGAATTTATAGGCCGTGCGATACTCCACTCGGCACTTGTTCACTTGTGGGCCGATTTGAAGATTGGAGGATTTTGCCTTGCTATTACTCTAGGAACAATTTGATGCTAGCTTTTATGCTAGCTTTTATATTGTAATAATGGTACTTTCTGGATCTTGTAGATCATGTAATCTACGATTATTTTGCTATGATTATCTATCTTAGTCTATTGGCAGACCCAGCTGATAATAGATCCGAGTTGGCATGTATGGCTGCTGATAGGCCGCGGTCTTACTCGAGGCAAGGGGGGTGTCCGCACGAGATGAGTATCAGGAGCTAGGTGTGTCATTATGTAGGATCGTGACCTAGGATTGGATTAGGAAGCCATAGAATTGTTAAACCTATATGTAACACTTTCTTTCCTCTTATGCCTTTCACCTTGTGAAATTCTTACCATATGCTATTCTCACCACTTTCCTCTTTTACTATGATAGATGGGAGATGTAAGGTGAGGAATTTAGTGTCATCTGTGCTCGAGTCACCAAGGCCCTTCTGGCGAAGCGGTTAGCTCGGCTCTCTTAGTCATTGGGATTGCCCACTTGCCTATGTTCAAAAGGGAAGATAAGCTGTACACACCTATGGACTATGGAGAGGATGCATGGGAGATCACTACCCCTTCATATTGGAGAGTCTTTGCCTTGCAAACCCATAGCGCCTTGGTCTACTCCAAGATATCACGCAACTAGGGACTTGGAATCAGCTTAACAACGTACATGAAGCCACTGTCCGCCGGATGCCACTACTCCAGGAAGCACCTACACATGAGCAGATTCACCCATCTTTGCGTGATTATGGAAGGCGTGATGAAGATAGAACATTGATGGCAGATTTACCCAGGCTGGCATGGGGGGAACAACATGCACTACATCGAGGAGGCACATAGAAGACATGGAAGAGAGAGAATGGAGCTCTAGCGAGAGAGAAGGTGAGAGATGTTGAAGAGGGAAGATAACTTGAACTTTACTAGCAATGGAATGGTGGTCCAAGGACGAGGATGATAGACACTTTGCATGAAGGCTGTGGGAGTTACAGAGACTGCACCACGATAGCGGAAGATGAGACCATAGCCCATGTTCTTCATGGCAATTGTGCAAGAGAATACCCCGAGCATACAGCTTGATTGCAAGGGCCAGATCCGGGAGAAGGGACCAAACCATTGAAGCTATGACAGCCCAATGATGCCGCTCTCCAAGAACACGGCTGAATCCACCTACGATGATGACAATGGAGATGATGGCAACAATGGGGATGATGATAACCCAGGTGGAGATGATGATGATGATGAGGGCGAGGATGATGATGATGGAGGCAGTGATGGTGGGAGGAGATGAAGTTGTTGCTATTGCGGTGAGGATGAAAGAAGAAGGAGGAGGGATCTAGAAGGGTGGAGTTTGAAGTCTCAAGTGATGGTTCGGGAGAGGTGTACACTTTCGTATGTAGCCATGGATAACTCTGCATGGCCAGGCGATAGCGTAACGCATGTGCGAGGACCTACCTCGATCTCTTCAAGAAGTAGATAGAAGGATCCATCAATTTAGTCACGTTTGGAGAACTCGTTAGGATTAGTCTCGATCGTTGTGAAACTTAGTTCATGTTAGTTTAAAACTGTTTTAGTTGATTATTTGTGTACTCTCCAATATCCCGGGTTTTATTTACATGAAATTTTTTGTAAGAAAGAGTTGTAGCAATTTGGATTTATCATCACATTTGTTTTTATTTGCATTTTTTCTTGTCTGATCTGACCGATGCTATGTGCCGCCGATTTATTCTTAGTAACTTCCGGAAAAATCCCAAGAAAACATTAAGTCGGCTGATCTGAAATTCTCATTGTGCCATATGCTGCAAAAATTGAAAGCTTAATTTACGGCGAGTTTAAGTCGGTGGAAAAATTCGATTAGCTGCTGGACTATTACGCACAGCGATTGCTATTTTTGTTGATTAGTTGATCTATTGTCCTAGTTAACAATTGCCAACTCTTGCCAAAAACTATTTCAGTAGTCTATATCTGCTAGGATAACACACAGGATGTTCTTTGGATCGCTTGTTTGTTGATGTGTTGCTTTCTTGTGATTATGCGCTATTGTTTGTTGTTGATTGATCATATGCATGGGTAGAATCCTATTATGCGTAGTTGATTCATTCCTAAACTTACCTACTCTTTGAACGCATGAGATGCCTCCCCGTCGCCGGACCTTGAGATGCGGAGCAGACTCATGGTAGCTCGAGCACAGTGACCCAAGTGACGACCAGTTCATGGCGATGATCGAACAACAACAATGAAATAATCGACCTCGAGGAGATGCTCTCACCAGTTTTAGAGGTTAGGACAGCGTGAAGTTCTCTACCGCTTATGAGAACAATGGGTTGCTCTTTCGTGGTTGCGTTCAGTCCAACAAGGATCTAAATGGCCCATGTTGGATGGCTGGCGAATCTTTGAAAAATTGAGATTGCCGCTCTCACCTACTTTGGAGAGAATTGACCTGACTTCTTGGTGGGACACATTTTGGATCACTTACCCTTTGCAAATATTGTGACTTGGGCTATGTTTGAGGAAGGTTTAGGGGTTCAACCCGCGTGTCTTCGGGAGATTACTGATCACCCGGAAGGAAGGAGTTCGCATAACCTGCATGAAACCAATCGGCACCTGTAACCGAGTACATTGAGGGAGTTCAATGAGCTGTCCGTTATGCACACGAGGATGTTGACTGCGATGCCAAAAGGGAGGAGAGAGATTCTGGATGGCCCTCGGTGATGAGCTTCGATTACAGTCTGACTACTTGGCAGTTTGGCTGTGCACTTTCCGGAGCTTATGGACAAGGGCCGGGGATCCTTGGAAGGGAAGCTTAGCAGTGGAGAACGCATGAGAAGGCAATACTCACCACTGCTGGGTTCACACCACAAGTCTACTAACACTTCATATGATGGATACTCCAAGCATGGTGGGAAGTATTAGCCATGGGGAGCCATAGTAGCCCGCGATGGACATGTCATGACAACCATAGGAGGCAGCCACCCACACAACCCCACAAGGAGGACACTCTCACCACTCACGGAGGACACGGTGGACATGACATATTGCCATGTAGTCATAACCGTGAAGAAGGATGCAGTGGTGACATGCTTCCAAGTGCAAGAAGAAAGAGGACACTATCGACAAGCATGTCCAGGAGGAAGAATTTGAAGCCAACCAAGCGGTGAGAAAGCCACGATGAACCACATGAGATGTGGAGGAGATTCCGAGATGAGCTTTGACCTTGTGATTGTAGTAAGTTCCCAATCCCAACACTTACCTGCCACTTATGCACTTTTTCGATCTGGTGCATCCACATTTCATTTCATATCTAAGGGCATTTCTGTGGATTGCAGTATAAGTTACCCTCTGAGGAATCTCTATGAAAGGTAAAATTAAGAGTGAGTTCACACGGAGGAGATATGATAGCTAGCTGGCGGGATACACTTGCGACAAGCTGTGAGTTGGAACACACAACTTCATTGCACATTTGGTAGTGTTGGATTCCGCAGGGGTTTGAATGTCATTACAGGTATGGATTGGATAATACATGCATGGGGACACCATAGGCATGTGCCGTGAGCTATTGGCCCACTCAAAACCCGGATGGTACAAGAGGATTAGATTCAAGTCGGTACACTTACGGTGCCGCGACCCGAGGAAGGTGTAGGTTGAATTCTCTTAAGGGGTTAGCATGGATCTTGTGCCCGATGATTGAGGATTACCTGACGTGTTTCGAGAAGAGTACCGGGGATGCCAGCCGAGGGGATGTATATGGTTTCTTGCTCGATTTGATCTTTAAAGGAGCAGGACCTACGGCAAAGAAACCATATAAGATGGATGTGGATAAGTGAAAGGTTGAAAAGTGGAAAGCAGAGTTGAGAAGGAAGCCGATTTGGAAAAGAGGATTCGGTATTCGACCTAGTCGCGTGGAAGTCGTCATGGGAAACTACTACAATGTTACATTTGTGGAGAAGAAAGATGGCACCAAGAGATTAGTGGTGGACTATAAACTGGCGAATGAAGATGATAACCAAATCAAGAACAAGTACCCTCTGCCAGAACATAAATGATTTGTTGATCCAAGCTTGGAAGGAGCAAAGGTGTTCGTATAGGGTTGATCTGCTGATCGAGCTACTTCAATTGAAGATCCGAGAAGAGGGCGTACCAAAACGCCTTCACCACTAGGTGCATGGTTTATATGAGTATCACCGGTTATGTCTTTTTGGACTAACGAATGCCCTGCATACTTCATGACCATGATGAACAAAGGTATTCATAAGATGTTGCAGACGAAGTTACGTGGGTGTTTATTAATGACATCTTGATATATTCCAAGGATGATCTTTGAGCATGAAGCATCTATAGTGATGATGGAGAAGGTGAGAGAACGCAATTTGTATGCCCAGAATTTAGTAAATGTGAATTAAACCTTAACAACTTGTTGGGTTTCTTGGACGCGCATTAGTGTCGAGGAGAAGAATTCTTTGATGATCCAAACAAGGTGATTTCTCTGTTGACAAAGTCAAACCATTAGAAGAAAGGCGCCCGAGAATGTCTTTGGAGATTGAGCTTTTGGGACTTCTTTGGATGAATACGGGAGAGTTTATCGAAAACTTTTTCCAAGATTGCTAAACCCGAGTAGGCGGCCGAACCTCTGAAGAAGGAGGAAGTTTTGAATGGTTAGAATACTGATATGTGAAGGCGGCTTCCGAGGCCCAGGCGAAGCGTCGAAACTAGTGACGCTGTTTGTTACTGTGTTTGAGAATCTTTAGAGAAGTTCCAAGTGTCTGGTGATGCTTCTCGTGCGAGGACTTGGGAGTGTCTTTGATGCAAGATGGGAGGAAGAGTAGTGTCATATTCCTACGACAACTCGAAGCACCATGGCGGAATTACCTTTACGACTTGGAGTTAGCATAAGTGGTGCATCTCGCTCAAGGTATGGAGGCATTACTTAATGGGAAAACTGCGGTGATGTGCACAAACCAAGGAAGCTGAAGTACATATTCACCCGGAAAGGAACTGAACATGTAATACTGAAGGAGATGGATTTGGAACTTATCCAAGAGGATTCACATGTAGATCTACAATACCACCGAGGGAAAGGCTAATGTAGTGATGATTCTCACGAGGCCGGAAGAGTTTATGTAATGGATTGACAATTGAGTGCTGAATTTCACGAGTTTGTGCAAGACCAATTCGAGACCTGTGGGCGGGAGGTAGTGTGCGAGAGGATATTTGGCTACAATGGAAGTCCAACCCGGCCTTCTGAGGACGAGGGGTACTAAGTAAAAGGGCTCGGTAGGAGACAAGAAATAGAAGAGATAAAGGAAAAGATGAAGAGAACTTGGGGAAAAAGGATATTCGCGAGGGCCAGGCCGATGAGCATACCTTTAATTGAGTATGGAGATCGTTTGTGTGTACTTGACTGACCGGAGATAAGGGGAGTTGATTACTGCGGGGGCTCATGTAACTCACTACATACTCATACCATCAAGAGGCAACACAAAAGATGTATATGGATTTGAAGAGCAGATTTTGGTGGAGACAACATGAGAGGAGAATATCGTGAGCAACTATTGCCCTATGCTGTGATGTATGTCAGATCAAATTGATGACGAGACACTGCAGAGAAGGGCAGCGGGGATTACTCACGACCATTGCTTGAGTGCCGGAGTTGGAGAGTGGGATAGAGTGGGAATGGATTTTCCATCACAGGGGTACGCGCCTAGGACCGAATCCCGGGTCGGGATATGACTCTGTATTTGGGTTGTGGTCGACCATTTCCTGGGTAGCCCACTTTATACAGGTGAAGAACATTACTGTATCTGAGAGTGCAAGTTGGCCAAGATTTACATGGAGCGGGAGGTTGTTATTGCCTACATGGAGTTCCCAAAGAGTATAAATGTATCAGGATAGAGGCACCCAATTTACCTCACAACTACGGCGCTATTGATTCACTTGGTACTAGATTGAGTTTAGCACAGTGTTTCACCCAGGAGTGATGGAATGATGAGCAAGAGGTGAATCAGATTTTGGAGGACATGCTTGAGGAAGCTTAGCGCTTTGGCTCATAATAGCTCTAGTTGGGATGAGAATTTGCCTTATCTTGACGAATTTTCCTACAACAATAGCTATCAAACCAGCATCAAAGGCGTCACCCGTTTGATGTGCTTTATATAGGAGAAAGAAACGATGATAGTACGCCGTCTTGTATTGTTGCTATGGGGATATGGAGTAGAGAAGACACGTCGATTATTTTGGACCTGATTTGATCAAGGATGCTTTGAAGAAAAATTTAAGCCTTGATTCAGAACCCAATTTGAAGTGTAAATGCTTACTAATCAAAGGCTGAGAAAACTGTGGCGGCGCCATAAGCGCCGAAAGGAAGTGGTTGTCACCGAAAATAGGCGATAGAGCATACCTCCAGTATACGTAAGCTTGAGGAATCAAGAGATTTGGAATTAGGGATGAAAAGCTAGCACCTCGATTCATTGGACCGTATGGTCTTATGCATAAAAGGATAAGTTGCTTTACGGATTGGAGTTTTCCGGAGGCTCACATGCTGCTGTATTTCATAGCATTGTTCCACGTGTCACTGTTTGAAGAAGTGCCATCCGGAGATAGTTGGATACCATAGTTGTAGAGGAACAAGTACCGTCTGCATTTGGAGGAGGTTTTAGGCTGAGAATGACTTGACCCTC
>CP125979.1:429836860-429839360 GCA_030063025.1 Avena longiglumis
GACTTGCTTGGGGAACGAAGCACAAAGATGAAAACATGGCGATACGGAAATACCAAAGAAATCGTGGAAGAAACCATATGCCAAACATGTACCGAGGAATGAACCAATGGCGGGCAAAAACGGCCTACTCCGTGGGAAACGTCCGACTAGCGTAGGACGTGCGCCGCGATGCTGAAAACTGGCCAATACGTTGAGGAAACACCCACGTATTGCCAAAACGTGGAAACCGTGCAAAAACGCCCGACTCCACGGAAAACGTCCGACTAGCGCAGCACGTGCGCGCGACGCTGAAAACTGGCCAATACGTTGAAGTAACATGGACGGAACGGCAAAACGTGAAAACCGGGCAAAATCCCCCGACTCCACGGAAAACGTCAAAACTAGCGCACCACGTGCGCGCGACGCTGAAAACTGGCCAATACGTTGAAGAAACACCCACGTATTGCCAAAACGTGGAAACCGGGCAAAAACGCCCGACTCCACGGAAAACGTCCAAACTAGCGCAGCACGTGCGCGCGACGCTGAAAACTGGCCAATACGTTGAACAAACATGGAAGGAACGGCAAAACGTGAAAACCGGGCAAAAACGCCCGACTCCACGGAAAACGTCCAAACTAGCGCAGCACGTGCGCGCGACGCTGCAAACTGGCCAATACGTTGAACAAACATGGACGGAACGGCAAAAAGTGAAAACCGGGCAAAAACGTGCAATCCGGGCTAAAACGCCCAAACTAGCGCAGCACGTGCGCGCGACGCTGAAAACTGGCCAATACGTTGAAGAAACATGGACGGAAAGGCAAAACGTGAAAACCGGGCAAAGACGCCCGACTCCACGGAAAACTTCCAAACTAGCGCAGCACGTGCGCGCGACGCTGAAAACTGGCCAATACGTTGAAGAAACATGGACGGAACGACAAAACGTGAAAACCGGGCAAAAACGCCCGACTCCACGGAAAACGTCCAAACTAGCGCAGCACGTGCGCGCGACGCTAAAAACTGGCCAATACGTTGAACAAACATGGACAATACGCCAAAACGTGGAAACCGGGCAAAAACGCCCGACTCCACGGAAAACGTCCAAACTAGCGCAGCACGTGCGCGCGACGCTGAAAACTGGCCAATACGTTGAACAAACATGGCCAATACGGCAAACCGTGGAAACCGGGCAAAAACGTCCAATCCGGGCAAGAACGCCCGACTCCACGGAAAACGTCCAAACTAGCGCAGCACGTGCGCGCGACGCTGAAAACTGGCCAATACGTTGAAGAAACATGGACGGAACGGCAAAACGTGAAAACCGGGCAAAAACGCCCGACTCCACGGAAGACGTCCAAACTAGCGCAGCACGTGCGCGCGACGCTGAAAACTGGCCAATACGTTGCAGAAACATGGACCGAACGCCAAAACGTGGAAACCGGGAAAAAACGCCCGACTACACGGAAAACGTCCAAACTAGCGCAGCACGTGCGCGCGACGCTGAAAACTGGCCAATACGTTGAACAAACATGGCCAATACGCCAAAACGTGGAAACCGGGAAAAAACGCCCGACTCCACGGAAAAAGTCCAAACTAGCGCAGCACGTGCGCGCGACGCTGAAAACTGGCCAATACGTTGAACAAACATGGCCAATACGCCAAAACGTGGAAACCGGGCAAAAACGCCCGACTCCACGGAAAACGTCCAAACTAGCGCAGCACGTGCGCGCGACGCTGAAAACTGGCCAATACGTTGAACAAACATGGCCAATACGCCAAAACGTGGAAACCGGGCAAAAACGCCCGACTCCACGGAAAACGTCCAAACTAGCGCAGCACGTGCGCGCGTCGCTGAAAACTGGCCAATACGTTGACAAAACGGCTAAAACGTGGAAACTGGGCAAACCTGCGTAGGGTCCTGCCGCGCCATAGATATGGCCCTGTTCTCTGCCGCGGCAAGAGTGTACCCCTCCTTCACAAGCTGAAGGGCAGGGGTCCGGGGTGGGGGTGCGTTCCCCAGGTATAGTAGGGGGAGGGTGGCCGAACTTCAAGGCGTAAGGGTCGTGGTTTTATGGGCAAAACACGTGGATTTGAGTGGGATCCAAGAGGTTGGCGCACGCCCTAGGCAAGACGAAGCGTTGGCTCACCGGATGACGCTTCTCGTAACCATCACCGTAAACCGTCCTTTAGTATCCGTGACGGGATCTGGGTCTGAGGTGTATTGCATGAGGTGTAGCACCATGAAATTGACGATTTGAGCTCCGCCGCGCAACAACGTGTTTATCCGGTGTCGTCCACGATACTTGGGAGTCACTGGCCCGGTCTCGTAAACGTTCCCAGTCGGTATGATTCCCCAAAAAGGTGATTGCCGCGTTACGTTTTCGTGTTCCATATGGGCTACTTCTCAGTCGCCTGGTGGTCATCCATGTTAACCACGGATAATGCGCTTATCCGTGTCGCCCACGATACTTGGGAGTCATCGCCCGGTCTCGTAAACGCTCAGTCGGTATGATTCCCCAAAAGG
>CP125979.1:429846860-429849360 GCA_030063025.1 Avena longiglumis
TGGATGCCACTACTATCTTTAGTACTGAAAGCTCATGATTTTGCCAGTAAGGATTCCAGGTAGAAACCATAGACTTGCTTGGGGAACGAAGCACAAAGATGAAAACATGGCGATACGGAAATACCAAAGAAATCGTGGAAGAAACCATATGCCAAACATGTACCGAGGAATGAACCAATGGCGGGCAAAAACGGCCTACTCCGTGGGAAACGTCCGACTAGCGTAGGACGTGCGCCGCGATGCTGAAAACTGGCCAATACGTTGAGGAAACACACACGTATTGCCAAAACGTGGAAACCGTGCAAAAACACCCGACTCCACGGAAAACGTCCGACTAGCGCAGCACGTGCGCGCGACGCTGAAAACTGGCCAATACGTTGAAGAAACATGGACGGAACGGCAAAACGTGAAAACCGGGCAAAAACCCCCGACTCCACGGAAAACGTCAAAACTAGCGCACCACGTGCGCGCGACGCTGAAAACTGGCCAATACGTTGAAGAAACACCCACGTATTGCCAAAACGTGGAAACCGGGCAAAAACGCCCGACTCCACGGAAAACGTCCAAACTAGCGCAGCACGTGCGCGCGACGCTGAAAACTGGCCAATACGTTGAACAAACATGGAAGGAACGGCAAAACGTGAAAACCGGGCAAAAACGCCCGACTCCACGGAAAACGTCAAAACTAGCGCAGCACGTGCGCGCGACGCTGAAAACTGGCCAATACGTTGAAGAAACATGGAAGGAACGGCAAAACGTGAAAACCGGGCAAAATCGTGGAAACCGGGCAAAAACGCCCAAACTAGCGCAGCACGTGCGCGCGACGCTGAAAACTGGCCAATACGTTGAAGAAACATGGCCGAAACAGCAAAACGTGAAAACCGGGCAAAAACGCCCGACTCCACGGAAAACGTCCAAACTAGCGCAGCACGTGCGCGCGACGCTGAAAACTAGCCAATACGTTGAACAAACATGGACGGAACGGCAAAACATGAAAACCGGGCAAAAACGCCCGACTCCACGGAAAACGTCCAAACTAGCGCAGCACGTGCGCGCGACGCTGAAAACTGGCCAATACGTTGAACAAACATGGACAATACGCCAAAACGTGGAAACCGGGCAAAAACGCCCGACTCCACGGAAAACGTCCAAACTAGCGCAGCACGTGCGCGCGACGCTGAAAACTGGCCAATACGTTGAACAAACATGGCCAATACGGCAAACCGTGGAAACCGGGCAAAAACGTCCAATCCGGGCAAGAACGCCCGACTCCACGGAAAACGTCCAAACTAGCGCAGCACGTGCGCGCGACGCTGAAAACTGGCCAATACGTTGAAGAAACATGGACGGAACGGCAAAACGTGAAAACCGGGCAAAAACGCCCGACTCCACGGAAAACGTCCAAACTAGCGCAGCACGTGCGCGCGACGCTGAAAACTGGCCAATACGTTGCAGAAACATGGACCGAACGCCAAAACGTGGAAACCGGGAAAAAACGCCCGACTACACGGAAAACGTCCAAACTAGCGCAGCACGTGCGCGCGACGCTGAAAACTGGCCAATACGTTGAACAAACATGGCCAATACGCCAAAACGTGGAAACCGGGAAAAAACGCCCGACTCCACGGAAAAAGTCCAAACTAGCGCAGCACGTGCGCGCGACGCTGAAAACTGGCCAATACGTTGAACAAACATGGCCAATACGCCAAAACGTGGAAACCGGGCAAAAACGCCCGACTCCACGGAAAACGTCCAAACTAGCGCAGCACGTGCGCGCGACGCTGAAAACTGGCCAATACGTTGAACAAACATGGCCAATACGCCAAAACGTGGAAACCGGGCAAAAACGCCCGACTCCACGGAAAACGTCCAAACTAGCGCAGCACGTGCGCGCGTCGCTGAAAACTGGCCAATACGTTGACAAAACGGCTAAAACGTGGAAACTGGGCAAAACCCGTGCAGGAAATCCTGCCGCGGCAGAGAAATGGCCCTTTTCTCTGCCGCGGCAAGAGTGTACCCCTCCTTCACAAGCTGAAGGGCAGGGGTCCGGGGTGGGGGTGCGTTCCCCAGGTATAGTAGGGGGAGGGTGGCCGAACCCCCCGGGGCGTGCAAGGGTCGTGTTTTATGGGCAAAAACACGTGGATTTGAGTGGGATCCAAGAGGTTGGCGCACGCTCCTAGGCAAGACGTAGCGGTTGGCTCACCGGATGACGCTTCCTGTAACCATCACCGTAAACCGTCCTTTAGTATCCGTGACGGCGATCTGGGTCTGAGGTGTATTGCATGAGGTGTAGCACCATGAAATTGACGATTTGAGCTCCGCCGCGCAACAACGTGTTTATCCGGTGTCGTCCACGATACTTGGGAGTCACTGGCCCGGTCTCGTAAACGTTCCCAGTCGGTATGATTCCCCAAAAAGGTGATTGCCGCGTTACGTTTTTCGTGTTCCATATGGGCTACTTCTCCTCAGTCGCTCTGGGTGGTCATCCATGTTAACCACG
>CP125979.1:429879360-430193948 GCA_030063025.1 Avena longiglumis
TCCTCACGATTTTACCCTTACATGTATGTTGCTAACTCTGCGGCTTTACACACCCTGGTTTTACCCTCCTCCTGATTTTACCCTCCTCACGATTTTACCCTTACATGTATGTTGCTAACTCTGCGGCTTTACACACCCTGGTTTTACCCTCCTCCCGATTTTACCCTCCTCACGATTTTACCCTTACATGTATGTTGCTAACTCTGCGGCTTTACACCCCCTGGTTTTACCCTCCTCCTGATTTTACCCTCCTCACGATTTTACCCCTACATGTATGTTGCTAACTCTGCGGCTTTACACCCCCCGGTTTTACCCTCCTCCCGATTTTACCTTCCTCGATTTTACCCTTACATGTATGTTGCTAACTCTGCGCTTTACACACCTGGTTTTACCCTCCTCCCGATTTTACCCTCCTCACGATTTTACCCTTACATGTATGTTGCTAACTCTGCGGCTTTACACACCCTGGTTTTACCCTCCTCCTGATTTTACCCTCCTCACGATTTTACCCTTACATGTATGTTGCTAACTCTGCGGCTTTACACACCCTGGTTTTACCCTCCTCCTGATTTTACCCTCCTCACAATTTTACCCCTACATGTATGTTGCTAACTCTGCGGCTTTACACACCCTGGTTTTACCCTCCTCCTGATTTTACCCTCCTCACGATTTTACCCCTGCATTACACCCCCTGGTTTTACCCTTCTCCTGATTTTACCCTCCTCACGATTTTACCCCTACATGTATGTTGCTAACTCTGCGGCTTTACACACCCTGGTTTTACCCTCCTCCTGATTTTACCCTCCTCACAATTTTACCCCTACATGCATGTTGCTAACTCTGCGGCTTTACACACCCTGGTTTTACCCTCCTCCTGATTTTACCCTCCTCACGATTTTACCCTTACATGTATGTTGCTAACTCTGCGGCTTTACACACCTGGTTTTACCCTCCTCCGATTTTACCCTCCTCACAATTTTACCCCTACATGCATGTTGCTAACTCTGCGGCTTTACACACCCTGGTTTTACCCTCCTCCTGATTTTACCCTCCTCACGATTTTACCCTTACATGTATGTTGCTAACTCTGCGGCTTTACACACCCTGGTTTTACCCTCCTCCTGATTTTACCCTCCTCACAATTTTACCCCTACATGTATGTTGCTAACTCATGACTTTACACACCTGGGTTTTACCCTCCTCCCGATTTTACCCTCCTCACGATTTTACCCTTACATGTATGTTGCTAACTCTGGCTTTACACACCTGGTTTTACCCTCCTCCCGATTTTACCTCCTCACGATTTTACCCTTACATGTATGTTGCTAACTCATGGCTTTACACACCCTGGTTTTACCCTCCTCCTGATTTTACCCTCCTCACAATTTTACCCTACATGCATGTTGCTAACTCTGTGCTTTACACACCGGTTTTACCCTCCTCGATTTTACCCTCCTCACGATTTTACCCTTACATGTATGTTGCTAACTCTGCGGCTTTACACACCCTGGTTTTACCCTCCTCCTGATTTTACCCTCCTCACAATTTTACCCTTACATGCATGTTGCTAACTCTGCGGCTTTACACACCCTGGTTTTACCCTCCTCCTGATTTTACCCTCCTCACGATTTTACCCTTACATGTATGTTGCTAACTCTGCGGCTTTACACACCCTGGTTTTACCCTTCTCCTGATTTTACCCTCCTCACAATTTTACCCTTACATGTATGTTGCTAACTCTGCGGCTTTACACACCCTGGTTTTACCCTCCTCCTGATTTTACCCTCCTCACGATTTTACCCCTACATGTATGTTGCTAACTCTGCGGCTTTACACACCCTGGTTTTACCCTCCTCCTGATTTTACCCTCCTCACGATTTTACCCCTACATGTATGTTGCTAACTCTGCGGCTTTACACCCCCCGGTTTTACCCTCCTCCCGATTTTACCTTCCTCATGATTTTACCCCTACATGTATGTTGCTAACTCTGCGGCTTTACACCCACCGATTTTACCCTCCTCCTGATTTTACCCTCCTTGGTGTAACTAGTCGGATGAATGTATGTTAGTCGTAGTTCTGTAATACTCCTAGTTGTAATACATGTTGTTATATTTATCTTTAAGTTTGGTAAAATTTGATAACGTTTGACTTAATAAAAATCTTGAAGTACACTTATGTGCGGACAGAGGGAGTATTCCTTATTAATCGTGCGTGCTCCACCTTCTAGTGTGACGCTTTCCGTGTGCCGCACACAGAAGACGTTACATGTGTTCGTGTTATAACAACCGTTCGATTTTGTTGATAGGGTTGTTGTTCCTTTAATTATCATCCTTCCCCTCAAAGCCACTCTCCTCACTACATCCCTTAGCCTCTAACAGGCGGCGCGCCACCCTACCAGCGACCTTTCCAGCCACCACCCTGCTCCTCCACCTCCCTCTCATTATGGCTTCGCGGGGAGATGGCCAAGTAACGCGTGAAGATCACAAAGACGGTGAAAGCGACATGAGTCATCTCATACATTACATCTTATGGGGAATTATATATTTTGAGCTATATCTACTAAAATTACTCATGTACGTCTGGTGTCCTAGGCCGTCGTGACTTTGTACGACTCCGATTATCATGGTTTAGCGGAGGGAGAGAGTCCTTCCCATTGTAAATAACATGAGCTTGTGGCCGCTAAATTTGTAGCATTCGAGGGACGCAACACAACCAATAGGTTTTTAGGGTGTAGGCAGGGTGGATCCGGAGTGGCCACTATCTATGCACAAATCACTACAAAAACTATGGGAGAATAATGCTAAGATGAAAGAAGCCTTAGTCAGCGCACTTCTTGAGAGTGATGAGATGATGTTAATTGCCCTTGATGATGCACCAACCCTTCACTGTGAAATCCATAGGTTCGAATGCAAGGTTAGCAAAGTAGGGAAGGAGAGGGACGTGGCGATGGCCCTGAAGGCTAAAGGAGAGGGACGTGACGATTCAAACCCTGGAGTGGCAGAATGAAGGGCATCGTGCTAAGGCTAGGAAGATAATGGATGTCTATGAAAACTAGGTTTGTTCAAATTAAGCTACCAACTATAATTGTATTACTATTTGTCAACCAAGTGGTCTGAAGTCTAAACTAGTAGGAGCCCAAGCTGAAGCATGTCTGTGGATTTTTAGTTGTGTGTGGGAATGCTCGGAACAAAATGTAACAGTATTTGTCGACCAAGTGGTCTGAAGTCTGAATTATTACTGTCTGTTCGGAACAAATTGGGCGTCTGTTCATCTATCTTATGCCTTTCTTTGTTCATTTTGTCCGATGGTGGTAATCTGACTTTGCTGTTTTCTTTAAGCGGAATCTACGTGGATTCTGCCACATGCAAAGGACACATACACAATTTCTATTGTGGAAGCACGAGCATCTGTTATTGTGCAGAACACAGCTATGCATAATTCCCATTGCAGCCAGCCAAACTCATTACAATAATTGTAGTCGCATTAAACAAAATTGAAATTGCAACCAACCTAAACAACATCTATACCCAGATCATGCCACTATCGTCAGAGTCCACCTCGATTGGTGACCCCTCAACGCCCTTCCTAGCGACATCCATTCCCACCCGTGGATTTCCCTCCTAAAAGGAGGCTTCAATGGCGTTCTGTATTGCTTCGTTGTCGTCCTCATCCTTGTCGGAATAAACAATGATGAAGGGTACAAGAGTGGCAACGATCGAGCCCCTTCACGCCTGGCGGATGCTGCCCGAGTTCGACGCCACAGTAGTGCATCTGCTTATAGGAGGGGCCGATCTCAGAGATGCAGCGCAGCCATTCAGTAGGATCTAGGGGTGGATCCGCCGTGGCAAGCCCGACCACGAGCGCTGGAGTAGATGGATCTGCCACTGTGAGCTATGAAGGCTGATTTGTCCTGATACAAGGTGTACGGGGATGGTGGAAAGCTGTGGGACCAGGCATGTGACGGCTACTCGACAAGGCCTCCCAGGGATATGTAGGCGGACATGACGCCAAAAATTTCCGGTCAATGAGCACAAAAGGGCATTTGAACAATGAAGGCGCAAGCTTTGGAGGAGCCACACCTGTCAACTCAAAGTGGATGGTACGATTCTCCTAGAGTTACTGGGTGGGATAAATCACGCTTAACCGTTCCCCTGCTATAACATCCAAGGCTCCTCCGCCATCCTATCTTTCCTCTGCCCTCGCTCCCCTAGCCCATGCTCGAAGCTCATGCAGTTCGTCTCAGGCGAAATCAGGGTCGGCTAAACACGACCAGGCGGGTGCCCCCATCAAGTCCCAGAAAACTACCCCAAGATGCTGTGTTTGTGCGGTGAGAAGATGCCGAGATGGATTTCTTGGACCAACAAAAATACTGCAGGAAAATTCAGCAACTGCAGCATCATAGCGGTAACCTCGTATGCTATGCGCAGTTGGTAACCCTTATCCTGGAACCGTTATGTAAATTTGTGTTTTTATGCTTCGATTATTCGCAGGAAGGGAGGGGACCAGGATGTGACAAGTTTGTGTGGATTGAAAATCCCTTTACAGGTTTTCACAAGGAGCTTGTTCAGGATCTACGTGATGCTATGTCGGACAAAAAGGAGGAGATTCATGCGCTAGAGCGAGAGATCTGGGAGCTTCGCCAAATGGAGGGGAGGCAGGAGCAGGGAGGAGGCTTGCATCATAAGTTGCGGAAGCAAGTTGGTGAGATAGACAAGCTAAAGATTGGGCCAAAAAGTGGAATCAATTCCCTGATTATCTAGGTATTATATTATTCCATTGCTGTTTATTGCCATGGTGTTTTCCAGCAGCTAAAATAAATTGTTTCTTTGTGGGACTGTAGCAGCTTAGAACTTGTTTTTCAGCTCACAACCTTTTAATAAGTGTAATGCTAAAAACATGTATTTAATCCAAATAACGCAACCGGTAAGCGCTTATATAAATTATATCCGTGCCACTACAAAATATTGAACTGGAGAAGCAATCCCCATCAGCTACGGTGCTGCGACTGTATAGATAGTAGTGCCACATTCACAATTTCGGCTTCAACAAGTGTCTTCATCCATTACCAACTCTCAAGTCGTTAGGAGAGCGGGATTACATAGTCAATGAACGGATAAGTACAAGAACTTGAAATAACTCATATTGTCTTAAGACACCACTACACGCTTGTTGCGCCCGACTATTCCCATCGACACATCTCCAAAATTTTACAGAATACATAGACAGGTTCAAGAAAAACACATTACTTTTCTTCTTCTTAGCCAGCCTTCTTACCATTCCTGGATGCCACTTCTTTGCCTCGGTGTCCTCTGTCTTCTTCATTGCCCGCCTTCCTCCTCTTCCTGGGTGCTAGCTTTCTTACGTTCACATACTCTGCATCTTCGGGTCGAGGGAAGTCAGGCCAATCCGCATCAGAATCGTGTTCAGCCTAATCACTCCACTCGTTTTGATTTTCCTCCCGTAGAAAAATCACTGAGTCCGCAGTCATGTTTCTTACCTTGCGCTTCCTGTCAAAAAAAGGACACGGTTAAGCACCTAATATCTATAGAGTACGACCGATTTTTTTTGTATAGGTACCATCTCATACCTAGGTTTGGGTGCATTAAGAGGACACCCCGCTGCTCTATGACCTATAAGATGGCAGGTCTTGCATCAGTTTTTGCCCTTCTTGCTACCACTAAAAGCTAAACCATCCCTCTCTCCAGAAAATTCTTAAACCTCTTCACCTGTGCTCTACGTCTGCCCCTTTTTGTTACTAGCTGGCACAACTCAAAACTAAGTTCGAATTAAGGCCGTGAGATGGGTCAGTACAGGGCTCGACGGAACCAGCGTACATAGCTCTGCACTTTTCTAGAGATAAGTTGTCAGACAAATATTGATCCAAATGTGGAAGAGTTATTTTATTCACCAAAAAGACCAATGCATGGTCGCATGGTTTCCCTGTATGCTGCCACTCTAAACAGGTGCATTCCCACCACTCGATGTTCACAACATCCCTTTGGCCATTTTTGGACATATCAACCACCTCACAACTGTTGTTGTTTGACCAAGCCCTCGCCTTCTCTTATGCAGTTGCTGTACAACAGGCGGTAGCATATGTCCTCTAAGTCTCCGACCAATCTCTCTTCTTATAACAACTTCATGATCATACCCCGTATGCCGTCCATCAACATATGAACATGACGGACTTTTATGTCCTTCACCCAGTTATTCAAGCATTTAGCTAGTTTGTTGTTTATGTAATCAACTTTGGTGTCAGGGTTGAACTGACTCCTCTTCCATAGCTACAAATGATGTGCGGCCCATTACTGGGGAAGATCTGGGGCTTACGCCAAAATCTTGCTCATGCAATATTCACAGCGCCTAGCTCTGTAAGATCTAGCAGCAACAAACTTGTAACCAAATACGCTGCCTGCGTAGTGCCTACACAAGCTGAGCATCAGGTGGGCATGTCATTCTCTACCCTCAGCTCGCAGGAACATCTCCTTCACTGCATTCGTCAGGCATTTGCATGCATCTATGCGCATGTACAACACAAGCAGTTCTAGCAAAAGAGGGGCAGCCTCCCGAAGCATTAGTTTGCACAACAACAGCAGGTATTGGTTCAGTAACAGCATGCGCAACAACACTAGCAGATTCCACAATAGCGGGGTGGCCTACCGAAGCCTTAGATTTCAAAACATAAGTAGTGATTGGGTCAGTAGCAGGTTAAGCAACAACACCAGTAGTTCTGGCAACAGCGGGGCAGCCTCCCGAAGCCATAGTTGGCACAACAACAGCAGGGATTGGTTCAGTAGCAGGCCGAGCAACAACACAAGCAGTTCTGGCACCGGAAGCACGACCCGCATCCACAACATGGTCTTGCAACACGGCAAAACAGACACTCCTTCGAGGAGGTTGCCCTGCAGAAGCATGGCGCAGACGAGGAACCACATTTTGCTTACCATTAGTGGGGCTTCAAGTCAGACCACCCTTATCTAGAATAGCAGGGCCACTAGGAGTGGAAGGAGGTTCCACATCAACTATCCTACATTCCAGAAGAAACATTCGAATGTGCGGACCCTGTTTTAGCAATCCAGACATCTAATAGTCATGCTTTATAGTAACCTTTTTGCGTTGTTCATCCATGAAGCTGAACCCTACAGTCTGCGTTGGCCCCATTTTAATATGTTTACGTAGAGCAGCAACCATACCAAAGAAGGTGCAAATCTGCGTCGGTGATTCTTTAATCGCTACATAAGTACCATAATTCCACTGGCCTTCACATTCGGTATTTGCGTTTGGTATCCATTGACGCATACCGAAACCACGTAAAGGGCCTCTGGGGGGGGGCTAGTTGACAGAAATTTGCAGAAAAATAAATAAATTATTTGTCCGTGTTCGGCCAACAAACAATTCTAGGTTCGATCTATCTCTTTCACGTCAATATAGATATTGCGGTTATAGTTAGCGCGAAAATAAAAGAGAAGAGTAGATCACCCGCATGTATCCAACACTTCTTTTAAGGTACGATGATCTGCCATCCTCCGTGCTGCTCAGGTCGTCCGATGGCGGAGGCGGGCTACATCCTCGGAACAGTGGGTACAACATGCGGCATTAGAGATCGGTATCAGCGAGAGGGCGCAACAACTTGGAGCCACAAGGCAAATTTCCCAAGGGATCGTTCTGGGTGGAGGGTTGATTTCGCCGCCAGTGGCGCTAGGGTTCATGCGAAGGAGTGAGTGAATAAGTGAATTTTGTCAACGCTGTGTGCGGTCTAGTTCCTCATTTTGCCTACGTGGTTGCCGACTTGGCCCTCACGTCACGGACAGAGTAGTGACATGGAGGTCCCGAACGTCTCCTTCACGGGGAAGTTGACGGAAAGTTTGTATTTGGCAGGGGTGGGATGAATTCGGCTCGAAATGGGCCTTCAAAGTGATTGGTAGCCCAAGTTTGCGAAACCCAACGATTACATGGAACTTGGACCCCACGTTTCACTCGCACGGGAAGGCGGACCCCGCGAGTTGAAATCACCTAAACTCCCACCCACATCAGTCCTTCCCGCTATGGTTTCTCGTTCGGCCCAAAAGATCCCATTACTGTTTGATGACCAGGATTAAGATGGGTCACCCAAATCTACTTGACGCCCGGATGTAGCCCTGACGCGGGCGCGGGAGTAGGAGTTGGGCTGGCTTGTTGCCTGGAAGCTGAGTCTTACTTTTTCTTATATCATATATTCTTTTTTATTTTCAATTTAAAAATTTGAACAAAATAGCTATTTTACAATTTTGATTTTTTCCAAATAAATTACATATTCTTGATAGGCACCATTGGTATAGAATGTGCAAAATTTTTGGGATCATTTGATGAACACCGCAAAATTGATAAATTTACGAATAGCCCTTTTTGATCTAACCTAGGCCTCCTTTCCTAGCAATGTGTTTTTCCTACTTTTGTGAAAGAACCTGGATTATTTACACATTCTAACATACAAAAACTAATATACATGTATAAGGTTTCACACAAATTTTAATGTTTATGAATATTTGGAGGCCCGGTTAAATTTAGGGCAAAAATCAAGGTGCCTCGTAAGGATGCCTAGGGGTTAGACGTTTGTGATGTGAGATTTGATCCATGCTAAAACATGGAATCCTCTAACTAGAAGTAATTTTTAAATGTGTCCAAGGTTTCACACAATTTTGATTTTTATTCAATTTTTGGAGACCAGTTCAAAATTAAAATTTTTGCATAGGCTATAGACCTCTATAGGGTGGCTAGAAGCACCTTCACCAACTTGTGGTTGTGTGACTCAGCAGTTTGCCAACATGATCGCACCCAGTTGATACATCTAAGTATAAGAGTGCTATGCCAAGCCATGACACACACTTGTGGAAAATGTGGGCCCATGCCAACATTACATGGGATTTTGACCTCTCTGCGTTGGCTAGAAACACCATCATCAACTTTGTGGTTGTGTGAGTCACTACACTTTACCAACATGACCCCACCCACTTGATAGATCTATCTATAAGATTGCTATGCCATGCCATGACGCACACGTGTGGAAAATGTGGGGCCATGCCAACATTGCATGGGATCTCGACCTCTCTAGGCTAGATAGTAACACCTTCACCAACTTCTTTTAGTATAAGTCATCAATTGGCCAACATGATTCTACCTACTTGATAGATCTAACTATAATTTTGCTATGCCAAGCCATGACAGACACAACTGTGGTAGAGGCCCATACCAACATTGCATGGGATCTAGAACTCTTTGGGTTGGCTAGAAACACCATCATCAACTTAGTGGTTGTGTGAGTCAATACACCTGAACAACATGATCCCACCCACTTGACAGATCTAGCTATAAGAGTGCTATGACAAGATACACTTCGCAGGATGATATGGATACCGGAGATTCATCCGATGTCCACAATCCAACCACTACGGAAAGTACCGACAGAATCTTATCCCCTGGCACCAGACCAAAATCCGTCTTTGCCACTGGTACGCACGTTAAGGCTACTAGGCGGTCAAATAAGAAGAAGAAGAACAAGAATCTGACACCGGCAGAGCCAAATATCGAGGAAACCAACAAAGAAAAAGTTAATGAAGAGATCGAGATGGAGAATCATAATGGAGATCTGATTAATACCATGCCGATCGACCCTCCTATGGATGGACACGTTGTCACCAAGGGTGCACGTGAAATTTACGGTGATTCTCTCACGATTCCAATCCCAACAGCTTCGGATCTTACTCTGGAGGCGATGGAGAAAAGGGCTGAGGACCCGGAAAAATACCGTCTGTTTCTGCTCGAAGAGGCCACGCGCATCGTCGAGCTTAAACAACAGTTAGACAGCGATCCTGCCAAATATCAGTCAGATTTCAAACGACATCCAAATAAAACAAGGGGAGTTCCGTTTCTTGCCAACAAGAACCCGTATATCCATAGAGACCTATTTGACGTAAAAACAGGAGAGAAGATCCAAGTTTACAGCACACCGTTGGAAAAGCTGCTGCAGCTTGGGCTATCCTCGCCAATAATCCGTCTCCACAGCAGGTCCATCAGTGCATTGTGCTGCTGGACAAAGGATTAAAGAAGTAGAAAACGGCCGCGTCATTCAGTGGAAAACTGGCATCAAAGTCGGAATTTTGCCACATTGGCGCCGACCAAAGCGCTGACGGAAGGCTCCGTAGGGATATGGATAAGCATTATCATACTCGCGGAGAAGAAGAGAATTCAAGGACCGACTCAAACGGCTACTCTCACAGGCCGGCATGTGACTTGCAAGAGTTATTCCGGCTGCGTCCGAAGATGCCATCAGGGCAATGGTTCCTCATCAGGACCATCATCGGCAAAAAACAACCGCCATAGAGAAGACCCGGAAGTGCGTCGCCGGCGAGAGAGCAGGATCAACTAAGGATGCCACCACCGAGCCGTCCGGCTGGTAACGTCGGACGAAGAGATGATCCGGACCGTCCTGAATTAAGCAGGGACGTAGCCAAAAGAAACCAGCATCAGAGTCAGCATAATGAGGCTGCACCACCACCACCACCGCGTAACCCAGCCGGAAATAATCCTCCAGGGCCACCCTCACCCCTAGGCAGCGAGCATGAAGGATCCCAACGTAGCCATGGAAGCCGTAGGGGCGGAGGCGGCAATGGTGAGAGGAGAAGCAGAAATCCGACTCCGCCGCGCAGAAGCCGTGATCCTCCGAGGCGCAGATCCCTCTCGCCAAACGACGCTCGCCATCGCATTGAATCAAACATAGAGGCGCAGCGGTACGAGTAAGAAGACGTGTACGTGGGACCCAAGTGCTTTGGCCCACGCATACGTCGGACCAAATTTCCAGTTGACTTTGGTATTGCCAAACACATTCCGCCCTACGACGGCGCGGCTCGGCCAGATACCTGGCTTTAGGATTTTTTCCAGGCATGCTGCATCGCCAAAGGAGGAAACTGCCTAGTCGCAGTCTAATATCTTCCACTTATGCTGAGGAAGACGACTCTATCATGGCTCATTGAACTACCACAGAATTAAATTCATATCTGGTATGATATGCAAAGTGCATTCTTTTCAAACTTCAAGGGAACATACAGGAGTCCCTGCACAGTCACAGAGTTGC
This sequence comes from Avena longiglumis, assembly GCA_030063025.1. NCBI lineage: Eukaryota > Viridiplantae > Streptophyta > Magnoliopsida > Poales > Poaceae > Avena > Avena longiglumis. Next base: position 429,890,472 of record CP125979.1, read on the forward strand.
AGCGTTGCACACAAAGACCAGGAGAAACCTGCGGGGATTACCTCGGACGCTGGATTGACATAAAGAACTCCTGTGAAGGAGTAAACGAGCAAACTGCGATAGAAGATTTCATCGCAGGACTTCTTATAACAACAGCTATCAAGCCAGCATTGATATGGCACCATTTGAGTTTCTCTACGGGAGAAAATGTACCACCCCATTGTTATGGAATGGTGTGGGAGAAAGAAGTTTGCTCGGGCCAGATCTTATCAAAGAAGCCGAAGAGAAGGTCAAGTTGGTTAAGGACAGGTTGAAGATAACACAGTCCCGACAGAAAAGCTATGCAGATCCTAAGCGTAGAGAAGTCACGTACGAAGTCGGTGATAGAGCTTATCTCAGAGTGTCACCAATTCGTGGGGTGAAGAGCTTCGGAGTCAAATGAAAATTGGCACCAAGATATGTTGGGGCATTCAAGATTCTAGGTCGCAAACGAGAAGTTGCCTATGAAATTAAACTGCCAGAATCTCTGTCGGCTGTCCATAATGTGTTTCATGAGAGTCAGCTTAAGAAATGTCATCCAGAAATAGAAGAAACTTCTTTGAAGGATACTATACCTTTGGAGGAGGTTCAATTGGAAAGTGATCTCACCTATGAGGAGAAACCTATCAAGATTCTTGAGACTACAGAAAGAGTCACAAGGACTAAGACTATCAAGTTTTGCAAAGTGCAGTGGCATCATCATTCCAAAGAGGAAGCAACATGGGAAAGAGAAGATGATCTTCGCAAAGACCACCCTCACCTATTTGCTAGCCAATCCGAATCTCGAGGGCGAGATTCACCTTAAGGGGGTTAGATTTGTAACATCCCTAAATTCATGATTTCAAAGATTGCATATCATTCATGCATGCATATAGTTTTGAGATCAATTTCAAACCAATTTCAAGAAAACAGAAGCACATGGTGCTATCATTTTATGTGAGCAAACTTAATTCAAATGACCATCCTCATTTGAGAGCTTAGTGTTTTAAAAATCAAGTTTGTTTGCTTCCTTGTTGATTGGTTTGAGTGTAGAGTTTGAACAAAATTATACAAAATAAAAATGGTTTCAAAATCATTTTGAAACATTTGCAAACCAAGTGCTAAGTCACTGTTATTCTGTCTTTCCAAAAATGACCAAGCCAACTCAAAGTGACCACATGGTTTTATGCCTAGAATGGTGACTGTTGCACACTGCAAAAATCCTGAAAAGATTTGAATTCAAATAGAGTTTGAATTCATTTGAAAATCATTCCAGAAAATCAAATTAGAAAAAGAAAAGGAATAAAGAAAAGGAAAAGGGCCGGCGCTACTAATCTGGCCCAACAAATGGCCAGCCCAGCTAGCCCACCTCTCTCTCTCTCGCCTTGTGACGCACCCATGGAGTCAATGACGCCAGACCCCACCTCCTTCTCGTTATTTCACGACAAGTGGACCCGTGACCCCGTCGTCGTCTTCACAATCACGCTGCGCTACTCACGGCGCCGTTACTCGCCGCCAATCACTACCGTTGAATCCCTTGATTCGCGAGTAACTACACGCCCGCTCGGCTATAAGAACCTCTCCCCTCGCGGTCATTTCCCCCACACTGCACCCTTCGCCACCAGCTGCCAAGATTCGCTCGCCCGCATGCAGAGCCTACTCCGGCGATCAATTCTGGTAAACCTCGTGCGGCCCTTCCTCTCTGGTTCATACGAGCAGCTTCGCAACTTCCTTGCGCACCTCCTGATCCTCTTTGCTCGTCTGTTTGTGATCCAGAGCTTCGTCTTCGACGAGCAACGTGAGCAACCGACGCTGTCTCCAACTCCGGCGAGTGATTAAGGTAAAATCCGACCGCCCCGTGCCTCCCCTTTGACGCTGACTTGTTCGCCTGACCTATGCGCACACACTGATGCCCTCCGTTAGCGTTAGGGCGAAGCAGAACCTCGCCAACGTCACCGTCCACCAGAGCCCGACCCTGCCATCCACTCCGACGAGATCCCACGGCCACTACAGCGCGCCCCTTGCCAAGCCACCGCCACGTTGAGCTTCGCCTCGTCACTGTGATTCTGGTGAGCACAATGTCCCCTCCCCGGGCGACCTAGAACGCAGCCATCGCAGAAGCGCTCATTGCCGCGTCGCCGCCGCCGCGTAACTTGGTCGTTTGATCAAGAGCCGTTGGAACTAGATCCAACGCGTGTAATAGAATCACTTAAACAAAGCGGTACGTTTGATCTGAGCCGTGCACGTTCACTTAAATCCAACGATCTGCGTCGATCGATACGCCTGAACCGGTACGGGCCAATTGGAAACAGACGCGTGGCTAGGGTTAGTTTAAAAACAGAATTTGAAATCAGATTTATATCCAAATTTGTTTTATCTATAACTTTTGATCCACACGTTAGAACTTGACAAATTTTATACCGTTGGAATCAGGAGAACAAGCCCTTTCTGTTTATGCAATGTGTTTAGTGTTTAGCTTCTGTTAAAATGATTTTAATTGCAGAAACTTGTTTAGGACTATTTTTAGTATATGAATTGTTTAGGTAATTGTTTTAGTGTCAAATAAACTTGGTTTAGCAAGTTTTTGACTTGTTTATGATTCAGTACTAGTCACTTGCTTGGTTGAGTTTTAAAAATCATCCCTTAGCACCTTGCATGCATGCATAAATATTTTGATTGTATATGTTTTGTGTGTGATTGTGGCTATAATCTATGTGTAGATTTTGGTGCTAGTGATTGTGATTGTGAAGAGTGCTACTCTCCCAACTACCAAGGAAAGTGGTACTTCATGAATATTTCTATCCCTATATTTTTATAAAAGCATTAGAAATATTTTGCTAAGTCTTGCATGTTACTATTTTTGCCAAATGCCATGTTGGGAAATCCTAAGTAGTTGTAGAAGTGCTAGGAAATTTCTAAGTTAAGTTACTATCTATGCCATGCTTAGCCTAGCTAGTAGAAAACAAGGGTTGGTGAATTATACATGCTATGGTGAAAATATTTCTAAGTCTTTGGACTTATGTTTTCTTAATAAAATAACTAAGTCAATGAATCACCTGGGTGGAATGGGACTTGATTGGTGGTTTTTGGTTGAGTGGTTACACAAGGACCATGGCTATGGTTTACCTTGTGTATCTCACTTGTGGAAAGCCACCCAGGAACAAAGGGATTTTAGAGGCCAAGTGTTGAGAAGCTTCTAGTGCAGCCACTTGGAAATATGGGCTCTGCCTGGATCACATAGGTTGCTAGAACTTATCCATTTGGACAGTTGGTGGTAGTGGGAATGATAGGTTGGAGCGCTTCCATTAGGTCTAGGGAAAGGCTTCTGAAAGGTCCTATCTTGGGAAACCAAGTCTGGCGGGGAAAGTGCACAACCTCTGCAGATGGAAAAATCTAAGTACTTAGCCAAGTCCATGGCAATGGACAACTTGAGCATCAAGACATGGAAGCTATCAAGAATCTCATCACTCCAACTTCTAAGTAAAAACTTGAGGGTGAACAAGGGTGAAGGACCTCAATGTCTATTGATGGTTCCTTGGGAAAAGTTTTGACAAACAAAAACTAAGTGATTTCAACTAATAGGAAAAACCTATTTTGAGCAAAGCAAGCCAATATACACTTAGCCAGAATTGCATATAGTATCTAGACCACTTAAAATATACTAAGGTATCACTTGCCAATACTATTCCAAAGTATTGACCCACTGTGGCTGTAACTTGTGATGTTGCAGGTTACTCTGATGAGGATTAGGTGTTATGAGTCTACACTCAACATGTTTGCCTGTGGCACATGAAGATGAAGACTTATATTTATTTACTTATTCAAACTCTTGTATTAGGCCTGTGGCCTTGAGTTGTAAAGACTATGTTTATCTCTGGAATGGATGTAATAAATGACCTTTGTATCTGTGTACTTCATCTTAAACTGTGGACGCTAGCAATGATCCAGGGACTAGCATTGCAATCATAGGGATCCTTTTCCTTTACAATGGAGGGATCTTACAGATGGTATCAGAGCACTGTGTTGCCTGTAGGATTATGACCCTAGGATTGGAAACCACTAAGGAAAAATTTTCAACTACTTCTACACTTGTCTATTCTTCTCGTAAACTTTTCTAATCTTCTCTCTCATCTCTACTTGTAGATGAACTCCATCAACGAAGCCGTGAGGAAAGGACCACTCATGACAATGACTTTGGAGTGTGAGACAGAATTCCCCAAGGCTCTCAAGGACCTCATGGTTGCATTAGAGATACAAGGTGCAGCTGTGTACAAAGGTTTTCCGGTTATGGATGAAGGAGTGGAATATTTGTGGGTGCAACTTAACTTGTATAAAAACAAGGAAGACAACCATCAGGAAAAAGGATTATGCATGTTCACCAATTCAGTGGTGCACCCTACATTCTTTGAATCAGCAAGGGATGCAGCTTGGAAGACCATCAAAGAACTTGGTGATAGAGTCAAGTGCAGAATGCTCAACCTCCAAAATGAACTAAGGAAAGAGAAGGAACATACCCAAGAGTTGGAAGCTACCAACCAAACCTTAAGAGGAGATATTATAGACTTAGTGATGGAATCATGTGAGCAAGATAGGCTGATTGCTTCTAGAAACATTGTGTTAGACAACAGATCCAGTGAGATAGGATTGTAAACGTACTTCGTTAGTTGGACCACCACCTATCACCCTATTTTCCAAAATGTTCCTTTAAAATAAGATTGAACCTTGGTTGATGTAATGGTTTCATGTATGCATGACTTGTGTGTTTTGCTTTCCAAGGTTATGTATGCGATGTTTTGACTTTTGTTTTATCTTGAATTGTGTTGTTCTAACTTTTCTATCTTATAAATAGATGCCTATTACCATCAGCACTATTGAGGAGTTCCAGGTTACCCGCTTTGGTCCTCGTATCGTTGAGCTTACTACTTTGCTCAACCTCCATCTTCCCACCATCATGGTGCATCCCCTCACCAAGTTTGAGAGGAAGGACCTCTGGGGCTTCAAGGTGAACCAGCCCGAACGCCAGACAGAGCCTACTATGGAGGCCATCGTCTTCAAGATTATGCACGATGACAGGGAGAGAGGCATTGAGGTAGTTATGCAGGATCTGATAGGATGTCTGCTAGGGCGACACTCCCGACAGGTTAGAGGTACCCACTTCCACGTCTTCGGAAGACGTGATGAGGATGGAGAGTCCATCGACTTCGAGGACGATTCGAGGGACGCAGCAGAGCCGATACGCCTATACCTCCAGGACTTAGAGTCTCTCATTAGGCACGTGGACACGGACAGGACCAATGTCATGCTCAGCAATGATGAGCTCCAGGTGCAGCTTCGCGAGAAGGACAAGCTCTTCAAGGCAGAAGACGAGATAGTCAAGGAAATGGAGGCAAAGTTCGAGACCCAGGACAGGAAGTTCAAGAGTCAGGAGAAGCGTGTCCAGGATAGGAACAAGAAGATCCGGGATATGACTGAAGAACTGCAGTCCATGGACTTCGAGCTAGAGCAGAAGCAGACGGTGATTGAGAGGCCTCATTCCCAGAAGAGGGCTCTCAAGGCCAAGATAGAGACCTTGACCACTAGCATCGAGGAAAACAAGACCGCGATGGAGAACACAGGTCTTACCTTTGTCGAGGAGGAGATTGATGCCGATGAGTAGACTTGACTACTCGTTTATCTTTTATTATCATACTTGTTATTTGAGAACTTGTTATTGGACCATCCGACATGTGGATGGCTTGCTACTTGTGTGTTTCAGTTTATGAACTTATTATCTTGTTGTTGAAATTTTATCTTTTTGTTGCATGCTTGTGATTGCTTATGTGATGTAATGTTCATGAAAGCATCTATGGGTATCTCATTCTTATCTCTATTTGAACAAACCACAGATGCCTCCCCGTCATGCAAACCCCAACCCCAACAACAACAACAACATCACTCCGGAAATGCAACAAATGATGACTGCTCAAACACAGTTGATGCAGATGATGACAACGTTCATCCAGAACCAAAACAATAACAACAACAACAACAATAACAACAACAACAACAATAACAACAACAACAACAATAACAACAACAACAACAACCCTCCGGGCTTTGATATGCTCACCAGGTTCTTGAGATTGAGGCCAGCAAAGTTCTCAGGGACGACTGATCCCATGGTGGCCAATGATTGGCTACGCTCAATAAACAAGGACTTGGTAACCGTGGGCTGTACGGATGCTGAAAAAGTTAGATTTGCAGCACATCTGTTGGAAGGGCCAGCCGCCACTTGGTGGGACAACTTCCAGATCACCACTCCCATAGATGAAGTGACATGGGCTATCTTTGAGGATGGCTTTCACACTGCTCATATCTCATCAGGAGTGATGAGTCTGAAAAAGAAAGAGTTCCACAATCTGAAGCAGCGCCACCGTAGCGTGGCTGAGTACATTGAGGAGTTCAACAATCTGGCGCGTTATGCACCGGATGAAGTTGACACTGATGCCAAGAGAAAGGAAAAATTTCTTGAAGGCTTGAATGATGAGCTGAATCTGCAATTGGCTGTGGCCTATGTTCCCACTTATCAGCCGCTCTGTGACAAGGCTGCTATTTTGGAGAACAAAATAAAACAAGTGGAAAGCAGAAAGAGGAAGCACTTCGACAAGCACAGCTCGGGATCGTCTCACAAACGATCTCATTATGATGACAACGGAAGCTCAGGATCCCACAAGCATGGGAAATTCAACAAGCACCACAACCACAACCGTCATGACAACAAGCATCACCGTAGTCATGACAATGACAAGTACAAGAACCACAAGAGTGGACATAAGAACCACCACAGTGGTAATGGAAGTGGAAGTGGAAGTCATCCTGTTAAGAGGGACATCAGTCAGGTTGAATGCTTCAAATGCAAGAAGATGGGGCATTATGCAAATGACTGCCCTAAAAAGAAAGTTGAAGGACCTATCAAGCCCAATCCTTTCCAGAAAGGACAGGTGAACCACATCAGTGTGGAGGAGGTCTATGAGGAGCCTGATGTCATGTCGGTAAGTTCAGACTCAATTCTATTCCAGCATTTGTTCTTTTTGATACTGGAGCATCGCATTCATTCATATCAAAAGCATTTGTTGATAGAAATGAGTTTCCAACTGAAAACATTGGGTGTCCAATAAAAGTTAGTTCTCCGGGTGGAGATATGATAGTAAGTCTTGGATGCCGGGATCTAGTAATAGAGTTTGGAAAACATAAATTTCCAGTGAGTCTGATAATCCTAGATTCCCAAGGACTGGACGTAATATTGGGAATGGATTGGATGCCTAAGTATGAAGGAGTACTGGATTGTGCTAATCGTACTGTTGCACTCACAACCCCGGAAAGAAAGCGAATTAAATTCAAGTACAACTTTGAATCTAAAGGAAGTAAGCTAAATTCTCTTAAGGGGGTTAGCATGGACAGTGTGCCAATTGTGAGTGAGTATCCGAATGTGTTTCCGGAAGAATTACCGGGAATGCCTGTCACATCCCAAGATTTTCCAAATCTTGTAATGTGAAAATAAATGAATAAAATAAAACTTTGTGAATTTCAGAGAGACAAGAAACTTTTTTTGAATTCAAATGGGAACTTTCAAACCCATTTTGATCAAACAAATCCTAAAGGGATTTGAAAAGACAAAACATCTAATAAAGGAAAATAAAAATATTTAAAATTACTATATGTGATCTTCTAATAAAAGGATTTAGTTTTCAAAAGAAAAGGTGGATTTATAAATAAAGATTATTTTATAAAGCCAAATTAAACCTTGGCCAAGCTTTTGAAATAAAATGTTTTGTTTTGATAAAAATAGTAAAGGTTTATTAAATAAAAAAATAAGGATTTAATATCCAAGTTTATTAAAAGAATAAAAAGGTTTTTACTATTTTAAAGAAACACTAAAACTTATTTATTTGTTTTAAATAAGTTTTCCAAGTATTTTATATTTCCAAATAAAACCTACTAACTTGGTTTTGAAAATATTAGATTTCAAATGGAGATTTTATTAAATAAATCAAACCCTATTTGATTAATAAACTATGGTCCATTTTCCTAAAAAGATTAAAAATATTATTTTATTTTGGACTTTGGTTTATGTGTTAAACAGAACCAAATTTCAAATGAAAAGTATGGTGATTGTTTGAATTGTTTTGTTTGTTTGAATTGTTGTTTGATTTTCAAAACAGAAAATAGGAACAGAAAAGGAAAAACAATTTGAAAGAAAAAAAAAGGTTTTGGACTCAGCCCAACTGACCAAGCCCAGGAGGCCCAAACAACCAGCCCAGTTCCCCTCATCCGCAGAAAAACGCTTCGCACCCGCTCCCTGACCCGCAGAGTGACTGACTTGTGGACCCCAACCCTCTCTCTCGCTCCACTGACGAAATGGCCCCACACCCGAGCCTTCTTCCTCACCCGCGCGACTTCTTCCCAAACCTCGTCGCCGTTTCTACTGTTTGAATGCGCGCTTGATTCCTCCTTAACCACACATTGATTCAGCCCATGACTGCCTGCACTTAAGCGTCTCTCTTCCCTCTCCATTTCCCCTCTCTCACTCCTCTCTCCAGGCCACAAAGCTGCCACGATTTCACGCGTAAACCCACTCTGCTCCGAAGAGCGGCAGCACAAATTCCGGCCGAGCCTCTCCACCCCGTGCCTCCCCGAGCACACGAACTTACTCCCCACTCCCAAAGGCCTCGCCAAGACCTTCCATTCAACGCGGGCACCCGAGCGCCGACTTGACAATCTTCAACGCCCGTTCGCAAGCAACTCCGGCAACCCTTCTGGTAATCACCTGACCGCCCCTCTTCCTCTCATTCACGCACGCAAGTCCGCCTTGATCTAGCGCATCTAACTGCGTCTTCCTTTTTCCTCGGGGCGAACCACAGCACCATCCACGACGAGCTCCAAGACCATCTGACGCCGACCACGTCTCCGGCAAGCAATTGCTGCTGTCCCTGAGCGCCCCTTGTCAAGCCAACCGTACCTTGAGCATCACCACGTCCTTGCGATCACGGTGAGCCTCTCCTCCTCTTCTCTCGCTTCCTGTATCGCCGGCACCGCCACCGTCTGGCCGCTCCGCCGCTTATTTGTTGAGCATCACCACGTCCTTGGAGTAAAAACTTTGGGAAAATGTTTTGGACCAAACCTACTGACCATAAACACCAAGTTTTGAGAAACAACAACTTATTTGGTGAACAACATAAAGTTGTTGCTTTGATACAAATATTTTCCACCACATAAAATAATGAATGGACTTAAAAATGGTTTATGGACAAAACCTTTTTGCAAATGACTTTGCCACTTTGGAAAATGACCACCTTGAACCTTACAAAGTTTAGAAACCTAGTGGAAACCATCTTTGCAAATAAACCTATCTCTTGCATGCTTACATGCATGACCTAGATCCCATTGTTTTATGTGTGTGAATTGTTGATTGATTTTTGGTTTGGAATGCTAGTTGATATTGTGTTTGCTTGATTGATTGTAGTGAAGTTAGAAAAGTGTGAGACTAGCAAGATCAAGGAGTGAACCCACATTCCCTACCAAAAGAAAGTCAAGTTACACTATCATCTAAAGTCCTACTATTTTCATTATACTTAGTGGATTTTGAAACATGCATGAAAAGAATTTTATACTTATGCTAGCTAAATCCTAATAGGATTCCCTATATATTCCTTAGTGAAAACAATGTAGTTGATACATGCTTAGCCATTCTATATTTTGAAAAGAGACACATGTTGAGATTTTATGAAGTTGAAAAAAAAGACTTGTTATTTTATATAATAAAACAAGGACTCAATGAACCACCTGGGTGGCCAAGGATACTTTGAGATTTGGAGAAGGTGGCAACAAAAGGAACCATGTCTATGGCAATCTCTTTGTGTTGTGCTCCAAAGGAAACCACCCAGGAAACTTAGAGATTGAACATGTTTCTCCAATTGTGGCTTTCGTGTGCAACCACATGCTATTTATGGCTCTGGCTTAGTCAACTACATTGGGAAGACCCATGCATTGAATTCAGTTTACTGGACATGGGGACCTGGAATCCCACATGGGTGCTGAAGACAAGCTAGCAATGGTGTATGGGAGGACCCTGTGGAAAGACTTCGTCACATTCTCAATCTGCCAGTACTCCATCTTGGTGAGCACTAATCCAGTGGCCACTAGTGGCAACAAGATGAGATTGTGACATGTGGGTAAAGTGTACTACTTCTGCAGAAGATAATAAAATCTAAGTACTTAGCCGTGTCCCCGGTTATGGACAATACTGAGCAACTAAAGTTTGAAGCTATGGGAAATCTCGACATTCTAATTTCTAAAAGAAAACTTTTAAAAACTTGATGCACTTGGGGGTACCAAGGAACTCAAGAGTTTATGATAAAACTTGAATAAAATAAAACTTTGTGGGGGTACCAAGGAGCTCAAGAGAATTTGATAAAACTTGATGCACTTGGGGTTACCAAGGAGCTCAAGAGATTTTGATAAAACTTGATGCACTTGGGTTTACCAAGGAGCTCAAGGGATTTTTGACAAGGACTTGAACACTAGGGAATTTACCAAGGAGTTCAAGGAATTTTGAAAAGGATATTTGACAAAGGACCAAATTGAAAAGATAGGATAAATTTTGCTTTCTGCAAATGAGCCTTAAACCCTACTTAGCCAAAATGCATGTAGAGATAGAATCCACTTATATTCCACATAGTAGTGAAACTTGCCAATACAATTCAAATGTATTGACCCTTGTGGTTGTAACTTGTAATGTTGCAGGTTTGAATTGATTTTAGAGAAGATTGATTGATTGATTAGGATTACAAAGTCTACAACCAACATGTCTGCCTGTGGCACTTTGAAGATGAAGGACCCCATGACTATAGTTATTCCGCTGCAATGTAATGTAATAGCCAAATGAGACATGAAAGATGTAATAAATTATGTTATTCCTGGTTATAAAGTTATATTATGACCTTTGTTTCTTGATATTACATATTAACTGTGGATGCTAGCTATTGATCCAGGGACTAGCATTGTAAACACAAGGGACTCCACCTTATATTGTTTAAAGGTTGGGACACTCCCCGAACAGATGGTATCAGAGTATTGTGTTGCCTGTAGGATTTGTAAACCTAGGATTGGACAAAAACCGTTAGAAAAATAGGAGTTGTATTTGTTCCAAAACTTATTTACAAACAATCTTGTAAACCCTTTCCTCAACCATTTTGGTTTCAACTCTACATCTCTTCTATTTAAACTTGATGGAAAAACCTACCCCATGGCCAAAGACTACACCATGTGCAAAGGACTCCTTCAACACTTTCAACTCTAATGACTTCAACTTCTTCAACCCTAATGACTTCAACAACTTCAGCATATTCACCAAGGACTCCCAACTTGGATGCCACTAAGGACTACACGTGAAACAAGGAAATCTGGCTCAAGATATGGAGACTAAGGGAATGCAAAAATAAGAAGGAGATCATTCACTAGAAGTTATTGTAACCAAGAGTTTTTCTCAAGGAAACCATGATCTCATGTAAGAAGAATCAACCAAAAAGGATGGAAAGATCACAAGTGAACCATATAGATGGACCACCATATTATAGTTAAGTCGAAACACACCAACTTATGTGGTGTAACAAAAATATTTTGTTGTCTAAGTATGTGCTTGAACTTTGTTGTTTGAGTGAAAAGTTGTTTGTGAATGCTTGCACATTGCTTGAGTGAATTGTGATGTGTGTGATTAGAATTGATTCCTTAGAAATATCTTGCCTATTCTAATCCTCATTCAACCCAAACAGATGACTACTCCAAGAGACTCCAACATCAAGGTTGATGACACCAACACCAACCAAGAGAACAGCATGAAAGAGCTCATAGCAACCCAGAACCAGTTGAACCAAGTGACATCTCAATTCATAGCTAACACCAGTGGAGAAGATCCAACACTGCAAGGATTTTTGGAAACTCAAGGCCAACTGATGCTTAAGGTGACTGATCAAATGATCAAGATGGAAGAAAACTATTCCAAAAGAGTTTGTGACAACAGGGATGACAGCAATGTTATTCTATATGGAGCCCCAGCTTGCATTATTTGTGGAGACAAGGATCATACTTCCAAGGAGCATAGAGATCAATGCCCCAACTGTGAAGAGAAACATCCTGTTGGACAATGTCCCAATTATCAAGCTACTTGCTACCTATGTGAAGGAAACAACCATGTCCCTATCCAATGCCCCATCTATTCCATTGTTGAACAAAGGAAACAAGTTGGAGTGCAACAAATGATTGCAAACCATCAAGAAGGATCCAAGTCTACCAAGAAGGTTGATGACAAAGGAAAAGGTCCACTTATACCTCCAAGCAAAACAACCCAATTCAAAGGATCAAATAAGAGGAATGTGAATTTTCTAAGGAGCAATAAAAGGTCCAAAAAGCATGTAGACATTCCTACCTACCAGATAACATATGAACAACATGAACTGGATGCACTCCTAGCTTTGGAGAAACCCAAAAAGCAAAAGAAGGACAAAAGCCATGTGCAATGTCATAAGTGTAAAGAAATGGGACACTATTCTAGTGAATGCCCAGAGAACCAGAAGAATAAAGAGATTGGCCAAGTGGTGTGCAACAACTGCAAAGAGCTAGGACACTATGTGGCAACTTGTCCACAAGAGCCACGTAAAGAACTCAAAGACTTCAACTGTTTCAATTGCAAGAACCCAGGACATTATGCAAGCAACTGTCCAGAAAAGATGAAGAACAAGTTGAACAAGCCTATGGAGAAACTCAACCTTGGCCCATGAGTCAAGCATGGAAACAAAGGACACAATGCAGATGTTTGCCCAGAGAAGTTTCCCCAAGATTCCAAACAAGTCCATATGTAAATCTAGTTTGAAAATTTTTACGGGTGGTAGTACCCTAGATGTTTTGAGCCTACTTGTAACCCTAGCCTTCCCAAATCTCGGGACGAGATTTATTTTAAGGGTGGTAGCCTGTCACATCCCAAGATTTTCCAAATCTTGTAATGTGAAAATAAATGAATAAAATAAAACTTTGTGAATTTCAGAGAGAGAAGAAACTTTTTTTGAATTCAAATGGGAACCTTCAAACCCATTTTGATCAAACAAATCCTAAAGGGATTTGAAAAGACAAAACATCTAATAAAGGAAAATAAAAATATTTAAAATTACTATTTTGGATCTTCTAATAAAAGGATTAATTTTCAAAAGAAAAGGTGGATTTATAAATAAAGATTATTTTATAAAGCCAAATTAAACCTTGGCCAAGCTTTTGAAATAAAATGTTTTGTTTTGATAAAAATAGTAAAGGTTTATTAAATAAAATAATAAGGATTTAATATCCAAGTTTATTAAAAGAATAAAAAGGTTTTTACTATTTTAAAGAAACACTAAAAATTATTTATTTGTTTTAAATAAGTTTTCCAAGTATTTTATATTTCCAAATAAAACCTACTAACTTGGTTTTGAAAATATTAGATTTAAAATGGAGATTTTATTAAATAAATCAAACCCTATTTGATTAATAAACTATGGTCCATTTTATTTAATTAATGAATGGATCCTAAAAAGATTAAAAATATTATTTTATTTTGGACTTTGGTTTATGTGTTAAACAGAACCAAAATTCAAATGAAAAGTATGGTGATTGTTTGAATTGTTTTTTTTGTTTGAATTGTTGTTTGATTTTCAAAACAGAAAATAGGAACAGAAAAGGAAAAACAATTTGAAAGAAAAAAAATGGTTTTGGACTCAGCCCAACTGACCAAGCCCAGGAAGCCCAAACAACCAGCCCAGTTCCCCTTATCCATAGAAAAACGCTTCGCACCCGCTCCCTGACCCGCAGAGTGACTGACTTGTGGACCCCAACCCTCTCTCTCGCTCCACTGACGAAACGGCCCCACACCCGAGCCTTCTTCCTCACCCGCGCGACTTCTTCTCCCCAAACCTCGTCGCCGTTTCTGCTGTTTGAATGCGCGCTTGATTCCTCCTTAACCACGCATTGATTCAGCCCGTGACTGCGTGCACTTAAGCGTCTCTCTTCCCTCTCCATTTCCCCTCGCTCACTCCTCTCTCCCGGCCACAAGGCTGCCACGATTTCACGCGTAAACCCACTCTGCTCCGACGAGCTGCAGCACAAATTCCGGCCGAGCCTCTCCACCCCGTGCCTCCCCGAGCACACGAACTTACTCCCCACTCCCAGGCGCTCCTGCCAGTACCTTCCATTCAACCGCGGGCACCCTGAGCGTCGACTTCGACGATCTCTGAACGCCGCCGTGTCTGCAAGCAACTCCGGCAACCCTTCTGGTAATCATCTAACCGCCCCTCTTCCTCTCATTCACGCACGCAAGTTCGCCTTGATCTAGCGCATCTAACTGCGTCTTCCTTTTTCCTCGGGGAGAACCACATCACCATCCACGACGAGCTCCAGGACCATCTGACGCCGACCACATCTCCGGCGAGCAATTGCTGCTGTCCCTGAGCGCCCCTTGTCAAGCCAACCGTACCTTGAGCATCACCACGTCCTTGCGATCACGGTGAGCCTCTCCTCCTCTTCTCTCGCTTCCTGTATCGCCGGCCGCCATCGCCCGCCGCTCCGCCAAGAGCCACCGCAGCCCGCCACCTATGGCTCAGTACACCGTTAGATGCGAATCCTGCGGTTACGATAGGTTCACTTAAACGAAAGGATATGCGACGATCTAAGCCGCACAGGCCCCTTTTAATCCAATGGCCTACAGCACGCGATCCACCCGAACCGGTACCAGCGAATAGGAAAGCGACGCGTGGCTAGATTCGATTTAAAAACAGATTTGAAAACATATTTGAGTTGCAAATTGAAATCCCTATAACTTTTGATCCACACGTCCAAAAATTACAAACTTTATATCGTTGGAATCAGTGGAACAAGCCCTAGCCAACCATGCCATTTGTTTAGTAAATAGTATCTGTTAGATTGTTGGTTTTTGCAGAAACATTTGTATGCTTGTTTAGATTAGAAAAATTGTTCAAAAATGTTTTTAGGGTTAAAACCTTTGCAAATTAGTTTGTGGTGAACTTACTGACCCTAGGAACCAACCCATAGTTTTTAAAATGGCTTTTGTGAAGTTTAGGAATAAAAACTTGATTTAGCCATTTCTAGCCAAATAAAAATATTGATTTTACTATGAAAATGTTTTTGGAGTAAAAACTTTGGGAAAATGGTTTGGACCAAACCTACTGACCATAAACACCAAGTTTTGAGAAACAACAACTTATTTGGTGAACAACATTAAGTGGTTGCTTTGATAAAAATATTTTCCACCACATAAAATAATGAATGGACTTAAAAATGGTTTATGGACAAAACCTTTTTGCAAATGACTTTGACACTTTGGAAAATGACCACCTTGAACCTTACAAAGTTTAGAAACCTAGTGTAAACCATCTTTGCAAATAAACCTATCTCTTGCATGCTTACATGCATGACCTAGATCCCATTGTTTTATGTGTGTGAATTGTTGATTGATTTTTGGTTTGGAATGCTAGTTGATATTGTGTTTGCTTGATTGATTGTAGTGAAGTTAGAAAAGTGTGAGACTAGCAATATCAAGGAATGAACCAACATTCCCTACCAAAAGAAAGGCAAGTTACACTATCATCTAAAGTCCTACTATTTTCATTATACTTAGTGGATTTTGAAACATGCATGAAAAGAATTTTATACTTATGCTATGCTAAATCCTAATAGGATTCCCTATATATTCCGTAGTGAAAACAATGTAGTTGATACATGCTTAGCCATGCTATATTTTGAAAAGAGACACATGTTGAGATTTTATGAAGTTGAAAAAAAAGACTTGTGATTTTATATAATAAAACAAGGACTCAATGAACCACCTGGGTGGCCAAGGATACTTTGAGATTTGGAGAAGGTGGCAACAAAAGGAACCATGTCTATGGCAATCTCTTTGTGTTGTGCTCCAAAGGAAACCACCCAGGAAACTTAGAGATTGAACATGTTTCTCCAATTGTGGCTTTCGTGTGCAACCACATGCTATTTATGGCTCTGGCTTAGTCAACTACATTGGGAAGACCTATGCATTGTCTTCAGTTTACTGGACATGGGGACCTGTAATCCTACATGGGTGCTGAAGACAAGCTAGCAATGGTGTATGGGAGGACCCTGTGGAAAGACTTCATCACGTTCTCAATCTGCCAATACTCCATCTTGGTGAGCACTAATCCAGTGGCCACTGGTGGCAACAAGATGAGATTGTGACATGTGGGTAAAGTGTACTACTTCTGCAGAAGATAATAAAATCTAAGTACTTAGCCGTGTCCCCGGTTATGGACAATACTGAGCAACTAAAGTTTGAAGCTATGGGAAATCTCGACATTCTAATTTCTAAAAGAAAACTTTTAAAAACTTGATGCACTTGGGGGTACCAAGGAACTCAAGAGATTTTGATAAAACTTGATGCACTTGGGGGTACCAAGGAGCTCAAGTGAATTTGATAAAACTTGATGCACTTGGGGTTACCAAGGAGCTCAAGAGATTTTGATAAAACTTGATGCACTTGGGGTTACCAAGGAGCTCAAGGGATTTTTGACAAGGACTTGAACACTTGGGAATTTACCAAGGAGTTCAAGGAATTTTGAAAAGGAGATTTGACAAAGGACCAAAACCATTTTGAAAAGATAGGATAAATTTTGCTTTCTGCAAATGAGCCTTAAACCCTACTTAGCCAAAATGCATGTAGAGATAGAATCCACTTATATTCCACATAGTAGTGAAACTTGCCAATACAATTCAAATGTATTGACCCTTGTGGCTGTAACTTGTAATGTTGCAGGTTTGATTGATTTTAGAGAAGATTGATTGATTGATTAGGATTACAAAGTCTACAACCAACATGTCTGCCTGTGGCACTTTGAAGATGAAGGACCCCATGACTATAGTTATTCCGCTGCAATGTAATGTAATAGCCAAATGAGCTAAGAAAGATGTAATAAAATTATGTTATTCCTGGTTATAAAGTTATATTATGACCTTTGTTTCTTGATATTACATCTTAACTGTGGATGCTAGCTATTGATCCAGGGACTAGCATTGTAAACACAGGGGACTCCACCTTATATTGTTTAAAGGTTGGGACACTCCCTCTACAATGCCACCAGATAGAGATGTGGAATTTCTTATAGATTTATCCAACCAAGTTCTTCATCTTGGGAGCACCAGTTTTGTTCGTGGAAAAGAAAGATAGAAGTCAAAGGTTATGCATAGATTACCGTTCACTCAACGAGGTGACTATCAAGAACAAATATCCTTTGCCTAGAATCAATGACTTGTTTGATCAGCTAGAAGGAGCATGTATGTTCTCAAAGATTGATCTTCGGTCAGGATATTTTCAACTCAAGATAAGGGAACAAGACATACCTAAAACAACGTTCACCACAAGGTATGGACTGTATGAGTATACTGTAATGCCTTTTGGCTTGACCAATGCTCCAGCATACTTCATGAATATGATGAACAAGGTGTTCATGGAATTTCTTGACAAGTTTGTTGTCGTTTTCATCGATGACATCTTAGTCTACTCCAAGAGAAAAGAAGAGCATGAAGGACATTTGCGTTTGATACTTGAGAAATTAAGAGAGCATAAACTTTATGCCAAATTCAGCAAGTGTGAGTTCTGGTTGGAGGAAGTTGGATTTCTTGGTCATGTTATGACAAAGGATGGTGTAGCAGTTGATCCTGCTAAAGTTTCAGCTGTGACTGAATGGGAATCTCCCAAGTCCGTAAAAGAAGTTCGTAGTTTCCTTGGCTTAGAAGGTTACTACAGAAGGTTCATTGAGAATTTCCTAAAGTAGCTAAGCCCATGACTGAATTGTTAAAGAAAGACAAGAAGTTTGCTTGGTCTGAAGGTTGTGAACTCAGTTTTCAGGAGTTGAAGAAGAGACTTGTGACAGCACCAGTCTTGTGTCTGCCAGATTTGGAAAAAGATTTACAAGTATATTGTGATGCATCTCATCAAGGTTTGGGTGCAGTACTTATGCAAGACGGTAAAGTTGTGGCTTATGCCTCGAGATAACTCAAAACTCATGAAGTAAACTATCCTACTCATGATTTAGAGTTAGCCTCTGTCGTCCATGCACTCAAAAAATGGAGACACTATCTTTTGGGAAAGCATTGTGAAGTGTTCATAGATCACAAAAGTTTGAAGTATATATTCACCCAAAAGGAAATTAATATGAGACAAAGAAGATGGCTAGAACTTATCAAAGACTATGACTTAAGTTTGCAATACCACCCCGGTAAAGCAAATGTTGTAGAAGATGCTCTAAGCCGTAAGGTTTTTGTGAATGGCCTTACCAAAGGATAATTGCTAGATGATCTGTGTACCCAATTTAGGAAACTCAGATTGGAGATTGTGCCTGAAGGACATCTCATGTCTTTGGAAGTTTAACCCACTTTGTTGGAAAAGATCAAAGAAGCCTAGAAGATTGATAAGTAAATTGAAGAGATTAAATAAAAGATTGGCAAAGGAAAAGCCAAAGATTTCCATGAAGACGAACAGGGTACTTTATGGCATGGGAAACGTATTGTGTTCCACAAGACCCGGAGTTGCGGAAACTGATTTTGCAGGAAGCACACAACTCTCCGTATTCCATTCACCCGGGTAACACCAAAATGTACATGGACATGAAGGAAAGATTTTGGTGGAATAATCTCAAGAAGGACATCGCCGAACACATTGCTTTGTGTGATGTATGTAGTAGAGTGAAAGAGGAGCATCAGAAACCAGCATGTTTGCTTCAACCACTACCTATTCCTGATTGGAAGTGGGACAAGATTGGTATGGATTTCATTACCGGATTACCAAGGACCCGGTCAGGATACGATTCTATTTGGGTAGTAGTGGATCGCCTAACTAAAGCGGCTCATTTCATACCCGTGAAGACAACCTACACACGTGCTAAGTTAACCAAAATCTACATGAGTAGAATTGTGTGTCTACATGGAGTGCCCAAGAGTATTGTGTTTGATAGGGGAACCCAATTCACTTCCCATTTTTGGAGACAACTACATGAGTCATTGGGAACGAGGTTGGAATTCAGTACTGCCTTTCATCCTCAAACCGATGGACAAACAGAAAGGACTAATCAAATTCTTGAAGACATGTTGAGGGCATGTGCTCTAGACTATGGAGCCAGTTGGGATGAAAGTCTGCCTTACGCAGAATTTTCTTATAACAACAGCTATCAAGCCAGCATTGAGATGGCACCATTTGAGTTTCTCTACGGGAGAAAATGTACCACCCCATTGTTATGGAATGGTGTGGGAGAAAGAAGTTTGTTCGGGCCAGATCTTATCAAAGAAGCCGAAGAGAAGGTCACGTTGGTTAAGGACAGGTTGAAGATAGCACAGTCCCGACAGAAAAGCTACACAGATCCTAAGCGTAGAGAAGTCACCTACGAAGTCGGTGATAGAGCTTATCTCAGAGTGTCACCAATTTGTGGGGTGAAGAGATTCGGAGTCAAAGGAAAATTGGCACCAAGATATGTTGGGCCATTCAAGATTCTAGGTCGCAAAGGAGAAGTTGCCTATGAAATTAAACTGCCAGAATCTCTGTCAGCTGTCCATAATGTGTTTCATGTGAGTCAGCTTAAGAAATGTCATCCAGAAATGGAAGAAACTTCTTTGAAGGATATTATACCTTTGGAGGAGGTTCAATTGGAAAGTGATCTCACCTATGAGGAGAAACCTGTCAAGATTCTTGAGACTGCAAAAAGATTCACAAGGACTTAGACTATCAAGTTTTGCAAAGTGCACTGGAATCATCATTCCGAAGAGGAAGCAACATGGGAAAGAGAAGATGATCTTCGGAAAGACCACCCTCACCTATTTGCTAGCCAATCCGAATCTCGAGGGCGAGATTCACCTTAAGGGGGTTAGATTTGTAACATCCCTAAATTCATTATTTCAAAGATTGCATATCATTCATGCATGCATATAGTTTTGAGATCAATTTCAAACCAATTTCAAGAAAACAGAAGCACATGGTGCTATCATTTTATGTGAGCAAACTTAAATCAAATGACCATCCTCATTTGAGAGCTTAGTGTTTTAAAAATCAAGTTTGTTTTCTTCCTTGTTGATTGGTTTGAGTGTAGAGTTTGAACAAAATTATACAAAATAAAAATGGTTTCAAAATCATTTTCAAACATTTGCAAACCAAGTGCTAAGTCACTGTTATTTTGTCTTTCCAAAAATGACCAAGCCAACTCAAAGTGACCACATGGTTTTATGCCTAGAATGGTGATCAAGCACATCGCAAAAATCCTGAAAAGATTTGAATTCAAATAGAGTTTGAATTCATTTGAAAATCATTCCAGAAAATCAAATTAGAAAAAGAAAAGGAATAAACAAAAGGAAAAGGGCCGGCGCTACTAATCTGGCCCAACAGCGAAACCAGCCCAGCTAGCCCACCCGGGCCACCTCTCTCTCTCACACGCGCAGACGCACCCGCGGAGTCACTGACGCCAGGACCCCACCTCCCTTCTGTTTATTTCGTTGACAAGTGGACCCGTGACCCCGTCGTCGTCTTCGTCAATCACGCGCGCCTGCGCCGCTCACGCCGCCGTTACTCGCCGCGGTCACTACCGCGTTGAATCCCCTTGATTCCGCGAGTAAATCCACGCCCCGCTCCGGCTATAAGAACCTCTCCCCCTCGCGGTCATTTCCCCCCACACTGCGCACCCTTCTCGCCTCCAGGCTGCCAGTATTCGCTCTCGCGCCGCCGCAGACAGAGCCTACTCCGGCGATCAATTCTGGTAAACCTCGTGCGCCCCTTCCTCTCTGGTTCATACGAGCAGCTTCGCAACTTCCTTCTGCACCTCCTGATCCTCTTTGCTCGTCTGTTTGTGATCCAGAGCTTCCTCTTCGACGAGCACCGTGAGCAACCGACGCCGTCTCCAACTCTGGCGAGTGATTAAAGTAAAATCCGACCGCCCCGTGCATCCCCTTTGACGCTGACTAGTTCGCCTGACCTATGCGCACACACTGATGTCCTCCGTTAGCGTTAGGGCGAAGCAAAACCTCGCCAACGTCGCCGTCCACCGGACCCCGACCCTGCCATCCACTCCGACGAGATCCCACGACCACTACAGCGCGCCCCTTGCCAAGCCACCGCCACGTTGAGCTTCGCCTCGTCACTGCGATTCTGGTGAGCACACTCTCCCCTCCCCGGGCGACCTAGAACACCGGCACCGCCACTGGCAGAGCGCTCCGCCGCTCGCCGTCGCCGCGCGCCACCAGAACTTGGTCGTTTGATCAAGAGTCGTTGGATCTAGATCCAACGCGTGTAATAGAATCACTTAAACGAAGCGGTACGTTAGATCTGAGCCGTGCACGTTCACTTAAATCCAACGATCTGCGTCGATCTATCCGCCCGAACCGGTACGGGCCAATAGGAAACAGACGCGTGGCTAGGGTTAGTTTAAAAACAGAATTTGAAATCAGATTTATATCCAAATTTGTTTTAGCTATAACTTTTGATCCACACGTTAGAACTTGACAAATTTTATACCGTTGGAATCAGGAGAACAAGCCCTTTCTGTTTATGCAATGTGTTTAGTGTTTATCTTCTGTTAAAATGATTTTAATTGCAGAAACTTGTTTAGGACTATTTTGAGTATATGAATTATTTAGGTAATTGTTTTAGTGTCAAATAAACTTGGTTTAGCAAGTTTTTGACTTGTTTATGATTCAGTACTATGCACTTGCTTGGTTGAGTTTTAAAAATCATCCCTTAGCACCTTGCATGCATGCATAAATATTTTGATTGTATATGTGTTGTGTGTGATTGTGGTTATATTCTATGTGTAGATTTTGGTGCTAGTGATTGTGATTGTGAAGAGTGCTACTCTCCCAACTACCAAGTCAAGTGGTACTTCATGAATATTTCTATCCCTATATTTTTATAAAAGCATTAGAAATATTTTGCTAAGTCTTGCATGTTACTATTTTTGCCAAATGCCATGTTGGGAAATCCTAAGTAGTTGTAGAAGTGCTAGGAAATTTCTAAGTTAAGTTACTATCTATGCCATGCTTAGCCTAGCTAGTAGCAAACAAGGGTTGGTGAATTATACATCCTATGGTGAAAATATTTCTAAGTCTTTGGACTTATGTTTTCTTAATAAAAGAACTAAGTCAATGAATCACCTGGGTGGAATGGGACTTGATTGGTGGTTTTTGGTTGAGTGGTTACACAAGGCCCATGGCTATGGTTTACCTTGTGTATCTCACTTGTGGAAAGCCACCCAGGAACAAAGGGATTTTAGAGGCCAAGTGTTGAGAAGCTTCTAGTGCAGCCACTTGGCAATATGGGCTCTGCCTGGATCACATAGGTTGCTAGAACTTAGCCATTTGGACAGTTGGTGGTAGTGGGAATGATAGGTTGGAGCGCGTCCATTTGGTCTAAGGAAAGGCTTCTGAAAGGTCCTGTCTTGGGAAACCAAGTCTGGTGGGGAAAGTGCACAACCTCTGCAGATGGAAAAATCTAAGTACTTAGCCAAGTCCATGGCAATGGACAACTTGAGCATCAAGACATGGAAGCTATCAAGAATCTCATCACTCCAACTTCTAAGTAAAAACTTGTGGGTGAACAAGGGTGAAGGACCTCAATGTCTATTGATGGTTCCTTGGGAAAAGTTTTGACAAAGAAAAACTTAGTGATTTCAACTAATAGGCAAAACCTATTTTGAGCAAAGCAAGCCAAGCTACACTTAGCCAGAATTGCATATAGTATCTAGACCACTTAAAATATACTAAGGTATCACTTGCCAATACTATTCCAAAGTATTGACCCACTGTGGCTGTAACTTGTGATGTTGCAGGTTACTCTGATGAGGATTAGGTGTCATGAGTCTACACTCAACATGTTTGCCTGTGGCACATGAAGATGAAGACTTATATTTATTTACTTATTCAAACTCTTGTATTAGGCATGTGGCCTTGAGTTGTAAAGACTATGTTTATCTCTGGAATGGATGTAATAAATGACCTTTGTATCTGTGTACTTCATCTTAAACTGTGGATGCTAGCAATGATCCAGGGACTAGCATTGCAATCACAGGGATCCTTTTCCTTTACAATGGAGGACGAGATACTTTTTAAGGGGGGTAGGTTTATAACATCCCAATTTTTGTACTAGGATGTTACTAGAAGCATGCATCATATCTTTTGCATCATGGCATCTCATTTTTTCATCGCATTAAAACCCTCTCCCTAAATCTAATTTATTTTTCTCATATAGTCCTATAAGGATATGGGGAGGTTATTTAAACCAAATCCTCAAAAGGTTATTCAAAAGGTTTATTTTATGATCCAATGTCGATCTCCTCATTTTTGCAAATTTTTAGATACTAGTCTTATCCTTTTTGAAGTGTGTATGCAAAAGTTATCAAATAAAAGGTAAAAAAAATAGTAAAAAATAAAAAATTGTTGTTCTACCTAAACGGGCCAGCCCATGCCATCCCGCGCCCTATCAGCCACGCTACCAGCACCCGAGCACCACCTAACCCCTGGGCCTTTTTCCCCTTTCACCACGCGGCCCGCCAGTGTTGCCCCGCCACTGACAACACGACCCCACCCATCATCTCCTTCTCCCCGATGAAATCAGAATGAACAGAGCCCCCACCGGCCACGGAACAACCCGCGCTCCCCCGTATCCGAATCTATCTGTATTCCCTCCACCAGCTCATAAATACCGCCGCCGCGATCTCCCCTCCTCTATTTCTAAGCCTGCAAAACCCTAGCCCCTCGCCTCCGATCTCGATTGCTCGCGCCGTTGCCGAACATCGGTAGGTTGGGAGTACCGACGAGTTGGAGCTCCCCTTTCCCTATTTTATCCTCTACCACGATCCTCTCACTCGACATCTTCAACTCATCTATCTTTTTCGTTGTGTACCGCATGCATGCATATTACCCTTTGTATCATTGTTTTGGGCACCGTGTGATTAGATCTATGCCTTATTTTTGTTAGATTGTTCGGAGTGCGCCGAGGAGTATTGTTGTGTAGATTGCTGCTCGGATCAAGGCAAGTTACACCACTTGTTCATATTTTTGTTCTAGTTTTGATTTTATGCATGTGATCTCCAAATTCTGTAGTATGCATGTGTAGGATGCTCTGGTAGAATTCTTCCATAGTATTATTTTGTAAGTGCGATTATTTTGTACTATGCCACGACTAGCTCTATACTTAGGATTTTCCCCCTCCTAATAGGTTACCCCTATTTTTACTTAGTCCTTGCTATGCTATATATATAAAGTACCGCTGGGGGGTTTGAAAAACAATAAATTTTCTAAGTATAAAGGCTCAGTTGAGCAATCTTTTCTTCTCAAATCCACTTCAAAATAAAAACTATTTTTTCTTCTGGGTGGAATGGTCGTCGGGTCAACGAGTGGAATTTTGGTGGAGGACGGCTGCCCAGGAATCAAAGAAGTCTGCCATGTTTCAGAATTCAGAAGCTTCCAGTGCAACCACAATACATATGGGCTCTGTCTTGGTCTAGTAATTAGTGGGAAACCTCACCTATGTACCATCATTTGGAGGTTCTTGGCATTGTTGGATCCAGAAGGTAGAGGGGCTACTAAGGGAATGCCTCACCATGGTCTTGTTTGTAAAAGAACTTGATCGTGGATTGTGGGTAAAGTGCACAAACTCTCGATAGTATTGCAATCGATCGATCAACCGAGTTCGCGGAAAAGAACACTTGAGCATCTGACGGACGGAGCCTCTGAATGATCTTCCCCTCTCTCTTTCAAAACTTAAAATTTTCTAAAACCCATGGCGTGAGTCATATCGTCAATGGATAGGATTTTGGGTACTTGGTGACTAGTATCCAAGTGTTAGGTTGTTTGGACACTTTGTGAGTAATATCCTCATGTACCATTTAGACCCTATATTACTAACAAAATGTTTACAAAGTAGGAAAACTTTCTCTCTCTTTTATCCATACTTAGAGAAAACTAGCTTTGTGCAAATGAACTCCATAGCCTAAACTATCCTTGCATGTAGAGTTAGTCTTTTTCTTCCTTGGTGTAATTTGCCAATACATTCAAAGTATTGACCCAACTTGTTGGCTACACGTCTTATGTGTAGAATCCGAAGATTGAAAGGTGCGTAGGGATCGCGAGTCTACACTCAACAAGCCGGGGGCGTTAATGGACTCAAGATATTTATGTTTCCACTGTTATTTTATCTAGCTTTATGCTAAGCAAATTTGTAATATTTCCATACTCTGGATTCCTCGTGTAATAATGACATTGTGTTTTAAATGATATTCATCGACTGTGAGTGCTAGCTATTGATCCAGGGACTAGCATGTAAATCATAGGGACCAAGGGTCTTTATTGACCTGAGGACACAATAGTTTATACTTTGGTTCTTTATCTGATTGCTTGGACGCGGGTATTTTCCGAGTAATGAATTGTTGGTACTGTAAGCCGATTTGTTTCCAAGTTTAAACTGGTTTAGCAATTCAGCTTCGTTGCTCGGCAAAGTTTCCGTGCTAAAGGTTGGCCGGCTCATGAAAGGGACGAGGTAGAGAGCCAGATAAAACGACAAGTATAAGAATAAAAACTAGTGCTTCAGACAATTTCAAGCACACACATAAAATATAAACACACAAAGTGCTATGATAGTAAAAGCATCAGTTTTTCCAGACTAGCAAATCAAATTAATTGTTTCCATCATTACATTGCCCAAAGTTCAGAATAATGCATAAAAACTATTTATGCTGCAGATTCAGGTGGTGGAGCGCTGGAGTCGACAACGTTGTCGCCCTAGACCTCAGACTTGGAAGCTGCATTAGTGAGGCTGTCTTCTGGGTCTTGGGGTGACGGAGGCACAATGACGGATTTGAAGAATGGCGTCGTGTAATTGGTCATCTCCGCCACACGACAAACATAACATGCACACGAATCTTGGATTGCCTTGATTTCCTGCGGGTTACCCTCATCGTCCTCCTCGTCAATACCCTTGGTGACATGCCAGCTTTCCATATCGTTGTGGTGGCTCATCACCATGGTAAGAGCAGTTTGTGCAGCAGTCCGAGCATAGGAGATCTTCTAGTCCTTGATAAGCTTTGAAATCTCATTAGCCTTGTCCCTCACCTCATGCACTGACATCTTGTGCAAGTTGGAAAGTTTGACCGACTCGCCAGCCTCTTCAAGAGCCTGGCGGAAGTCGAACGAGACATCTCGGGCGAGCTTGATGCTCTCGAGGTGAGGTTCGGAGGTAGGAGAGTCGGAAAGATTTAGGAGGGCTGGGAAAGAACGAAAAGTCAAAATTTGACTCAAAAAGGAAGTCGAAAAATCAATCGAACAAAGTAAGTCGGAAATCTTACCTAGCACAGAATGATCCCACTGGGCACGCTCCTCACGGAGGCTGTTCAGCTCACTCTCTGTGGCCTAGGCTAGATCCCTCTAACTATTGAAATCCTTCCGAAGATCATCCAATTGTTTGTCTCGGTGGGCCAACAGCTTCTCGAGCCTCATGGTCTCATGGTTGCTTGACTCCAGGACAACAACTACGGATTTCTCCAATTCAATAGTCATCTTCTCAAGCTTGTCCTGGAGCTCAGCATTCTCCAATTCCAAGACCTTGAAGTTCTCGGATTGCTCCACCATCTTTCTAGACTCACACAACAGTTCTGCAAAGGAAAAAATATCAGTCGGACAAAACAAGTTTGACTATGACAAATAGCTAACAGACAAAGAAGAAGTCGGAAAAGTTTACATCTGCTTCATATTTTTCAAATTTTAACTTTGAATTCTCAAGGTGCAGGGCTTTGATCTCCTTGCGTTTATTACATATGTTCTTGAGCAATTCCTGGTTGGAAGATGCAATTTTCTGTAAGTTTATAGACGGAATACCGTCAGACGGCTACTAACACTCGGGCTGAAAATTTAATTAAGTAAAAGTACATCACGAGCCTTGGGGACTACACTACATCGTCCTATTGCAACCTAGAAGCATCAACTCGGATTCAATGATGTTTATCCGTCTTTATGCTTGGGGGCTAGAGGATATGATAATAAAATAAATTCAAATAAGAATCAGAAAATTACAATATGTTCCGAGTGCAACTTATCAAATCCGTCTTTATTGTTGTGAAACACTTTATTGGCAAGGGAGAGGGAGGGAACATCCGTCTCTTGGAGTTCACCAGACTCTATCTTAGCGTCCCGGACCAAAATTTGGTCTAGGAGGCTAACCAGCTTGACGTCCTCCTACTCCTGGCTTGCTGCCTCTATGGTAAGGGTTTGCTTCTCAAGGCTGGACTGAGCCAGCCTGAGGATTTGTTCCTTCTTCTTCCTCTTCAGGCCAGAGAGAGCAGATCCGGCCACTTTATCTAATGCTCCTTTAGACATTACCATGGGATCATTACCCTTAACGGCTTTCGAGATGTTACCAGCACCTTAGAGGCGGAAGCCTTTGGTGCTGATGGAGTACTAGGGGGAGTTGGTGGCGGCATAGCAAGGGAGATAACAAGATTCTGCTGACACAGCAAAAGCTTGCCTAGTTAGTTGGTGGCGGCATAGCAGGGGAGTTACTCTTCAAAAATACTTTAGGTATGAAGAGCAGAATTGGGTTTTGTCTGATGATTAATTATTGAGTTCAGTTACAATGATACATAAGAGAGAAGTACGTGAGGCAGACTCTGCCGAACGTGGTGGCTCATGATCCTATCGATCCGGAGCACGAGACTAGGCTAGGTTTGTTACAGGGAACGTCTGAATATAATGTACAAGAACAAGTGTCGTGTCAACACCCCCCCCGCAGTCGGAACAACGCTGGGGACGATGTTTAGGCTGGCACGAAAGTCGTGGAAGATCCTCGTCGGCAGCCCCTTGGTGAAAATATCAGCAAATTGGCAACTTGTTGGTACATGTAGAACCTTGGCCTCACCGAGTGCCACGCGGTCACGAACAAAGTGCAGATCAATCTCGATGTGTTTGGTCCGCTGGTGCTGAACGGGGTTGGAGGACATGTACATGGCGCTGACGTTGTCGCAGTAAACCACCGTAGCCCGAGTTGGTGGATGATGAAGTTCTTGTAGGAGTTGTCGCAACCAACAAGCAGACTCGGCGATGCAGTTGGCAACAACACGGTACTCAGCCTCCGCACTCGAACGGGAAACCATGGGTTGTCGGCGAGAGGACCAAGAAATCAGATTGTCTCCAAGAAAAACACAAAATCCAGAAGTGGACTTACGGGTGTCAGGACAACCAGCCCAATCGGCATCGGAATACGAGATGAGATCCATGGAGGACCGGTGGTGAAGTTTCAGGCCAAAATGCGAGGTGTCGTGTATGTAGCGCAAGATGCGTTTGATGAACTGGAAGTGGGAGTCTCGAGGGGCATGCATATGGAGACAAACCTGCTGGACGACATATGAGAGGTCGGGGCGAGTGAGTGTGAGGTACTGCAGGGCGCCAGCGAGGCTTCTATAGAGCGTGGGGTCG
This sequence comes from Avena longiglumis, assembly GCA_030063025.1. Taxonomy (NCBI): domain Eukaryota; kingdom Viridiplantae; phylum Streptophyta; class Magnoliopsida; order Poales; family Poaceae; genus Avena; species Avena longiglumis. Next base: position 429,919,011 of record CP125979.1, read on the forward strand.
GAACAGGGAGCACCTTGTAAGGCCGAGAGCTTGGAGTTGGTGTCGATGGGTGTAGGAATGGGGTTGCAGTTTAGCATGTTGGCTCTCTCGAGAATCTCTAAGGCATATTGTTGCTGGGATAGGAACAGATCGTCATGGGTGCGGTGGATGTTGATGCCAAGAAAATGATGGATTTCTCCAAGGTCACTCATAGAAAATTCGGTTTTAAGAGAACCAATGATGGAGCGAAGGAGAGCGGTGGTGTTGGCGGTGAGGATAATGTCATCATCGTATAGCAACAAAAAAGCAAGAGAGGAGTCATGACGAAGAATAAAGAGTGAGGAATCACTTTTGGAGGCCAAAAATCCAAGAGAAAGAAGGAAGGTGGTAAAACGATGAAATCAAGCTCGTGGCGCCTGTTTGAGCCCATAAAGAGATTTGCGCAAATGACAAACATGTGAGGGGCGAGAAGAATCAAGGAACCTCGAGGGATGCTCACAGTAGACGGTCTTATCAAGGTGGCCATGGAGAAAAGCATTTTTTACGTCCATCTGGTGAATGGGCCATGAGTGCATAGTGGCGATGCTCAGCACAAGCTGGATCGTCGCCGGCTTGACAACCGGACTGAAGGTCTCACCATAGTCCACCCCGTGTTGCTGAGTGAAACCACACACCACCCATCACGCCTTGTACCGTGCGAGAGATCCGTCGGGGTTGAACTTGTGGCAAAAAATCCACTTCCCGCTGACCACATTAACACCTGCAGGATGAGAAACCAACGACCACGTGTCATTCTTCATTAGAGAATTAAATTCCTCAAGCATTGCATTGTGCCAATTGGGGTCTTTTAAAGCAGAGAGATAGGTGGCGGGATGGGAGAGATGGCGGTGGTGGCGAGATAGAAAATCTGTTTGGGCATTAAATAACCGGATTTTCCTCGGGTAAGCATGGGGTGGGAATTCTGGGGTGGAGCTGCCAATTTGCCTTTGGGCGGGATGGTGGTACCAGGTTGGGCGTGGGGAACTGGGGCGGGGTGGGTTGATGGCGGCAGGGAGGGATGTGTGGGGCTCGGTGGGGTGGCGGTGGGGCTGTTGGAGCATGGGGAGCAGGGCTGGCGAGTGGGGTGGGGAGACATGGCGGGGGGGGGGAGCGGAGGTGTGGCGAGGTTCGTGGGGTGGGGTTGGTCGGTTGGTGGCAGGCGTGGAGGTGGGAGGCGAGTGGACAGGTGGAGCAGTGGGGTGGACGACAGGTGCGGGACGCGGCGGGTCAGGGGCCGGTGATTCGGGTGGGGTGGCAGGCGCGGAAATCCCGAGGCGGCCCCCGATCCGAGGCGGATCTGGGTGACAGGAGGCGGTCGGGGGCTGGTTTGCTGCGCCGTTTTGGTCTATTTCATCAGCAGAAAAATATGGGAACGTTAGTTCGTCAAAAAATTACGTGCCGAGAAACAATAACACTCCGAGAAGAAAGGTCGAAACACCGATAGCCTTTGTGCTCGTGCGGATATCCGAAGAATACACACCGCACGGAACGTGGGGATAATTTGTGAGGTGAAGTGGCGTAGAGGTTGGGATAGCACAAACAGCCAAAAACGCGCAGGTGGTCATAGGTGGGATGGATGTCGTATAGGCGGTAATGGGGCGTGTGAAAAGTAATGGCGCTAGAGGGGCGTATGTTGAGAAGATGAGTGGCGGTGTGGAGCCCTTCAGCCCAAAAAGGGTGGAGGGAGTGCCGCCTGAAGAAGGAGTGTGCGGACGACGTCGTTGGTGGTGCGGATGTGGCGTTCGGCTTTGCCATTCTGTGGAGACGTGTGTGGGCATGAGAGGCGGAAACAAACAACATGGGTAGCGAAGAAGTCTTGGAGAGGGGATGAAAGGAATTCACCGCCATTCTCACATTGCAAGCATTTTATGGTCACATGAAATTGAGTGTGTATATAAGCAAAAAAACGCTGCATGGTGGCACAGGTATCGGATTTATTTCGCAAAGGAAAAGTCCAAGAATAATGTGTAAAGTCATCCAAGACAACGAGATAATATTTATAGCCTGAAAAACTAACCACGGGATATGTCCACAAGTCACAGTGTACTAATTGGAACGCAGCGGAAGTTTGAGAGGTGGAGGTGGGAAAAGGGAGGCGAGCTTGTTTGCCAAGCTGACAAGCTTCACAAACGGGGGAGCGACTAGGTGCATCATTATTATATGGTGTAAGGAAGTCTAGGGAATAATGGGAAATAGTAGAGGAGCTAGGGTGGCCAAGACGCCGATGCCACGTGTCGCCGCCGGTGACGGAGTAGGCTACTTGTGTCGATGGTGTGGGGCCGTTGAAGGGGTACAGATCCCCCTGACTATTGGAGCGAAGAAGAAGGGTCTTGGTAGCTAGGTCCTTCACAGAAAAACCAAAGGGGTCAAACTCGATGGAGACAAAGTTATCACGAGTGAATTTGCGGACGGAGATGAGGTTTTCAACTATGGCGGGAGAAACAAGTACATGTTGTAAGTAGAGGGGAAGAGAAGAAATTTGAACATGGCCTATGGCTAAAACAGGGAGCAGAGACCCGTTGCCCACAATGATATGCTGAGGAGTAAAATGATCTAATGAGGAGTGAGCGGTGTCGAGGTTACCCGTCTTACCGGTGACGTGAGAGGATGCACCGGAGTCCATCACCCACTCGGGAGGCTGCGGCGGGTACGAGGTGGAGGAGCTCATGGCGTGATGAAGGAGCCCGGCGTGATCGAAGGAGTAGGGCGCCGCCGCGGGGTACGGCGCAGGCGGGGCAGTGTATGGCGCAGGAGGAGCCCCAACGATCGCAGCAGATGGGGTGGGCGTCGAGCCCCCAAGGTGGAGGGTCGGGTAGGCCTGATGCGGTTGGCCGGGGCGGGGGCCGAGGACGCTGGCGGAGTTTGGCGGAGTCCAGGGCGCCCGAGCAGGAGGGAACGGCGCCCCCACGGGCGCGAAGTCGCCGAGCCACGGCGTTTGGGAGGCCCCGCTTGCCCCCCCGTGGAACGAGCTGGGTGTGCCGCCACCAGCAGATGGGGCGCCGCGTCCACGCCCGCCCTGGTTGGGATGGACAAAGCCAGGTATCGGGTGTTTTCCCCGATAGCTGGGGCTCACGCCAGGGACGGCACCGAAGGAACCACCGCCCGAGGGAGGACCGTGGCCGTGATTGCGGCCGGCGCTGCCGGTCGATCCGCCGCCGCCGGGACCGAAGTGACCGCCGCCGTAGCCGCTCGAGCCGGTGCCACGGCTGCTCTGGATAGCCAGAGCCTGGGCGCCCTCCTCCCGCTGGGCGCGATCGAGGTTGTGCTTGGCAAGAATAAGCCGGGACAGTACGTCGGCGAAGGGCGGTAGAGGAGGCCTGTTTTCGATCAGTTCGGCTTGGAGCCAAAACTTGCCACTGAGGCCCGCGATGAACTGCATCGTCAAGTCGTGGTCGGGGACGGGGTAGCCGATGTCAGCAAGGTCGTCGGTGATGGCCTGGAGCCGGCCGGCGTAGGCGACGATGCCCATGTCTCCGCGAGGAGTGGTGCGGAAGATTTTGCTGAGGTAGATGTACCGCGACGACTAATGGGCGAAGAAGAACCCGTGGAGACGCTGCCAGATGGAGGAGGCTCGGCCGTCCGTGCCCTGCACGAGGCGGAAGAGATCATCGGCAATGGTGTCCATGAACATGAGGCATATGTGGATGTCGTCGGCGATCCAGGAGGCGGATGGCGAGGCTAGAGCGGCGCCCGCCGTGACGTGGTCGAGGGCTTGGCACATGGTGAGGATGTAGGTGAAGGTTTGACGCCACTTGGAGAGGTTGGCCCCCGAGGTTTGGACCTTGTAGTCGATGTATTTGCCGACGGTGATGTCGCGGATGCTGAGAATAGGGGCGACAGGGGTTGGGTTGGTGGCCGCCGGAATGGAGAGTGGCATAGTTGTGGTGTTTGTCAGCATGGGAAGGGAGGGAGGCAGATAGGAGAAGAGGTCGCGACTGTCCTGGAGATGGGGAGTGGGTGGCGCGCGAGGGCGGAAGGGGTGGCGCTGGTTGATGGGCGTGAGGGGATCTGTGTCCAGAGTGGAAGGGAGGGGGAGTGAGGCCGCCGCTGTCGTCGCCGGAGCGGAGGAGGATGTTTCGGGGTCGGCCATGGGAGGGTTGGAGTTTGAGCCTGAGCTCTGATACCAAGCAGAATTGGGTTTTGTCTGATGATTAATTATTGAGTTCAGTTACAACGATACATAAGAGAGAAGTACGTGAGGCAGACTCTGCCGAACGTGGTGGCTCATGATCCTATCGATCCGGAGCACGAGAATAGGGTAGGTTTGTTACAGGGAACGACTGAATATAATGTACAAGAACAAGTGTCATTTCAACATGAAGCATGAAAATCCGAATGTTAGGTATGCTTTGGAAAGAAAGAAAGGTACAAGGTACTGAAAACAAAAAGACAGGATGCTTACTTTTTAACTACTGGCAGCACTTGGCTACTAGTAGTGATAACAACTTCTTTCGCCTTGCGCTTCTTGGAGGCGGAGGAGGAAACTTCTTGCACCTCATCATCCACCGTCACCTCCAGATAGTCTGAGAGATAGCCCTCTAGTGGAGATAACTCAGACTCGGGGAGTTTCTCGAGCTGACAAAGCCAAAAAAGCATCGATAAAAATAGAGTCGGATAAAGAACAGAAAAGACTGACAAAACGCGAAAGCAGAGTCGAAATATTTACCGGATCAGAGGACGGTTGGACGTGAACATCTTCATGGAAACATCTGGAACTTTTCGTTCCACTCTTTCCTTGATCAAATACTGCATAAGGGTCCTGTAATCCTTCGCCGAAATCCGGTTCGGGCTGACCCGCATCTTGTCCTTATTGGCGTCGGTGATCTGGTACATAAGGCGGTCTCCATGGTGCGGCAGAAGCTGAATCTAGCGCTCCATCGAGCAGTGGATCAAGTAGGATCCACGGAGCCCCATGTGCTTCTGTTGCCTGCCAAAACCCACCGGCGAGCAGCGACTGGCAACACGGAGAGCCGGGAGGCTCCCAGGACTGCTGGTGGGCCCTGGTCCCTCGGGCGACGGCCCGCAAAAGCTCCGGCACACGTCCTGGCTTGGTTCGAGGGCGTGCCACCTGACCTATACCTGGTCAGGAAGGTGAAGGATTGCTCCGATTGATTTCCTGCATGGTAAACAAGTATACGTAAAATTCGAGCCGTGATCGGCTCCCAGGTTTCCCTGTAAATCGGCTCCTAGAGCCGATTGCCCCATGGTTCTGCATTAGATTTACGATAACATGGGGTTTTGCTTGATCATTACAAGTTAAATCGATCTACGATAGTTTAACGTTTTCACCACGTATCGGAACATCCTACACGTGATTGAGCCCGGTGCATAACAGATGAAGAATATTAACCCTAGGAGGCCTAATAACCAACGTAAAGTCAATTACCGAACAATCTTCTCTAGAACGAATAAGCCACGTCCCTATGTACTCTTGGATCATCCAACCCGCTTGTAAGGCCTGATTACGTAGATATTAAACTAAACCTTGGTGAACAAGGCACAACTATAACAGATCGAAACAACTAAATAAAGATCAAGCAAGATGCTACCCTTACACCCAGGAAAAGGTGCAAGGTAGCGAGATAGCTAAAGGTAGCATAACCCGACGATAGTAACGAAAAAGCACCGATGCTAGCCTCAAACAATCTATGATAAAGGTATTACTCGCCATCAACAACGCTTCAAGACGAGTAAAACCGGTAACGATAAGTAGATGCTGCCTAGATCGCAAGATGCCGATCTAGGTAGCATGGCACTACCGAAAGAAACCCTAGAAACAAGGGGTGGCGATGCGCCGAGATTGTGTTTGTTGTGAACGTGGTTGTCCTCCTTTTTCGATAACCTTAGGTACATATTTATAGTCCGGAGACTCTCTACTTTTGGAATAACTCTACAACTCTATCTTTACCTAAACATAAACGGAACCTAAACAAACACGAAACCTACTATGATACAAGATACACGGGCAATTTAGCCCAAATCCACACACTAGGCCGATCCAACAACTCGTTGAATATACATATCTTCCAAGCCCATCTTGGTCACGGCCCATCTCCGTCTTTAGCCAAAATACGGTGGTAACACATGCCCCCCTGGTTTTGGCAATGATAATTCCAAAACCACTCTGTGTGTTTTTTTTCTTCTTCTCCTCTTTTTTTTATAGGGTTGTAGCGTAGGCGTAATGCGTGGCAGAACGCCACGCTACCCCTTCATCATGATGCCCTGTCTTCTCAACTCCTGCGCAGCGCGTGATTTGACGATTTTGGCAGTGCAATCTGGGAAACCGCTATGGCATTGAACCGTCTCTCCACTATTCCCCTTATTTAAATCAGCCTGAACAGTTCACAGTCCCCATCTTCCTCCAGTTGCCAGAAAACCCTCTTCCTTCGCCGAAAAAACCCTCTTTCTCGCCATGGCCTCCTCTGCTTCCTCTGGCCTGTCCTCCCACGCCTCCAACTCGATGAGCGACCGAGAGCCGACGCCAGAGCATCCGCCGATGGCGGCGTACAACACTCTCGCCCCACAATGGTGGGACGAGAGGGGTTGGGACTTCGCTGTCTGGTCGGAGGACGACGCATCCATGACCGATGGCGAGGAGGACCTGCAGTTCCTCGCCGATGGGGAACTGGAGGCGGACAGCGCCGACGACGCCATGTCCTGGGACGGCGTCGACTCCTCCGAAGAAGAGGAGGAAGAGGAGGACACCTCCTCCGAGGAGTACCAGCCGGTGAAGTACTTCCGCACCGGGTCCAGCGAGGACGACGACGACGAGGACGAGGAGGCCCCTGCTGATTTCTTCGGTGGCAGCAGCGAAGACGACGCCGGTAGCAGTGCTGAGGATAGCGCACAAGACGGCGGCGGCAGCAGCGATGACGACCTCGGCCTAGATTAGGAATCAGTAGTAGTAGCCGTAGTAGTAGTAGTAGGTCCCCTTTTGTAATCTATCAGTCGCTTGTAAACCATCTGCTCTGGAATGAATGAATGAAAAAACCATTTCCCGCAGATTGTCCTTCCGCCCCAATCTTGTCGATAACATAAATAAGTCGATTCTCCAGGAGCCGATAGCAACGCATCGGCTTTCACCTTGTCATGTTCCCACAGTCAACCAAGCTACAACTCAAAGAGCCGATGCACATCGGTTTTTTTTTTCCGAAATTGTTGACAAGGTCAAACTCAGCCGTATATTTAGGCAAGCCTAAACGGCCACCTCTAAGTTTCAAACGGTAACCTGCGACTCTCTTCAAAAAGGGCGGCCTAGATCCCCAACTGCCTACCGACCAGATTGAGCTCACAGCAACAAGAACCCTCAATCCTTCCTCCGCACAGATCCATCTCCGCCAGCAAACCAGATGGCAGAATCGTCCACCACCAATCCGGAGGTCTCCGGTCTGAAGGTACGCTTACCCCTCGCAATCCAAACACAATGCTAGAACTTGATGGCGAACACCTGAATTAATGCCTTTATTTTACCATTAAATCTTCTAGGTTTCAGACATCCTGCTGCCGCATCCTTCTCTCCCAAATTCTCTCTGTCTTGGCCCTCGTACAGATCCTAGTCCTGCCCATCTAATTTCTTGCGAAGCAAATAGAATCCCCTTCGTAAGCCAAGACCTAGATCTAAACTCTTGGGCCGACTGCTTGCGAGCCTGGCCTAATCCCCCTGAACATTGGGTTTCTTGGTTCAGTAGAGTAGCTAGAGCTTACCAATCCCAATGGGAAATTTTGGGAATAGCCGATGCCTTGCATCTATCGTTGTCTCCTCTTGAGAAACACGAGAATCTTCTCAAAACCATCGGCTACTTCTGGTCTGACGCCCTGAATTGCTTCATATTCGGCCATGGTCCTATGTCACCAACCTTGCTAGACGTGGTGATGATTGCTGGTCTGGATGTTACATCACCCAGCCCCTCTGCTTTCAAACTGACCACAGTCCCTTACAAACTGTCTTCCAAAACAGATTGTACAAGTTGGGGCGCTTATATCCAACGTCATATGAAAACAAAGGGCCCTGTTTCAGAGAAAGAACATACAGCCTTTCTCAACTTCTGGCTAGAGCATTTCATCTTCTGTGGCCCTTCCCTGGCTCCCACCAAGAACTATCTTTCCCTGGCCTACGAACTGGCCAAAGGCACTCAACTTGGCATCGGTAAACTGCTGTTCCTTGGGAGGTCTATCGATATCTCCAATTGATGTCAAGCTGTTCTCGTGCATATCAATCAAAACAGTGGACCTTGGTGGTTCATCCAGTTATGGGCTCACCAGTACTTTCAAAACCACATCCTGACTTCCCTTTTGGCGAGTTGCACTTTCCCGGATGTTAAAGGGAAGATCCGATGCACCAGCTATGGCCAAGCTTTGTATCGATCGCCAGCAAGATGGGCCCCTCAAGAGGCGTCTAAATGGTTCAAAGATCTTTTTCAAGGCTGGATAACCCCAACTTCTTCCCTTACATGGAAGAAGCGAACACTTTGAAAATCCACTCTCCTTCAGTGGACAATTTTGCCGATGACACTAGCACTTTCGACTCTTCTTCTCCACATCATTCGTCCTGTTTCCTTCCGGTTGGCATGAGCACATCCACAGGATAATCAAACCAGGTATGAATTCTACCAGCCATCGTAGTGGCTCGCAATTGACCTTGGACAAGTAGCTCCCACTTCTTTCTCCATCACCTCACGAGAGCGAGCCGATCTGCTGATCCTCTCACCACCAAAGGTGTTATTCCTTTTGATGCTCGACCATCCCAATTCCCAACGACCTCACCTTTGCCTCATCAACCGATGGCTTTGAAGACTGGTGGTCGATGTGGAAGACTCACGTGTTAGGAGAGCTCTGGGACCGTTGAAACAGCTCGGCGACTATGACATCCCCGAGACCGGTACTACTACTTGCAAATTTTCTTGATGCAGCTGCAATTGATCTTTTATTAACTCACTCCTTCTCTTCGCAGCAACAAGATGGCCTGAACCTACTCACAGCGATGGCTCCCTTCGAGTTCTTCCCGCCAGCTCCCTGTGGTTCTTTTCTCGCAAAGACTCGCCACCTCGAAAAAGGTCATAATGCGTAAAACAGCCGATAACCCCACAATCGGCTTCCAAGAAACCAAAGAGCCCTAAGTCACTGCCCTCGCGTTCCGACTAAGACCAGGACGACGGTGAGGAAGGTGGCTACTAGGAAGACCCTAAGGCGCCAGAGCCCCTCTCCAGACAGCTCGCATGTAAGCTAATTCAGGCCTTGGTCGCTCCTTATCACTCTTTATTCTTGCAGACATACTCGCGCTTACTGGTTCCCCTCTTTCACAGGCTTCCGTTGAAGACACCTCCAGTGAGGACACCCAGACTGATCGAGGAGAGCTAGGCCCAACGGGTTCTGAGAGGACCAACACACCGAACCAGCAAGATTCACCATCATCGGCTTCCAGGAAAAGGTCGGCTCCTGATCCTGCTGCCCCCCGAGCACCAGCCGAGGCGGGGCCGACTGTGGGTCCCAAGAAAGCTCGCAAAGGTCAACAAGCTTCTTCGTCGAGCCAGGAGGTTTCAAAAATCACCGCCCTTCATGCTCCTCCTGCTTGTTTCCTTTTGTCTGCCGATTTATGTTACTCGCCGAAGCTAAGAACATCCTTTATGCAGACGACTGATGTCTTCAGTGGGATAGCTGAGGCAGTGCCGACGCCGGATCTGGGAATCCCCGAAGGTGTAGATGAAACGCCTACTACTCTGGCCAAGCCTCCAGCAACCACATACCAACCGATGGTCTCCTCATCGGCTACCCCCTCGATCTTAGGAGAGGTACGTTTGGGTCCTTTCGGCTCATCCTTACGTGTTTGGATGCATACTGACGCTTTTCTGGCTGCCAGAGTTGTGATCTTTCAGGTTTGCTGTCGTTCGACCCTGAATCCATCGAACCAACTCCCTCTGTTGTTCGCGCTGAACCACAAGCCAGGGTCGCTCTTCCTCAATTCCAGCGTCTTAAAACCTTGCTGTCCTCCCCGATTGAGGAGTTGATCGAGGGTTCCGAGGAAGCGAAGAGCGTGCTTGCCGAAATTCAGGACCATCTTCCAGTAGCATTGCAATTGAAGCTTTGGTCAGTCGCAAATCTGTCTTTCTTCGGGCCACGGGTGAAGTTAGCCCGTGAAAGGATCAATCTGCGCCACGCCCAACTTCCGCTGAAAGCCGATATTGCAGACAGATGTCGGCAGCTCAACGAGAAAAAGGCATCTCTGGATGCTAAAACTGACACCTCCGTCAGTACCGCCGAGCTTGCGTCCTTAAAAAAGGAGCTGGAAGATCTTGAGGAGAAGGTCCGGGTGACTAAACAGCTCATCCGCGACAAGGAAGAATCCATTGCCCGTTCCCAAGACGAGGCGGCAGGCCTCGAAGCTCAACTGAAGACTGATCTGGCAGACATACGTGCCCTGAGCAAGCAGCTAGTGAAGGGTAAGGATGAAGATGACGAAGCCGAGATCGCCGAGGTGGATCGTTTCCGTGCTGATGCCCTCCATGCTTTCGAGGCATTTCTTCAGTAGCTTGTATGTGTAAACTGGCATCTGTTTGTAACCTGTGTGAACCTCCAGAGTCGGTGACCGTGCATCGGCTATGTATTTTTGCTTTTATTCGGCCGATCTTCAGCATCGGCCCCCATACTTTTACTGTCCATCGTCTCTCGTGCTTTTAATTGGGAAACATTTCTTGAGATGTTGACCGTTGACCTCTATTGGGAACTTTACGCCATCCAACTGCTCGAGTATGTACGGACCGTGCCAACTTGGAGACCATTTACCATATGGTGCATCCTTAGTCCCAAGGGCAACATAGCTTCCCATACCAGATCACCAACGTGGAACTACTTTGGCTTTGTATCTTATCTGTTTAGGTGCCCCCCGAGCCGAATCCTTCAAGTAATTGAAGATATCGGCTCTCTAGTCGTCCGCTTCCAGGAATTGTACCTGAACGCCAGCACATCCTAGCCCATTCTTGCTGATAAATGTTGGTTGTGACTTATCCCCAGGACCAATGTCGATCTCTTCTAGCTCATCAGCGGATGTAAACCCATACCCTAGCTTTCCGTCACCTGTTAAATCGACGCTAAACACAGGGCAAACAGTAGGTGAGGATAACAAAAATAATTTGGGCCGATTGCTTGGATCGGCCCCCTTTTTGCTTGCATCAGTCAAGGACGGTTTACACCTTAGTGTTTTCTGATGGCGAGCATCTCTACTACGACTACATGAGCCTGCTTGTCGATGATCGCTTCTTATTTTTCGTGGCGATCGCAGGATCGGCCGTACCCTGGATGGTCGTGGGCTTTTCTACTCTGTAAGGCGATGGATAAGACCAGCCTCACCCGTTTTTGTAGCTTCGATACGCCGCAGCCGTCTAGGTTGATTCGCAGATCGGCTCTTGGTCTTCGCCTCCCGGATGTTCATGCCAGCTATGGAGATCTCGATAGAATCGCTGCGTGGATGACCTCTACTTCGTCTCCATCCCACTGGATCAGGCACTGGTGCATTGTGGATGGAATGCAGCAATTGGCGTGAATCCAATCCCTTCCTAGCAAGACAGTATAAGTGCTCTTGCTGTCCACCACGAAGAATGACGTGGTACGGTTTTCCTGCCATCGTCAGTCCACGTTCGACGCCTTGCGTTCTGACGGTGACCGTTGAAGTCACTTAACGTGGCGTTGGTTTTGATCGGTCTGCGGTGAGCGTCCCAAAGCGTCGTAGCATGGAGTACGACATGATATTGACTGCCGCTCGGTGTCCACCAACATCTTGCGACAGGTTGCCCATTGATGTAACCTCGCGATGCAGGGCTTTCGGATGTTTGTAACCCTTCTCACGTGGCTTCTCAAAGATAACCGCCGGACCGCAATCAAACTGTGCCTTGGTCGCCATCGGTTCTTGGCGCGAATTACGGAGTACGAACACCATGTTTGTGCAGCCGATGTCTTTGCATCGGCTTTTACCGGTTTGGGGAGCCACTCTTTCCTTGTCGGGCGGTCTTCCGTTTCAAAGTCTGCCTCACTTTGACGGATCAGGCCGTGCTTTCTTTAGAGCGTGGAGATCTGCGCCAGCTTCCTCAAGTTACGCAGCTGCACTCTACGCTCGGGTGTCGGAGTCCGTCGGGACACCACCTTGGACGGTGATACCTGTCTTCTTTGTCATTCTTTGGCTTCTCGAGGTCTTCGCCGGCGGACTCCTGACGGCTCCGGGGTGGAAGAGGCCCTAGACGTTTGAATACTGACACTGGCCTCGTGTCCTCCTTCTGTTGACTGCATTCCGGGCAGTTGTCGACTGTAGGCAATCGGCTCATTCCCGCGCCCCAGCAATATTTGAAGAAAGGACAACCCCAATGTTTGTCTGCACCTTCCTTTTCTTCAGACGGTCCCTTAGCGAGGTGCTCATATCTTTCGTCGTCTCTGTCGCGCCGGCGACGTTGGTCATACTGGCGCTCATACTTGTTAAGGAGATGTGTGGAATGTGGTTTCTGATATCGCACTCTCCTCACTTTTTCCTTTGTTAAGTACTGCCTGTCGTGGTGGCTGGGCCGGTCGCATGGACTAGCCTCCTTTCTTTCCTTGCCGCGAGTGTGACCACCTTCGGGCTTGTACGTGCCGTGGTGGTAACCAGACCCTGTCATATTAACGCCGCACGAGAGATCCAGTTTACGCCTCGCGGAACGACTGAGTTCTACCATGTTGACGCCGGGAAATGGGTTTGTATCTACTTTCATGGCGAACTGCCCAAGGATCAGACGGCCTTGCTCGATCGCCATTTGGATTTGGCGGCGCAGCTCTTTGCACTCATTGGTGGTATGGGTGAACGAGTGATGCCACTTGCAGTATGGCCTCCCGTTCATTTCCTGAGCCGTAGGGATTTTGTGGCCTTCGGGTAACCTCAGCTGCTTCTCCTTCAGCAACAAATCAAATATCTGCTCAGCTTTGCTCACGCCAGTCGAACCTTTCGCAGCCCTTGTTTCACCCATTTGCGCAGGCCACGGATCTGCCCCGAGCCCATTCACCACGGCCACCTCCTGGTCCTGTAGGATCTTCTTCTTCTGCATCGACCAGCCTATCGGACGCTTGAACTTGTCTTGGTACAACTCGTGGTGGCGCTGTTCATACATCGCCGGTTCCGGGCCATGCGCCAATGAGTTGTACTCTACCGAAAGCGGATCCTTGATGGGTGCCGAGACCCAACACGCCAGCTCGACCGCTTCCTTCTCGCTTAAACGAGCCGAGTAACATCGGTTCTTGACGATCTGGCGCCGATGTACTCGCTACGTTTCCTCGCTTCGCCGCACCGTGCCAGTCTGCAATGCCAGCCTCGGTAGCCTCGAATGGTACCGGATGTGGAACTGCTCTTCCAGTTGCTTCCAGGTATGAATTGAATCAGGTGGTAGTGAGGTGTACCACCCAAAGGCTGGTCCTGTCAGAGATTGCGCAAAGAATCTTACGCGCATCTGATCCGATGCCGAAATCATGCCTAGTTGTGCCAGGTATCGGCTTATGTGCTCGATCGAGCTTGACCCTTCTGACCCGCTGAACCTTGAGAACTCAGGGAGCTTATACTTGGGTGGCAGCGGAATTAGATCAAACTCGTTGGGGTACGGCTTTGAATAGCCGATTGTCCTTCTCTTCGGCACGAAGCCGAACTGGTCCCTTAAGATGGTACCGATTTGCTCCACTGTTTGAGCCGTAGGGGCTAAATTCTCATGACTTGTCCCAGTGGCATACTTGGCTAGCCACGCCTGTTTGTCAGCGTCTATCCCAGCCATCGCTGCTCCAGACACGCCTGCCCCTGAAGATCCTGTCCCAAGCACTCCTGGCGCAGAAACTCCTGCGGTTGCAATCTGTTTGGTGCGTGTCAGGTTATTGCAGTCCGGCACGTAGGCGCATATATATCCGTGTGGGATCTCCTTAGGTGGCTCAAACAGGAATTGGCAATCGCCTCCAGCCTTGTAGACGACGTAAGCCGCTTCTGGCGGCTCGAGCGGCGAACGGGAGCTGTGGCCTGGTCTGGAGCGGTCTTTCTCCCTGGTGAGTCCCTAAAGTAGGCCCCGACGGTGAGTACTGATGTTTCATGATCTCCTGAACTACGCGCACCGCGACCCGCTCGAAAGCGTTCACCAGGCTCTCAGAATGGCGGTGCAAAGAATGAGCCACCATGTAGTTGACTTCCTGTCGTAGGGCTCTGGTGCGCTCCTCCGAAGGAACAGACAGATCCACCTCATTAAGAGCGCCCTCGGGGGAGAACCCTTTCCACCTGATGCCATGCTTACGGGTCCTCTCAAAAGAGCTGATGAGGTCTTCCTCGAAGAGGGCCTTGATCTCGTCGTACTTGGCCTTGTGCTCGTCAGGTAGATCGTCGTAAGTGACTGGTCTGTTCTCCATCGCAGCGTCGGGTGTTGATGTAGACGTTGTTGAATGTCCCACCGGGCGTGCCAGAATGTGTTGCCTGCCAAAACCCACCGGCGAGCAGCGACTGGCAACACGGAGAGCCGGGAGGCTCCCAGGACTGCTGGTGGGCCCTGGTCCCTCGGGCGACGGCCCGCAAAAGCTCCGGCACGTCCTGGCTTGGTTCGAGGGCGTGCCACCTGACCTATACCTGGTCAGGAAGGTGAAGGATTGCTCCGATTGATTTCCTGCATGGTAAACAAGTATACGTAAAATTCGAGCCGTGATCGGCTCCCAGGTTTCCCTGTAAATCGGCTCCTAGAGCCGATTGCCCCATGGTTCTGCATTAGATTTACGATAACATGGGGTTTTGCTTGATCATTACAAGTTAAATCGATCTACGATAGTTTAACGTTTTCACCACGTAACTGGAACATCCTACGTGATTGAGCACGGTACATTACAGATGAAGAATATTAACCCTAGAGGAGGCCTAATAACCAACGTAAAGTCAATTACCGGAACAATCTTCTCTAGAACGAATAAGCCACGTCCCTATGTACTACTGGATCATCCAACCCGTTTGTAAGGCCTGATTACGTAGATATTAAACTAAACCTTGGTGAACAAGGCACAATTATAACAGATCGAAACAACTAAATAAATATCAAGCAAGATGCTACCCTTACACCTTGGGAAAAGGTGCAAGGGTAGCGAGATAGCTAAAGGTAGCATAACTTCGACGATAGTAATGAAAAAGCACCGATGCTAGCCTCAAACAATCTATGATAAAGGTATTACTCGCCATCAACAACGCTTGATGCGAGTAAAACCGGTGTAACGATAAGTAGATGCTGCCTAGATCGCAAGATGCGATCTAGGCAGCATGGCACTTACCCGAAAGAAACCCTAGAAACAAGGGGTGGCGATGCGCCGAGATTGTGTTTGTTGTGAACGTGGTTGTCCTCCTTTTTCGATAACCTTAGGTATATATTTATAGTCCGGAGACTCTCTACTTTTGGAATAACTCTACAACTCTATCTTTACCTAAACATAAACGGAACCTAAACAAACACGAAACCTACTATGATACAAGATACACGGGCAATTTAGCCCAAATCCACACACTAGGCCGATCCAACAACTCGTTGAATATACATATCTTCCAAGCCCATCTTGATCACGGCCCATCTCCGTCTTTAGCCAAAATACGGTGGTAACAGCTTCATCAGAAACTCAATCTGCCTTTTGGTGAGGATTCTTGATGCTCCACAGTGCCATCTTCTATATCTAATTTAGAATCTTCACCATCCTCACCAATTCCTAGAAGTGCACACATTGTATTAACTCCCAGGGGTGGGGCTGCACCATCATTTGCACCTACATGGACCGGAACATTGACCCAATATACCTCCTCGGTAACTCTGTTTTCTCCCAGATGCACTGTTGGTGCTGCTGCAACCACAGGGGGTGGACTTACACTGTCATGCATCACATGTTCGTCAGCAGACAAACAATAATCAGATTCTATTTCATCTCAATTGTACATAACCCTCTTGCTCTTCGTGTGTATATCCTCCTTCCTGATGGAATCCTTCCTGAAGGTATCATTCATGATGGTAGCTACATTAGGGCCTGACCTCTGCGTTGCGTTCCTCACCGAACTAACCTTTTTGCTGCTATTCCTCGGTGTGATCTCCTTCCCGTTTCCCCTCACGGGTGTTGGCTCCTGCATGCTGGCATCATTGCCTGACCTCTGTGGCGTGTTCCCCTTCAAATTAGCCCTTTTGCTGCAACTATTGGGTGTTTTCTCCTTCCCGCCGACATTATTGCCGGACCTCTGCGGTGTGTTCCCCATCAAGCTAGCATTTTGCCGCCACTATTGGGTGTGTTCTCCTTCACGCCGACATTATTGCCGGAACTCTGCGGTGTGTTCCTCTTCAAGCTAGCATTTTTTCCGCTACTATTGGGTGTGGTATCCTCCGTGCGAGCCACCTTAGCCTTTTTGCTACTGCTCCTGGGTGTGTTCACCACCTCGTTCACCACCGGTCTGGCCCTCTTATCTTTTTTGCTGCTACTATTTGGTGTTTCATTATGACCAGATCTCAGGGGTGTTCTCTGTGGCGTGGTGCCATTTTTCATGCA
Source organism: Avena longiglumis (assembly GCA_030063025.1). Classification (NCBI taxonomy): domain Eukaryota; kingdom Viridiplantae; phylum Streptophyta; class Magnoliopsida; order Poales; family Poaceae; genus Avena; species Avena longiglumis. The sequence goes on from CP125979.1 coordinate 429,935,568, forward strand.
ACTCTTGGGTTTCCTCTCCTCTGGCGTGGTTTGCTTGGTGATGCCCTTCTTCGGGGTGCTCTTTCTGGGGATGCTCTTCCTGCTCCTCATTATGTTGTTCCTCTATAAGTCTCTCCTCTGTTTGAAGCCACTATCAATCGAACCATGTCGAGCGAGGTCCTCCATCAGGTCAATCATGTTTTCTACAAGTTCGACTTTATCATTGCCAACCTCAAATTCCTGTCCAACCATTAGCAGGTGCGCGGACAGGTACACTTCCCGTCTAGTTCGACTCATCCTACTTATCGTTAGGGCTAAATCACTGTAAACTTTTAATTCTATAGCCTTTTTAATGTTGTAAGCAAAAACTACCAAATGTGCTTCCTGGTAGGACCCCCACTCCACCTTATCATGTAACACTGCAATCAGTTCAGATATCTATACCACTTCAGGATCGTATGTGCCAACGGATACATAAATTTTGTCAACGGTTTTTTTGTGCCATCATCTAATTTTAGTAAACTTCTCGACAACGATACAGAAGTGTACCTTTCCATCACCAGTTTCCTTAGGACCGAGACCACCGAGAGGTTCGATAACAATATCAGAGTCCAGAACATGGGCTTGTTCCTCAACAACTGGTCTTTGATTAGCCTCGACGGCAGCAGTAGCAGCACACTGAACTTCACCACGGGTTCGAGGAGGACCAGCGCCCAAGACAACACTTCTGATAATAGAAGCAGGGGTTGGGTCAGTAGCAGGCTGAGCAACAACACCAGCATTTCTGGCAACAGCGGGGCGGCCTCCCGAAGCCTTAGTTTGCGCAAAATCAGCAGGGACTAACTCAGCACCAGGCTTAGCAACAACACCAATAGTGCTGGCAATAGCGGGGCGGCCTCCAGATGCCTTAGTTTGCGCAACAACATTAGGGATTGGTTCAGTAGCAGGTTGAGCAACAACACCAGTAGTTCTGTCAACAATGGGGCGGCATCCCGAAGCTTCAGTTTGTGCAACAACAGCATGGATTGGTTCAATAGTAGGCTGAGCAACAATACCAGAAGATTCCACAACAGCGGGGCGGCCTCCTGAAGCCTTAGTGTGCCCAACAGCAGTAGGGACTGACTCAGTAGTAGGCTGAGAAACAACACCAGCAGTTCTCGCGATATTGGGGCGGCCTCCCAAAGCCTTAGTTTGCGCAACAGCAGCAGGGATTAGTTCAGTAGAAGGCCGAGCAACAACACCAGCAGTTCTGGCAACAGCGGGGCGGCCTCCCGAATCCTTAGTTTGCAAAACAACAACAAGGATTGGTTCAGTAGCAGGCTGCACAACAACACAAGCAGATTCCACAACAGCGGGCGGACACCCAAAGCCTTAGTTTGCACAACAACAACAGGGATTGGGTCAGTAGCAGGTTGAGCAACAACACCGGCAGTTCTGAAATAGCGGGACAGCCTCCCGAAGCCTTAGTTTGCGCAACGGATGCAGGGATTGGTTCAGTAGCATACCGCGCAACAACACCGGCAGTTCTGGCAACGGAAACAGGGCCTGCATCCACAACAGGGTCTTGCAACACGACAACACAAGCACTCCTTCGAGGAGGTTTCCCTGCAGAAGCATGGCACAGACGAGGAACCACATTTTGCTTAACATTAGTGGGGCTTCAAGTCAGACCACCCTGAGCTTGAATAGCAGGGCCACTAGGAATGGAGGCAGGTTCCACATCCACTATCCTATATTCCAGGAGAAACATTCGAATGTGCAGACACTGTTTCAGCAACACGGACATCTGACTTTCACGCTTTATAGTAACCTTTCTGCGTTGTTCAACCATGAAGCTGAACCGCGCAGTCTGCATCGGCCCGATTTCATTATGTTTACGCAGATCAGCAACCATAACAGAGATAGTGCAAATCTGCACCAGTGCTTCTTTAATCGCGACATAAGTACCATAATTCCACTTGGCCTTCACATTCGGTATTTGCGGTTGGTATCCATTGACGCATATCGGAACCACGTAGGGGGCCTCTGGGGGGGGGGGGGGGCTAGTTGACAGAAATTTGCAGAAAAAATAATAACTTATTTGTCAGTGTTCGGCCAGCAAACAATTCTAGGTTCGATCTATCTCTTTAAGGTCAATAGACAGATTGCAGTTATAGTTAGTGCGAAATGAAAAGATAAGAGTAGCTCACCCACATGTATCCAACACTTCTTTTAGGGTACGATGATCTGTCATCCTCCGTGCTGCTCAGGTCGTCGGATGGCGGAGGTGGGCTAGATCCTCGGAACGGTGGGTACAACATGCGGCATTAGAGATCGGTATCAGCGAGAGGGCGCAACAACTTGGCGCCAGAAGGCAAATGTCCCAAGGGACCATTCTGGGTGGAGGGTTGATTTCGCCGCTGGCGGCGCTAGGGTTCATGCGAATGAGTGAGTGAATTTGTGAATTTTGTTAATGTTGTGTGGGGTCTAGTTCCTCATTTTGCCTACGTGGTTTCCGACTTGGCGCTCGCGTCACGGACAGAGTAGTGACACGGAGGTCCCGAACGTCTCCTTCATGGGGCAGTTGACGGAAATTTTGTATTTGCCAGGGGTGGGATGAATTCGGCTCGAAATGGGCCTTCTGAGTAATTGGCAGCCCAAGTTTGCGAAACCCAACGATTACACGGAACTTGGACCCCACGTTTCACTCGCACGGGAAGGCGGACCCCGCGAGTTGAAATCCCCTAAACTCCCACCCGCATTAGTCCTTCCCGCTACGGTTTCCCGTTGGGCACAAAAGAGCCCATTACTGTTTGATGCCTATGATTAAGATGGGTCGCCCCAATCTACTTGATGCCCGGATACATCCGTGACGCGGGCACGGGAGTAGGAGTTGGATTGGCTTGTTGCCTGCATGTCGAGTCTTACTTTATTCTTTTATCCTATATACTTTCTATTTTCCATTTGAAAATTTGAACAAAATAACTATTTTACAATTTTGAATTTTTTCAAATAAATTACATATTCTTGAGAGGCACCATTGGTATATCCTGTGCAAAATTTTTGGGATCATTTGATGAACATCACAAAATTGAGTAATTTACACATGCTAACATAGACAAACTTTTGCACATGCCTCTTTTCCTAGCAATGTGTTTTTTCTACTTTTGTGAAAGAACCTGGATTATTTACACATGCTAACATACACAAACTAAGACACATGTATAAGGTTTCACACAAATTTGAATGTTTTTGAATTTTTGGTGGCCCGGTCAAATTTAGGGCAAAAATCAAGGTGTCTAGTAAGGATTCCTAGGGGTTAGACCGTTGTGATGTGAGATTTGCTCCATGCTGAAACATGGCATCCTCTACCTAGAAGTAATTTTGAAATGTGTCCAAGGTTTCACACAATTTTGATTTTTTTCAATTTTTTGGTGGCCCGGTCAAAATTTGAATTTTTTGCGTGGGCTATAAACCACCCAGTTGATACATCTAAGTAAAAGAGTGCTATGCCAAGCCAACACACACACATTTGTGGAAAATGTGGGCCCATGCCAACATTACATGGGATCTTAACCTCTCTAGGTTGGCTAGAAACACCATCATCAAATTATTGGTTGTGTGAATCACTACACCTGACCGTCATGATCCCACCCACTTGATAGATCTAAGTATAAGAGTGCTATACCAAGCCATGACACACACTTGTGGAAAATATGGGGCCATGCCAACATTGCATGTGATCTAGACCTCTCTAGGCTGGATAGAAATACCTTCACCAACTTGTTGCTGTATAAGTTATCAATTGACCAACATGATCCTAGCTACTTGATAGATCTAACTATAATTTTGATATGCCAAGCCATGATAGACACAACTATGGTAGATGTGGGCCCATGCCAACATTTCTGGGATCTAGACCTCTCTGGTTTGGCTAGAAACACCATCATCAACTTAGTGGTTGTGTGAGTCACTACGCCTAACCAACATGATCCCTCCCACTTGATAGATCTAGCTATAAGAGTGCTATGCCAAGCCATGACACACACTTGTGTCAAATGTGGGGGCATGCCAACATTGCATTGGATCTAGACCTCTCTGGTTGTATAGAAACACCTTCACCAACTTGTTGTTGTATGAGTCATCAATTGGCCAAAATGATCCTACCTACTTGATAGAGCTACTATAATTTTTCTATGCCAAGCTATGACACACACAACTGGGGTAGACATGGGCCCATGCCAACATTGCATCGGATCTAGACCTCTCTAGGCTTGATAGAAATACCTTCCCCAACTTGTTGTATGAGTCATCACTTGGCCAACATGATCATACCTACTTGACAGATGCAACTATAATTTTGCTATGCCAAGCCATGACACACACAACTGTGGTAGATGTGGGCAAATGCCAACATTGCATGGGATCTAGACCTCTCTAGGTTGGCTAGAAACACCATCATCAACGTAGTGGTTGTGTGAGTCACTTCCCCTAACCAACATGTTCCCACCCACGTGATAGATCTAGCTATAAGAGTGCTATGCCAAGCCATGACACACACTTGTGTCAAATGTGGGGCCATTCCAACATTGCATGGGATCTAGACCTCTCTGGATGGATAGAAACACCTTCAACAACTTGTTGTTTGAGTCATCAATTGGCCAACATGATCCTATATACTTGATAGATCTAACTCTAATTTTCCTATGCCAAGCCATGACACACACAACTGTGGAAGATGTGGGAACATGCCAGATCTTGACATCTCTGGGTTGGCTAGAAACACCATTATCAACTTAGTGGTTGTGTGAGTCACTACACCTGACCAACATGATCCCACCCACTTGATAGATCTAGCTATAACAGTGCTATGCCAAGACATGACACACACTTGTGGCAAAAGTGGGGCCATGCCAACATTCCATGGGATCTAGACCTCTCTAGGCTGTATAGAAACACATTCACCAACTTGTTGTATGAGTCATCACTTGTCCAACATGATCCTACCTACTTGATAGATCTAAATATAATTTTTTATGCCAAGCCATGACACACACAACTGTGGTAGATGTGGGTCCATGTCAACATTGCATGGGGTATAGACCACTCTGGGTTGGCTAGAAACACCATCATCAACTTAGTGGTTTTGTCATTCACTACAGCTTACCAACATGATCCCATCCAATTGATAGATCTAGATATAAGATTGCTATTACAAGCCATGACACACACTTGTGGCAAATGAGGGGCCATGCCAACATTGCATGGAATCTAGACCTCTCTTGGCTAGATAGAAACACCTTGACCAACTTGTTGTTGTATAAGTCATCACTTGGCCAACATGATCCTACCTACTTGATAGATCTAACGCTAATTTTTCTATGCCAATCCATGACACACACAACTGTGGTAGACATGATGAGATACAACTGTGGAAAATGTGGGTCCATGCCAACATTGCATGGCTATAGAACTCTTTGGGTTGGCTAGAAACACCATCATCAAATTAGTGGTTGTGTGAGCCACTACACCTGATCATCATGATCCCACCCACTTGATATATCTAAGTATAATAATTCTATGCCACGCCATGACATATACTTGTGGCAGATGTGGGGCCATGCCAACATTGCATGGGATCTAGACCTCTCTGGCTAGATAGAAACAACTTTACCAACTTGTTGTTGTATGAGTCATCACTTGGCCAACATGATCCTACCTACTTGATAGATCTAAGTATGAATTATCTATGCCAAGACATGATGAGAAACTTTGTGGTAGATGTGGGCCCATGCCAACATTGCATGGTCTATAGACCTCTCTGGGTCGGCTAGAAACACCATCATCAACCTAGTGGTTGTGTGCCTCAGCACTTGGCCAACATGATGGAACCCTGTTTATAGATATTAGTATAACAATACTATGCAAAGACATGATGAGACACAAATTTGGAAAATGTGGGGCCATGCCAACATTGCATGGGCTATACACCTCTCTATGTTGGCTAGAAACACCATCATCAACTTAGTGGTTGTCTGAGTCACTACACATGATCATCATGATCCCACCCACTTGATATCTCTAAGTATAATAGTGCTATGCCAAGCCATGACATATACTTGTGGCAGATGTGGAGCCATGACAACATTGCATGGGATCTAGATCAACGGGTTAGAGCTTTGCTTCATGGGCGGCCTAGTCGGAGAAAGTGGATGAAACTGTTCCGGCAACGACAAGGCCTAGAAGAGTTATCGACTTAGGCCTGTAATATTACTTGTAGTCCAAGCTGTATCTAGTTACCAACTCTGTAACATAGCCGTATAGGTCTCTCCTGTAACCCTATGCCCTGGTATCTGTATAAAATAGCCCTATGGGAGCCTTTAGGGCACAACCAATCTTACTACCACAATCACAACTCGCATAGGCAAACCTCTCTTGTAATCTGCTGTAACATCCGACTTACGCCGATATATTAATGGGTTGCTAGCAGTAGTAGGATCCGATCACCGCAGTCAGATCTGAACCTGGATAAAGTTCTGCTCACCGCTCCTAGAACATCCGACGTCTCACACCCCATCTTTCCAACGCCACTAGGACCCCATATGGCGTACTTGTCAATAATCCGATGACAGTTGGCGCCCACCGTGGGGCAGGTGACCTTTGGAGCTTCGTTCTAGGCGGAATGTGCGCGTGCAGGAATCGGCGAAACTATCGCCATGGGTCGCGTGATCTACGCGAGTGATGTCCCTCTCGTTCTTATCAACGAGATATGGATTCCGGCCACAAAACCCGTGATGACCTACAAGATCATGTCTATCGTTGAGATCGACATTTACATCGGATTCGCTGAACCCGCGCAACCCACCCTTGAGGTGATGACCATGGCGGAAGAAAAATCCGGATCTACTTTGCCCACAGAGGCGGAAGAGTTCAAGATCCCGGAAAAAATCGAACCCACCCACCCCACTCCTGCAGTGGAAGAAGAGGTGGAAGAAAAATCCGGATCTCATCTCCCTGACGAGAACGGATACACGGACAAAGACTACATCCGCTAAGGATCTGGCCCTGCCGATTTCGTATCAGAAAACTTACTCTTGAGAAGCAAGATAAAGAAGATGACGATACACCCCTACATCGATTATGAAGCAATCGCCGATATCAAGGAAAGCTTTGAGATGGAGGAGGAAGAAACCCAACTGTACCACTACCTCAAGAACATGAACAAGAAGAGGCACTATTTCGTGTACCACATAAGCTCTAGATCCGACTCTGTCGATGCTAGAGCTGGCAGCGATTCAGTCCTCGACGCAATCGAAGAAAACGCTAACTTACATGGCTCACCTCAGGAGTCAATAATGTCGCAAGAACTTCGAGACTTCGACAAGGAGATGGAGGAGTACGAACAAGAACACGCCTCCAAGCCAACGCAAGGTGAGCCGGAAAATTCTCCTAGTCCATATGATAGCATGGATGAAAGCTACACCTCGTAGGATGATATTGTAGGGGTTCGTAGCATGGAAAACAAAAATTTTCTACCGCATGCACACAAACAAGCCAAGATCTATCTACTAGATTGTAGCAACGAGTCGATAGAAGCACTCACCCTCGAAGATTCCAAAGTGGTTAACGAGAGCAGATTCTCGTGGATGATGTAGTCGTACACTTGCTGATCTCAAGATCGCGTAGACGATCCTTCCAGCGCTGCGTTCTGGCAGCGCTTCCGCAGTCGTTCACACGTTCGGTACTCGATGAATACCTTCCTCTCCCTTGTTCCAGCAGGCAGCGGAGGTTGTAGTTCTCCCCTCGCGATTCCGGCAGCACGACGGCGTGGTGTCGGAAGTAGAGGGAAGATCCCACAGGGCTTCGCCTAAGCCGGTGCGAGTTATGGTGGATTAGGGTTTCCCGGAGATCTAGGGTTTAGAAGTCCGGGAGGAGGAGGAGGTTTCGGCGGTGGCTAGGGCAGCGGCGACGACGCGAGGCGGCGGCAGCGCGGGTGTGGGGAGGGCTTGGCTCTTGTGCGCTTTGGGGCAGCCCTCCCCCTCTATTTATGAGAGGGGCAGCCTTGGGAGGGGTGGGTTTGAATCCAAACCCAAAACCAAGTTGGATTGAGAGGACTTGTTTCTTCTCCCACTAGGAAACCATTGTTCCAGTTTGACTTTTCAAACTTCCCGTTTGACTTTGAATTTAGAGATTTAATTCTCTCTTGCAAATGCCCACACCAAGTGACCTAGGATATGATCCAATCATTCCACTTACCCATGACACATTCATGGTCCATTCCCCTTCCGGTTCGGTGAACCTTCTAGAACCTCTCCGATGAAAACATCAGAATCTCCCTAAACTCCGGAATAAGACTTTCCTTATATGAATCTTATTCTCCGGACCATTCCGGATCTCCTCGTGATATCTCGGATCTCATCCGAGACTCTGAACAACATTCGGTATCCCTACTAACATTCCATATCTACTAAACAACATCGAATCCTTAAGTGTGTCTCCCTACATTTCGTGAATTATGCGGACATGACCGAGACACTTCTCCGACCAATAACCAATAGAGGAATCTGGAAATTCATATGGCTCCCACATATTTCTACGATTACTTTCCGATCGAATGAACCACTTACATATGATACCAACTTCCCTTTGTCTCGCGATAGTTTACTTATCCGAGGTTTTGATCATCGGTATCTCTACATACCTAGTTCAACCTCATTACCGATAAGTACTCTTTTCTCATTCCCGTGATATGTGATCCCTTGTGATCCAGTCACATGCTTGCAAGCTAATTGGATGACATTCCACCGAGAGGGCCCAGAGTATATCTATCCGTCATATGGATGGACAAATCCCACTCTTGATCCATATGCCTCAACCCTTATTTTCCGAACAATCAATGCCTCCTTTATAGCCACCCAGTTATGGTGTGGTGTTTGATGTCATCAAAGAATTCTTCCGATGATGGTGATTAGCATGATCTCATGGTCGAAGGAATTAGGTTACTATGTATCAGAAAGCTTATAGCAAACAAACTATTGAAATGAGTTGATCTTAATGCTACGCTTATCTATAGGAGTATGTCCTTCATACCATTCTCCTAATGATATGATCTTGTTGTCAACAACATCTCAATGCTCATGATCGGTAAACCATGACCATCTATTAAACAACAAGCTAGTATTTCAAAGAGGCTTTACTAGGGACTCTAATTTAGTTTACAAATCACACAATTATTAATGTTTCCGGTTTAATACTATTATAGCATGAATGTAAACATTTATCATAAACACAAAGATATAATAATAACCACTTTTATTATTGCCTCTAGGGCATATCTCCAACAGTCTCCCACTTGCACTAGAGTCAACTAATCTAGATTACATGGTAATATACCGAACACCCATGGCGGTTTGGTGATGGTCATGTTTTGCCCTCGGGAGAGGTTTAGTCAACGGATCCGCCACATTCAGATCTGTGTGTACTTTGCAAATCTTTATGTCACCATCTTGGACATGCTCTCGAATAACGTGAAAACGTAGCTTGATGTGCTTCAGCTTCTTGTGTGACCTTGGTTCTTGCACATTGGTTATGGCGCCCATGTTATCACAGTAGATAGACATTGGGTCCAGCGCACTTGGAACCACACCGAGCTCTGTAATGAACTTCTTCATCCATATCGCCTCTTGTGAAGCCTCCGAAGCAGCTATGTATTCCGATTCAGTTGAAGATCTCGCCACAATGCTTTGCTTTACACTCCTCCAGCTAACTGCTGCACCATTAAAAGTAAATACGTATCCAGATTGAGATTTAGAATCATCCGGATCAGTGTTCCAACTAGCATCAGTGTAACCATTAACAACGAGTTGTTCATCACCTCCATAAGAAAGAACCATATCCTTAGTTCTTCTCAAGTACTTAAGGATGTTTTTGACTGCTGTCCAATGATCCACTCCTGGATCACTTTGATATCTGCTAGTCAGACTAACAACATATGCAATGTCAGGTCTAGTACATAGCATGGCATACATAAGAGATCCTATGGCTGAGGCATAGGGAGTCTTACTCATCCTTTCTCTATCTTCTGCCGTTGCAGGACTTTGAGTTTTACTCAAGGTCGTATTGGGCAACATGGGCAAGAACCCTTTCTTGCTATCTTCCATTCCAAACCTCTTTAGAACTTTGTCCAAATATGTACTCTATGACAATGATATTAGGCGCCTCGATCTATCTCTATAAATATTTATGCCTAATATGTAAGCTGCTTCGCCAAGATCTTTCATTGAAAAACTATTATTCAAATAATCCTTGACACTATTAAGAAGGTATACATCATTCCCAATCAACAATATGTCATCTAGATATAGTATTAAGAATGCTACAGAGCTCCCACTCACTTTCTTGTAAATACAAGCTTCTCCATAAGTTTGTATAAAAACAAAGCTTTTGATCACCTTATAAAAACGTTGATTCCAACTTCGGGATGCTTGCTTCAATCCATAGATGGACCGTTGAAGTTTGCATACCTTGTTAGCATCTTTAGGATCGACAAAACCTTTGGGTTGCTGTTGGGAATATGCCCTAGAGGCAATCATGTATGATGAGATTTCCCATTGTATTCATAAAGTTATTAAGTAGTCCTTGTATAAACATCTGATGTGTATCATTGAATATGTGATTCAGTTGTGGAACTATGCATTCATGTTGTTTGTACTAAATATCCTTGGTCATTGAGGTTGTGCTGGACACACAACTTAGACCAATGTGAAAGTTGGCTTAATGACTCGGTTCCACTTGTCATGGGCATGGAGATGCTATTCCAACTTACACAGACTAGGCTAAAGAGTTTAGCGAGTCGGATTGACCCATATTGAGGTACAACGAACTAAGCTGTCATTTGTATATCTCAATCAATGTAATCCTTAGACCTGAGGTTGTTGCATAATCCGAGTTGAGGATCACCGACTTAGGTTACAAACGCTGATCCGTGAATCGGGCGTTATAAAGGTGGTTCGGTCGATCGAGAATCAAGCTGCGTGATGTGAATAACCAAGATGGGATTTTGCCCTCCACTGGAGAGATATTCTCCGGCCCTCTCGTGAGATATGATTCGGAAATCATGGCCATGCACGACTTGGTTAAGTGTTAACCGAGGCGATCGACTAAGAGTTAGTCGGGTGAATCACTTATCTCGGATCGAGAAGAGAGTCGGACTATTTAAGGGATGACATATATTGGCCTATAGTCTGACAAGGTATATCGTGAGGCAAAAGGGACTCAGACGTAAGTCGCATTGGAAAGGCAAGTCATGACTCTTTGGTACTTGGGAGTCGACACGCTCGCTAGGAGCCACGCCGATCGATTGTGAGTCGGACTCTAATCGTGTCCAAGTAACCATGAGCTCATGGGTCACACACTTAAGAGCGGGAGCAAGTTCGGATTGGATCCGAATCAGTAATCTTGGTTGGACCTAAACCAGATTAGGACTGAGTTAGTGAGTTGGACTCACGGTGACTAGTGTTATATGGGCTTTAGTGAATGGGTTGCGAGAGCCCACGCTCACTCCCTATATATAGTGGAGCACAATAACCCGAAAGGTTAATCGTTGTTCGGTTAGGTCATTCCATGTGTTGAAACCCTAGCTCCACAGATAGTCCAGTAATCGAACCTAGCGTCATTGTCGGCGCTCCTCCTTGTACGTGTGGATACCAGCAGAGGTGCTGTGCGATCAGCACCAGGACGATCGGATCGTGAGGACTGCACTGCATCAACTGACGCGCTTCATCAGTAATCCGCAACCGCGTGTCTAGTGGTAAACCTCGTGGCCTTCTACCTCATCTAGATCTTGGGATCACCACGTTAGAGAAAATTTTTATTTTATCTCCGCGTGGCCCAACAGTTGCATCATATACAACTCTTCATCAATGTCTCCATTGAGGAACGCCGTTTTAACATCCATCTTCCATATCTCATAATCATAATATACATCGATTTCTAACATAATCCTCACAGACTTTAGCTTCGCTACTGGTGAGAAAGTCTCATCGTAGTCAATACCTTGAATTTGTCGAAACCCTTTTGCAACAAGTCGAGCTTTATAGACAGTAACATTACCATCAACATCTGTTTTCTTCTTGAAAATCCATTTATTCTCGACAGCCTTCCGGCCATCCGGTAAGTCCACCAAAGTCGATACTTGGTTTTCTTACATGGATCCAATTTCGGATTTCATGGCCTCTTGCCATTTATTGGAATCTGGGCTCATCATCGCTTCCTCATATGTCGCAAGGTCATCGGTGTTGTCCACCAACATGACACTCATAACGGGATCATACCAATCAGGAGTGGTACAAGTTCTCGTTGACCTGCGAGGTACTGTAGTAACTTCAACCGAAGTTTCATGATTAACATCATTAGCTTCCTCTCTTATTGGTGCAGGCGGCACATGAACTACTTCTGGTGCTGCGCTACTCGCAAGTTTGATAGAAGGTTCAACAACCTCGTCGAGTTCTACTTTCCTTCCAGACACTTCTTTCGAGAGAAACTCCTTCTCTAGAAAGGATCCATTCTTGGCAACGAAGATTTTGCCCTCGGATCTATGATAGAAGGTATACCCAATAGTTTCCTTCGGGGTATCCTATGAAGACACATTTTTCCACTATGGGTTCAAGCTTGTCTGGCTGTAACTTCTTTACATAAGCTTCACAACCCCAAACTTTAAGGAACGACAATTTAGGTTTCTTCCCAAACCACAATTCATACGGTGTCGTTTCAACGGATTTAGATGGTGCCCTATTTAAGGTGAATGCGGCTGTTTCAAATGCATAACCCCAAAACGATAGCGGTAAATCTGTAAGTGACATCATAGAACGAACCATATCTAAGAGAGTTCGATTACGACGTTCGGACACACCATTACGCTGTGGTGTTCCAGGCGGTGTCAATTGTGAAAGTATTCCGCATTTCTTCAAATGCTCGCCAAAATCATAACTTAGATATTCACCTCCACGATCAAATCGTAGAAATTTAATCTTCTTGTGAAGTTGATTCTCTACCTCACTTTGAAATTCCTTAAACTTCTCGAAAGTTTCGGACTTATGTTTCATGAAATAGATATACCGATATCTACTCAAGTCATCCGTGAAGGTAAGAACATAACGATAACCACCGCGCGATGCTACACTCATTGGGCCACACACATCGGTATGTATGATTTCCAATAAGTCCGTAGCTCGCTCCATCATACCAGAAAATGGAGTCTTAGTCATTTTACCCATCAGACATGCTTCACATCTTTCAAGTGATTCAAGAAGTCCATCGGAATGGAGTTTCTTCATACGCTTCACTCCAATATGACCAAGACGACAGTGCCACATATAGGTCGAGTTATTGCTCAATTTCAAATGTTTAGCTTCAATGTTATTAATGTGTGTATTTACACAATCGAGATTCAATAAAAATAGATCATCTATCAAAGGTGCATGTGCATAAAACATATTACTCATATAAATCGAACAACCATTATTTTCGGACTTAAACAAGTAACCGTCTCGCAAAAAACATGATCCGGATATAATCGTCATGCTCAACGCAGGCACCAAATAACAATTATTTAAGTATAAAACTAATCCCGATGGTAGATGAAGAGGTAGCGTGCCGACCGCGATCACATCAACCTTTGATCCATTTCCAACGCGCATCGTCACCTCGTTCTTCGCTAGCTTCTGTTTATTCTGCGCAGACTGCTTTGAGTTACAAATATGAGCAACCGAACCAGTATCAAATACCTAGGCACTACTACGAGTACTAGTGAGATACACATCAATAACATGTATATCGGATATACCTTTCTTCTTGATGTTGCCATTCTTCAAATCCGCCAAGTACTTTGGTCAATTCTGCTTCTAGTGACCTTCTCCCTTGCAGTAAAAGCACTCAGTATCAGGCTTAGGCCCAGCCTTGGTATTCTTCGCCGGCGCGGTAACTTTCTTACCGCCCTTCTTGAAGTTTCCCCTTTTCTTAGACTTGCCTTGCTTCTTGAATTTGGTGGTCTTATTGACCAATAACACTTGGGGCTCTTTCTTGATCTCCACTTTTGCAGATTTCAACATGAAGAAGAGTTCTGGCAACGACTTGTCCATGTTTTGCATATTTTAGTTCATCACAAAGTTCTTGTAACTTGGTGGTAGTGATTGGAGGACACGGTGAATCCCCAAAGCATTAGGAATCACTATTCCCAAGCTTTGAAGCTTGCTTGCGTGCCCAGACATCTTAAGCACGTGCTCACTAACGGAGCTGCCCTCTTCCATCTTGCAGTTAAAGAACTTTTCAGAAGCCTCATAACTCTCAACTGTCGCGTGAGCCTCAAATATCATTTTGAGTTCACGGACAATATCATGTGGGTCATGGTTCTCAAACCTTTTCTGAAGCTCCAATTCCAAACCATACAAGATAGCACACTGAACTGTGGAGTACTGATTCTTCCAGGCGAGGAAAACATTCTTTACCACATCGGTAGCATTAGCTGCAGGCGGGTCACCCAGCGGTGCATCGAACACATAGGTCAAATTACCAGCATTGAGGACAATCCTCAAATTGCGGAACCAATCCGCGAAGTTGCTTCCATTGTTTTTCAACTTTTCTTTCTCTAGGAACGCATTAAAATTGATGGTAGGGGCCGCCATTGATCTACAACATATTTACAATAGTTTAGACTAAGTTTATGTCAAATTGAGTTCTAATTAATAGTTAAATTAATCTAGGTGAACTCCCACTCAAAACAATATCCCTCAATTTGTTTTAGTGATCACACGAACCAAATCCACCAAATCAAAACCGATCATCACGAGAGTTGATGTAGCTTCAATGGCGAACAATCAACATGTTCATCATATCTACTATTATACTCATGCTTTACCTTTCGGTGATCCGTGTTCCGAGACCATGTATGTACATGCTAGGCTCGTCAATATCAAACCTTAGCTTCCGCATGAGCAAATCTGGCTTGCTCACGTTGTATACACTCACAGAATCTAACACACCCGATCATCACGTGGTGCTTCGAAACAACGAGCTTTGGAAACGGTGCTTACTAAGGATGAACACTTTAAAACTTGAAATTTTTGTGCTTAAGGGATCATCTTATAATGCTACCGTCGTGAACTAAGAAATACAAGATGCATAAAAGGATTAACATCACATGCAATTCATAATATGTCATATGATATGGCCTTTCTTCTTGTGCTTCCGATCTCCATATTCAAGCACGGACATGATCTCCATCATCACCGGTATGGCGTCAAGGTCAATGGCGCCTCTTCATGGTTGTCCTCCACTAGCATCAACTATTACAACTACTTTGAATAGACACGCAGGTCTTTAACGAAATTTAAAAGACAACCATATGGCTCCTGACGGTTGCCAACTTACAATAAGGAACATTGCATACATCATATATAATCACAATCATGGCCATATCACATCACAGCACACCCCTGCAAAACAAAGTTAGACGCCTCTAATTTACTTTGCATATTTTACGTGGTTTGGGGCTTTCAATAAGTGTCGTTATAACTTACGAACAAGAACCACAATGTTGATGCTTGAACTATCAAGTGCCCGTTGTAAATTGAATCTATACTATGATGGAGATACAGACACCCGCAATGTCACATCCCAAGATTTTCCAAATCTTGTAATGTGAAAAATATTGAATAAAATAAAACTTTGTTTGATTTTCAGAGTAAGAAGAAACTTTTTGAATCCAATTGGAAATCTTTAAACCAATTTGGATCAAATAAAATCCTAAGGTATTTATAAAGTAAAACATTTGATAAAGGAAAAATAAAATATTTTGGGAATTACTATTTTGGATCTTCTATTAAAAGGATTTGATTTTCAAAAGAAATAGAAGTTTTCTAAATAAAGATTATTTTATAAAGTCAAATTAAACCCTAGCCAAGCTTTTGAAATAAAACATTTTGTTTTAATAAAAATTGGTAAAGGTTTATTAAATAAAATAATAGGGATTTAATATCCAAGTTTTATTAATAAAGGTTTTACTATTTCCAAAACCTCCAAAAAACTTATTTATTTATTTAAAATAAGTTTTCCAAGTATTTTATATTCTCAAATAAAACCTAATGAAGTGTTTTGGCTTTGTTTTAGATTTCAAAAGAAATATTTTAATAAAACCAATCCTATTTGATTTAATAATGAAAGTCTATTGTATTTAATTAATAATGGACCCTAAAATAAAAGGTTATTTTGTTTTAAACAATTTTCCAAGTATTCATTATTTCCAAATAAAATCCTACCGATTTGTTTTTAAGAATATTTGGTTTTCAAATGGAGATTTTATTAATTAAATCAAATCCTATTTTATTAAATAACTAAAGATCCATTTTATTTAATTAAAGAATGGATCCTAAAAAGAATAAAAATTATTAATTTATTTTGGGATTTGATTTATGTTGATAAACAGAACCAAATTCAAAGTTACAAAGTTTAGGTATTTTTTGAATTAAATTGAGTGTTGTTGATTGTTTGAATTTCAAAAAAAAAAAAACAAAAAAGAATTAGAAAAGGAAAAAGGTTCCAGGAAGAAAAAAATGGAATTGGACCCAGCCCAGCCGGCTAAGCCCACGAGCCCAGCAAACAGCCCAGCTCCCCTCCCCGAAGAAAACGCCGCACTGCAACCACCAGAGTGGTGGTCGTGGACCCTTCCCTCACTCCTTTTCCCACTGACCAGCAGACCCCACTTTTCCAGCTCATCTCCTTCCTCGCGACGACCACGCCGGCCGTTTCTGCCGTTGATGCCGTGGCTTCAATTCGCAGTAATGCCACGCTTTAACCTCGTCGTGACTGCACGCTATTAATCGCCAGCGTCTCCTCCTCCTTTCCCCTCAGACGCCACTCCCTCTCTGCCCCGAGGCTGCCTCAATTTGGCTTGGCACTCCCTCTGTTCCGACGACGCTCCGGTGCCAATTCCGGCGACTCAGCGCCTCCCCTTGTCCCATTGACCACGCACACACACTCACCACACCCAGGCGCATCTGCCTGTACTCTTCGTTCGACCGCGGGCGCCCTAGAGCATCACCTTCGTCAGGCTCTGACCTCGCCGCCGTCTGTCTCGTCTCCGTCGAGCTCCTCCGGTAAGTCCAGACCGCCCCAAGCTTTCTCCTTCACGCTCGCGTCATCTCCGTGACCTCCTGCATCTGACCACGCCCCTTGTTTGCCTCCTCGTGATCGACAGCTTCGCCTCCGACCACGACCAGGACCACCCGACGTTGTTCTCTACTCCGGCGAGCAATCGCAGCTGTACCAGAGCACCCCTTGCCACGACAAGCACACGTCGAGCATCACCACGTCCTCGCGATTCTGGTGAGCATCTTCCCTCCCCTCTTTGCTTCCTGTAACCGCCGTAGCGCCACCGCCTGGCCGTGCGCTGCCGCTAGCTACCGCCGGCGCCGCTCGCATATGGTCAAGCAGACCAGCACCGTAGGATCGAGATCTGATGCTCACGATTAGATCACTTAACTTCGAAAAGGTACGCGATCAGGACCGCACGATCTGTTCAGATCCAACGCACCGCAGAGCCGATCCGACCGAACCGGTACCAGCGAATAGAGTTGCGCCGCGTGTCACCAATTCAGTTTAAAAACATATTTGAAATCAGATTAAGATGTGATTTTGAAAACCCTATAACTTTTGATCCACATGTCCAAAAATTGCAAACTTTATATCGTTGGAATCAGTGGAGCAAGCCCTAGCCAACCATGGAATTAGTTTAGCAAATAGTATCGGTTAGATTGTTTGATTTTGCAGAAACTTTTGTATGCTTGTTAAGACTAGAAAAATTGTTCAAAAATGTTTTTGAGTTTGAAACCTTGGCAAATTAGTTTGTGGTGAACTTACTGACCCTAGGAACCAAACCATGGTTTTGAAAATGGATTTGGTGAAGTTTAGGATGGATTAATTGGTTTAGCCTATTTCTAGCCAAATAAAAATAATGGTTTCATTAGGAAAATGATTTTGGAGTAAAAACTTTGGGAAAATGTTTGGATCAAACCTACTGACCCTAAACACCAAGTTTTGAGAAACAACAACTTATTTGGTGAACAACCTAGAGTTGTTGCTTTGATAAAACATATTTTCCACCACATAAAATGATGATTGGATTTAAAAATGTTTTTTTTGGACAAAACCCTTTTGCAAATGACTTAGCCACTTTGGAAAATGACCACTTTGGACCTTACATAGTTTAGAAACCTAGTGGAGACCATCTTTGCAAATAGAACCACCTCTTGCATGCTTACATGCATGATTTAGATCCCATTGTTTTATGTGTGTGAATTGTTTGATTGATTATTGGTTTGGAATGCTAGTTGATATTGTGTTTGCTTGATTGATTGTAGTGAAGTTAGAAAAGTGTGAGACTAGCAAGATCAAGGAGTGAACCACCATTCCCTACCAAAAGGCAAGTTACACTATCATCTAAAAATCCTACTAATTTCATTATACTTAGTGGATTTTGAAAACATGCATAAAAAGAATTTTATACTTAAGCTATGCTAAATCCTAATAGGATTCCCTATACACTCCTTAGTGGAAATATTGTAGTTGTTACATGCTTAGCCATGCTATTTATATATTTTGAAAAGAGATACATGCTGAGATTTTATGAAGATTGAGAAAAAGACTTGTGATTTTATATAATAAAACAAGGACTCAATGAACCACCTGGGTGACCAAGGATACTTTGAGTATTGGAGAAGTTGGCAACAAAAGGAACCATGTCTATGGCAATCTCTTTGTGTTGTGCTCCAAAGGAACCACCCAGGAAACATAGAGATTGAACATGTTTCTCCAATTGTGGCTTTCGTGTGCAACCACATGCTATTATGGCTCTGGCTTGGTCAACTACATTGGGAAGACCCATGCATTGTCTTCAGTTAACTGGACATGGGGATCTGGAATGCTTCATGGGTCAAGACAAGCTAGCAATGGTGTATGGGAGGACCCTTTGAAAGACTCACACATTCTCAATCTTCCAGTACTCCATCTTGGTGAGTGCTAATCCAGTGGCCACTGGTGGCAAAAGGATGGGATTGTGACATGTGGGTAAAGTATACTCCTTCTGCAGAAGATAATAAAATCTAAGTACTTAGCCGTGTCCCCGGTTATGGACAATACTGAGCAACTAAAGTTTGAACTATGGGAGATCTCGACATTCTAATTTTTAAAAGAAAACTTTTAAGGACTTGATGCACTTGGGGTTACCAAGGAGCTCAAGAGACTTTGACAAAACTTGATGTACTTGGGGTTACCAAGGAACTCAAGAGATTTTGTTAAAAACATGAACACTTGGGGTTACCAAGGAACTCTTGAGAATTTGATAAAACTTGTTGCACTTGGGGTTACCAAGTAGCTCAAGGAAATTTTGACAAGGACTTGAACACTTGAGTTTCTACCAAGGAGTTCAAGGAACTTGGAAAAAGAGATTTGACAAAGGACCAAAACCATTTTGAAAAGATAGGATAAATTTTGCTTTGTGCAAATAATCCTTAAACTCTACTTAGCCAAATATGCATGTATTGATAGGATCCACTCATATTATACATAGTAGTGAAACTTGCCAATAGAATTCAAATGTATTGACCCTTGTGGCTGTAACTTGTAATGTTGCAGGTTTGATTGTTTTTAGTGAAGACTGATTGATTAGGATTACAAAGTCTACAACCAACATCTGCCTGTGGCACTTTGAAGATGAAGGACCCATGATTTTAGTTATTCCGCTTCAATGTAATGTAATAGCCAAATGATCTATGTAAGATGTAATAAAACTATGTTATTCCTGGTTATAAAGTTATATTATGACCTTTGTTTCTCGATATTACATCTTAACTGTGGATGCTAGCTATTGATCCAGGGACTAGCATTGTAAACACATGGGACTCCACCTTATGTTGTATAAAGGTTGGGACACTCCCTCTACAGATGGTATCAGAGCATTGTGTTTCCTATAGGATTTGTAAACCTAGGATTGGACAAAAACCCTTAGAAAATAGGAGTTGTCTTATTCCGAAAAATTATTTACAAAAAAAACACTTGTAAACTCTTTCCTTAACCATTTTGGTTTCAACTCTACATCTCTTCTATTTTCAACTTGATGGAAAACCTACCCATGACCAAAGACTACACCATGTGCAAAGGACAGCTTCAACACTTTCAACTCTAATGACTTCAACTTCTTCAACTCTAATGACTTCAACATCTTCAGCATATTCACCAAGGACTTCCAACTTGGATACCACTAAGGACTACAAGTAAGACAAGAAAATCTTGCTCAAGATGTGGAGACTAAGGGAATGCAAAATAAGAAGGAGCCATCAACAACTTTGAAGTATTGCAACCAAGAGTTTATCTCAAGGAAACCATGATCTCAAGTAAGAAGAAGCAACCAAGAATGATGGAAAGATCACAAGGGAACCATATAGATGGACCACCATATTTTAGTTAAGACAAAACCACCAACTTATGTGGTGTAACAAAAATATTTTATTGCCTAAGTATGTGCTTGAACTTTGTTTGAGTGAGATGTTTGGTTTGCGACTGCATGCACATTGCTTGTGTGAAATGTGATGTGTGTGATTAGAATTGATTCCTTAGAAATATCTTGCCTATTCTAATTTCCATTTAACCCAAACAGATGGCTACTCCAAAATACTCCAAGGTTGATGACACCAACACCAACCAAGAGGACAGCATGAAAGAGCTCATAGCAACACAGAACCAGTTGAACCAACTGACAGCTCAGTTCATAGCCAACACTAGTGATAAAGATCCAGCACTGCAAAAGTTTTTGGAGGAACAAACCCAACTGATGCTTAAGGTGACTAATCAAATGATCCACATGGAAGAAAGCCATCCCAAAAGAGTCTTTGACAACAAGGATGACAGAAATATTATTCTAGATGGAGCACCAGCTTGCATTATTTGTGGAGACAAGGATCATACTTCCAAGGAGCATGAAGATCAATGCCCTAACTATGAAGAAAATCATCCTGTTGGACAATGTCCCACCTCTCAAGCTACTTGTTACCTTTGTGAAGGAAACGACCATGCCCCTATCCAATGCCCCATCTATGCCATTGTTGAACAAAGGAAACAAGAAGGATCCAAGTATGCCAAGAATGTTGATGGCAAAGGAAAAGGACCACTTATACCTCCAAACAAGACAACCCAATTCAAAGGATCAAAGAAAACCAAGAAGCAAAAGATAGACAAAAGCCATGTGCAATGTTATAAGTGTAAGGAAATGGGACACTATTCTGGTGAATGCCCAGAGAACCCAAAGAATAAAGAGATTGGCCAAGTAGTGTGCAACAACTGCAAAGAGCTAGGCCACTATGTAGCAACTTGTCCACAAGAGCCACGAAAGAACTCAAGGACATCCACTGTTTCAACTGCAAGAACCCAGGACATTATGCAAGCAACTGTCCAGAAAAGATGAAGAACAAGTTGAACAAGCCTATGGAGAAACTCAACCTTGGCCCATGAGTCAAGTGTGGAAACAAAGGAGGCAATGCAAAAGTTTACTTAGAGAAGTTTCCCCAGGATCCCAAGAAGGACAATATGTAATTTTTGTTTGGAAATTTTTAAGGGTGGTAGTACCCTAGTTGTTTTGAGCCTACTTGTAACCCTAGCCTTCCCAAATCTCGAGACGAGATTTATTTTAAGGGTGGTAGCCTGTCAGATCCCAAGATTTTCCAAATCTTGTAATGTGAAAAATATTGAATACAATAAAACTTTGTTTGATTTTCAGAGTAAGAAGAAACTTTTTGAATCCAATTGGAAATCTTCAAACCAATTTGGATCAAATAAAATCCTAAGGGATTTATAAAGTAAAACATTTGATAAAGGAAAAATAAAATATTTTGGGAATTACTATTTTGGATCTTCTATTAAAAGGATTTTATTTTCAAAAGAAATAGAAGTTTTCTAAATAAAGATTATTTTATAAAGTCAAATTAAACCCTAGCCAAGATTTTGAAATAAATCATTTTGTTTTAATAAAAATTGGTAAAGGTTTATTAAATAAAATAATAGGGATTTAATATCCAAGTTTTATTAATAAAGGTTTTACTATTTCCAAAACCTCCAAAAAACTTATTTATTTATTTATTTAAAATAAGTTTTCCAAGTATTTTATATTCTCAAATAAAACCTAATGAAGTGTTTTGGCTTTGTTTTAGATTTCAAAATAAATATTTTAATAAAACCAATCCTATTAGATTTAATAATGAAAGTCTATTGTATTTAATTAATAATGGACCCTAAAATAAAAGGTTATTTTGTTTTAAACAAGTTTCCAAGTATTCATTATTTCCAAATAAAAACCTACTGATTTGGTTTTAAGAATATTTGGTTTTCAAATGGAGATTTTATTAATTAAATCAAATCCTATTTTATTAAATAACTAAAGATCCATTTTATTTAATTAAAGAATGGATCCTAAAAAGAATAAAAAATATTAATTTATTTTGGGATTTGATTTATGTTGATAAACAAAACCAAATTCAAAGTTACAAAGTTTAGTGTTTGTTTGAATTAAATTGAGTGTTGTTGATTGTTTGAATTTCAAAAAAAAACAGAAAAAGAATTAGAAAAGGAAAAAGGTTCCAGGAAGAAAAAAATGGAATTGGACCCAGCCCAGCCGGCTAACCCCACGAGCCCAGCAAACAGCCCAGCTCCCCTCCCCAAAGAAAACGCTTCGCACCTGGCAACTGACCCGCAGAGTGGCTGACTGGTGGACCCTTCCCTCACTCCTTTTCCCACTGACCAGCAGACCCCACTTTTCCAGCTCATCTCCTTCCTCGCGACGACCACGCCGGCCGTTTCTGCCGTTGATGTCGCGGCGTCAATTCGCAGTAATGCCGCGCTTTAACCTCGCCGTGACTGCACGCTATTAATCGCCAGCGTCTCCTCCTCATTTCCCCTCACACGCCACTCCCACTCTGCCCCGAGGCTGCCTCAATTTGGCTTGGCACTCCCTCTGTTCCAACGACGCTCCGGTGCCAATTCCGGCGACTCAGCGCCGCCCCTTGTCTCATTGACCACGCACACACACTCACCACACCCAGGCGCATCTGCTCAGATTTCGCTCGACCGGGCGCCCGAGCATCACCTTCGAGCTCGACCTCGCCGCCGTCTGTCTCGTCTCTGTCGAGCTCCTCCGGTAAGTCCAGACCGCCCCAAGCTTTCTCCTTCACGCTTGCGTCATCTCCGTGACCTCCTGCATCTGACCACGCCCCTTGTTTGCCTCCTCGTGATCGACAGCTTCGCCTCCGACCACGACCAGGACCACCCGACGTTGTTCTCTACTCCGGCGAGCAATCGCAGTTGTACCAGAGCACCCCTTGCCACGACAAGCACACGTCGAGCATCACCACGTCCTCACGATTCTGGTGAGCATCTTCCCTCCCCTCTTTGCTTCCTGTAACCGCCGTAGCGCCACCGCCTGGCCGTGCGCCGCCGCTAGCCACCGCCGGCGCCGCTCGCATATGGTCAAGCAGACCAACACCGTAGGATCGAGATCTGATGCTCACGATTAGATCACTTAACTTCGAAAGGGTACGCGATCAGGACCGCACGATCTGTTCAGATCCAACGCACCGCAGAGCCGATCCGGCCGAACCGGTACCAGCGAATAGAGTTGCGCCGCGTGTCACCAGTTCAGTTTAAAAACAGATTTGAAATCAGATTAAGATGTGATTTTGAAAACCCTATAACTTTTGATCCACACGTCCAAAAATTGCAAACTTTATATAGTTGGAATCAATGGAGCAAGCCCTAGCCAACCATGGAATTAGTTTAGCAAATAGTATCTGTTAGATTGTTTGATTTTGCAGAAACTTTTGTATTCTTGTTAAGACTAGAAAATTTTTTCAAAAATGTTTTTGAGTTTGAAACCTTGGCAAATTAGTTTGTGGTGAACTTACTGACCCTAGGAACCAACCCATGGTTTTGAAAATGGATTTGGTGAAGTTTAGGATGGATTAATTGGTTTAGCCTATTTCTAGCCAAATAAAAATAATGGTTTCATTAGGAAAATGATTTTGGAGTTAAAACTTTGGGAAAATGTTTGGATCAAACCTACTGACCCTAAACACCAAGTTTTGAGAAACAACAACTTATTTGGTGAACAACCTAGAGTTGTTGCTTTGATAAAAAATATTTTCCACCACATAAAATGATGATTGGATTTAAAAATGGTTTTTGGACAAAACCCTTTTGCAAATGACTTAGACACTTTGGAAAATGACCACTTTGGACCTTACAAAGTTTAGAAACCTAGTGGAGACCATCTTTGCAAATAGAACCACCTCTTGCATGCTTACATGCATGATTTAGATCCCATTGTTTTATGTGTGTGAATTGTTTGATTGATTATTGGTTTGGAATGCTAGTTGATATTGTGTTTGCTTGATTGATTGTAGTGAAGTTAGAAAAGTGTGAGACTAGCAAGATCAAGGAGTGAACCACCATTCCCTACCAAAAGGCAAGTTACACTATCATCTAAAAATTCTACTAATTTCATTATACTTAGTGGATTTTGAAAACATGCATAAAAGGAATTTTATACTTAAGCTATGCTAAATCCTAATAGGATTCCCTATACACTCCTTAGTGGAAATATTGTAGTTGTTACATGCTTAGCCATGCTATTTATATATTTTGAAAAGAGATACATGCTGAGATTTTATGAAGATTGAGAAAAAGACTTGTGATTTTATATAATAAAACAAGGACTCAATGAACCACCTGGGTGTCCAAGGATACTTTGAGTATTGGAGAAGTTGGCAACAAAAGGAACCATGTCTATGGCAATCTCTTTGTGTTGTGCTCCAAAGGAACCACCCAGGAAACATAGAGATTGAACATGTTTCTCCAATTGTGGCTTTCGTGTGCAACCACATGCTATTATGGCTCTGGCTTGGTCAACTACATTGGGAAGACCCATGCATTGTCTTCAGTTAACTGGACATGGGGATCTGGAATGCTTCATGGGTGCTGAAGACAAGCTAGCAATGGTGTATGGGAGGACCCTTTGGAAAGACTTCGTCACATTCTCAATCTTCCAGTACTCCATCTTGGTGAGTGCTAATCCAGTGGACACTGGTGGCAAAAGGATGGGATTGTGACATGTGGGTAAAGTATACTCCTTCTGCAGAAGATAATAAAATCTAAGTACTTAGCCGTGTCCCCGGTTATGGACAATACTGAGCAACTAAAGTTTGAACTATGGGAGATCTCGACATTCTAATTTCTAAAAGAAAACTTTTAAGGACTTGATGCACTTGGGGTTACCAAGGAGCTCAAGAGACTTTGAAAAAACTTGATGTACTTGGGGTTACCAAGGAACTCAAGAGATTTTGTTAAAAACATGAACACTTGGGGTTACCAAGGAACTCTTGAGAATTTGATAAAACTTGTTGCACTTGGGGTTACCAAGTAGCTCAAGGAAATTTTGACAAGGACTTGAACACTTGAGTTTCTACCAAGGAGTTCAAGGAACTTGGAAAAAGAGATTTGACAAAGGACCAAAACCATTTTGAAAAGATAGGATAAATTTTGCTTTGTGCAAATAAGCCTTAAACTCTACTTAGCCAAATATGCATGTATTGATAGGATCCACTCATATTATACATAGTAGTGAAACTTGCCAATACAATTCAAATGTATTGACCCTTGTGGCTGTAACTTGTAATGTTGCAGGTTTGATTGTTTTTAGTGAAGACTGATTGATTAGGATTACAAAGTCTACAACCAACATCTGCCTGTGGCACTTTGAAGATGAAGGGCCCATGATTTTAGTTATTCCGCTGCAATGTAATGTAATAGCCAAATGAGCTATGTAAGATGTAATAAAACTATGTTATTCCTGGTTATAAAGTTATATTATGACCTTTGTTTCTCGATATTACATCTTAACTGTGGATGCTAGCTATTGATCCAGGGACTAGCATTGTAAACACAAGGGACTCCACCTTATGTTGTATAAAGGTTGGGACACTCCCTCTACACGCAAAGCCACTTATGCAATACAAGTTGCATGTTAAGCGTGGAGCAAGTCTCATGGACGATGTCATGTAAGGTTAGCCTGGGCCGCTTCATCCCATCATATCGCAAGATGCAAAGTACACAAAAAGAAATTGATAATAAAAGCACCACCGCCCACAATGACCATTGTGTTCTACTCATGCAACAGATCTACATATAGACACGACTCTGATACCACTTTAGGGGTTCGTAGCATGGAAAACAAACAAATTCTACCGCATGCACACAAACAAGCCAAGATCTATCTACTAGATTGTAGCAACGAGTCGATAGAAGCACTCACCCTCGAAGATTCCAAAGCGGTTAACGAGAGCAGATTCTCGTGGGTGATGTAGTCTACACTTGCTGATCTCAAGATCGCGTACACGATCCTTCCGGCGCTGCGTTACGGCAGCTCTTCCGCAGTCGGTCACACGTTTGGTACTCGATGAAGACCTTCTTCTCCCTTGTTCCAAAGAAAATGGAGGTTGTAGTTCTCCTTCGATTCCGCAAGATGACGTGGTGTCGGAAGTAGAGGGAAGATCCCGCAGGGCTTCGCCTAAGCCGGTGCGAGTTATGGTGGATTAGGGTTTCCCGAAGATCTAGGGTTTCGAAGTCCGGGAGGAGGAGGAGGTGTCGGCGGCGGCTAGGGCGGTGGCGACGAGGCGACGGCGACTGGTGGCGGCGGCGCGGATGTGGGGAGGGCTTGGCTCTTGTGTGCTTTGGGGCAGCCCTCCCCCTCTATTTATGAGAGGGGGCAGCCTTTGGAGGGGTGGGTTTGAATCCAAACCCAAACCCAAGTTGGATTGAGAGAAGGACTTGTTTCTTCTCCCACTAGGAAACCATTGTTCCAGTTTGACTTTTCAAACTTCCCGTTTGACTTTCAATTTAGAGCTTTAATTATCCCTTGCAAATGCCCACACCAAGTGACCTAGGATATGATACTATCATTCCACTTACCCATGACACATTCATGGTCCATTCCCCTTCCGGTTCGGTGAACCTTCTAGAACCTCTCCGATGAAAACATCAGAATCTCCCTGAACTCCGGAATAAGACTTTCCTTATATGAATCTTATTCTCCGGACCATTCCGGATCTCCTAGTGATATCTCGGATCTCATCCGAGACTCCGAACAACATTCGGTATCCCTACTAACATTCCATATCTACTAAACAACATCAAATCCTTAAGTGTGTCTCCCTACGGTTCGTGAATTATGCGGACATGACCGAGACACTTCTCCAACCAATAACCAATAGAGGAATCTGGAAATTCATATGGCTCCCACATATTTCTACGATTACTTTGCGATCGAATCAACCACTTACATACGATACCAATTTCCCTTTGTCTCGCGATAGTTTACTTATCCGAGGTTTTGATCGTTGGTATCTCTGCATACCTAGTTCAATCTCGTTACATATAAGTACTCTTTTCTCGTTCCCGTGATATGTGATCCCTTGTGAGCCAGTCACATGCTTGCAAGCTAATTGGATGACACTCCACCGAGAGGGCCTAGAGTATATCTATCCATCATATGGATGGACAAATCCCACTCTTGATCCATGTGCCTCAACCCATATTTTCCGAACACTCAATGCCACCTTTATAACCACCCAGTTACGGTGTGGTGTTTGATGTCATCAAAGCATTCTTCCCATGATGGTGATTAGCATGATCTCATGGTCGAAGGAATTAGGTTACTATGTATCAGAAAGCTTATAACAAACGAACTATTGAAATGACTTGATCTTAATGCTACGCTTATCTATAGGAGTATGTCCTTCATACCATTCTCCTAATGATATGATCTTGTTGTCAACAACATCTCAATGCTCATGATCAGGAAACCATGATCATCTATTAAACAACAAGCTAGTATTTCAAAGAGGCTTTACTAGGGACTCTGATTTAGTTTACAAATCACACAAGTATTAATGTTTCCGGTTTAATACTATTATAGCATGAATGTAAACATTTATCATAAACACAAAGATATAATAATAACCACTTTTATTATTGCCTCTAGGGCATATCTCCAACAGATATGTATACGGGAGATTCATACAATGTCCACAAGCCAACCACTACGGAAAGTACCAACGAAAGCTTATCCCCAGATGCAGACCAAATTCGCCTTTTGCCACCGGTGCACGCACGTTAAGGCCATCAAGGTCAAAGAAGAAGAAGAAGAAGAATCCGACACCAGCAGAGCTGGACATCGAGGAAACCAACAAAGAAAAAGTTGATGAAGAGATCGAGATGGAGAATCATGATGGAGATCCGATTAATACCATGTCGATCGACTCTCCTGTGTATGGACACGTCGTCACCAAGGGTGCACGTGAAATTTACGGAGATGCTCTCACGATTCCAATCCCAACGGCTTCGGATCTTCCTCCGGAGGAGCTGGAGAAAAGGGCCGAGGACCTGGAAAAACACCGTCTGTTTCTGCTCGAAGAGGCCGCGCGCATCGTCGATCTTAAACAACAGTTAGACAACGATCCTGCCAAATATCAGTCAGATTTCAAGCGACATCCAAATAAAACAAGGGGAGTTCTGTTTCTTGCCAACAAGAACTCGGGTATCCACAGAGACCTATTTAACAGAAAAATAGGAGAGAAGATCTGAGTCTATAGCACGCCGTTGGAAAATGGTGCTATAGCTCGGGCTATCCTCGCCAATAATCCATCTCCACAGAAGGTCCAACAGTGCATTGCGTTGCTGGACAAAGGATTAAAGCATCAGAAAATGGCCGCGTCATTCAGTGGCAAGCCGGCATCAAAGTCAAAAAATTTCCACACTCTTGCCTACCAAAGCGCTGACAGAAGGATCCACATGGATACAGATCAGCATTATCATCCTCGTGGATAAGAAGAGAATTCAAGGACCGGCTCAAATGGCTACTCTCGCAGGTCGGCACGTGACTAGGCAAGAGTTATTCTGGCTGCGTTCGAATATGCCATCAGGGCAATGGTTCCTCATCAGGACCATCGTCGGCAAAACAACCGCCATAGAGAAGACCCGGAAGTGCGCCGCCAGCGAGAGCAAGATCAGCTAAGGATGCCACCACCGAGCCGTCCGGCTAGTAACGCCGGACGAAGAGATGATCTGGACCATCCTGAATCAAGAAGGGACAGAGCCCGAAGAAACTAGCATCGGAGTCAGCATAATGAGGCTCCACCACCACCATCGCGTAACCCAGCCGGAAATAATCCACCAGGGCCACCCTCGACCCTTGGCAGCGACCATGAAGGATCCCGACGTAGCCATGGAAGCCGCAGGGGCGGACACGGCAATGGTGAGAGGAGAAGCATAAATCCGACTCCGCCGCGTAGAAGTCGTGAGCCTTCGAGGCGCAGATCCCTCTCGCCAAATGATGCTCTCCATCTCATTGAATCAAACATAGAGGCGCAGCGGTACGAGGAATAAGACGCGTACATGGAACCCAAGTGCTTTGGCCCACACATACGTTGGACCAAATTTCCGGTTGACTTTGGTATTACTAAACACATTCCTCCCTACGACGGTGTGGCTCGGCCAGATACCTGGCTTCAGGAATTTTTCCAGGCTAGCTACATCACCAATGGAGGAAACATCCTAGTCGCAGTCCGATATCTCCCGCTTATGCTGAGGAAGACGGCTCGATCATGGTTTAGTGAACTGCCAGAGAATTCAATTCATAACTGGTATGATATGCAAAGTGCGTCCTTTTCAAACTTCGAGGGAACATACAGGAGGCCCTGCTTAGTCGGACACTTGCAGCGTTGCACACAAAAACCTGGAGAAACCTGCCGGGATTACCTCGGACCATGGATTGACACAGAGAACTCATGTGAAGGAGTTAACGAGCAAACTGCGATAAAAGCTTTCATCACAGGACTTCTAGTCGGACTTTTGCATCACACACTGAAGCGTGACCACATCACAGATTTGGGATATATGATAGAGATGTCTAGCAAATATGCTGATGCCGACGATGATTCGGAAGGGATGCTAAATATTATGGCCAATCCCAATGCGGACAAACAGCCAAAACAACAAGCTCAGAAGCGCAAGAACACCTCGGACAAAAAATTGGCTCCGAACAACGCATCTATCAACGCAATGTTCGGATCTAGAGGACAAGGAGGGCGCGGAGGCGGCCGGGGTAGAGGCCGTGGAACTTCCCAAATACAGGGCAGAGGAGAATAGCAACCAGGAAGAACCTATACCTGGGCCGACATTGCCAATAATCCCATGTCTACCACTTGGATAGTAACGGAGGATCTACCCACACAAATCCTGAATGTCGTTTCAATGACGACATCAAGAAAAACGAATCTGCTGGCTACAGAGCCAAACGACAAAAAGTAAAGAAAAATTCCGAGAAAGGCAAGGAGCCCAAGGAAGATTCCAACATGGAATAAGCGGATACCGCACAACCCAAGTCGGATGGAAAGAAGGAATTTCCGACTAAGAAAGACACATACGTCTGCTTCCTTGGATCTCAGCCGGCTAAAGACAAGAAGGCGGTTATCTGTGAGCTCAATGCCATGGTTCTAGCTATTCCACAATTTCTGGATTGGTCGGATGTAACCATCACCTTTGATCGCTCAGATCACCCGAGGAAAACACATCGTCGAGGAAAGTACCCTCTGGTCGTCAATCCTCTTATTGATGGCTATGAGTTCTCTAAAACACTAATGGACGATGGAAGCAGCATTAACATCCTCTACATCGAGAAGCTCCACCGCATGAAACTACACGAGAGCTAGTTGAGTTACAACAGTGTAACTTTCCATGGAATTATACCAGGGAGACCGGTGGATTCTCTGGGTGAGATTACACAGACGTGACATTCGGAACCCAAGACAATTACGAGACCGAGCCACTCTCTTTCTAGGTGGTACCGTTCAAAAGTACTTACCACTCCACCTTCGGACGTCCGGCTTACTGGGCATTCATGGCTCGTACCTGTTACATCTACAATATGATTAAACTTCCAGGTCCAAAGGGCGTAATCACCATCCGGGGAAATCCAAGGAAGGCGCGAGAGTGCGATGAAGGATCTGCTGCCTTTGCCGCAGTCGTGCTGCATGCCCAAGAGTACCAGGAGATCAAGAAGACCATTAACCCGACCGAGATGCCTGCTACGAAGAACGAGGTGCTGAAGCCAAGTTTGCAGTTCAAGGCATCGGAAGAGACGAAGAAAACATCGCTGAAGGAAGATGATCCATCCAAGACAACGAACATAGGGGTAGGCTTAGACCTCGCATAGGAAAGCACGCTCATAGAGTTCCTCAAATCTAATAGTGACATCTTCGCATGGCAGCCTTTTGACATGACAGGAGTACCTAGGGAACTTGTCGAGCACTCTCTTAATGTTTACCCTAGTGCTAAACCCGTCAAATAGTCTTTACGACGGTTTGGCAACGAAAAGCGCAAAACGATAACCAAGGAATTAACCCGACTGGAGTTAGCCGGATTCATAACAGAGGTCCTCCGCACAGATTGGGTGGCAAATCCTGTACTCGTCCCTAAAAAGAACACTATTGATTTAAGGATGTGTGTTGATTATACCGCTATGAACAAGGCATGCCCAAAAGACACGTTCCCTGTGCGAAGATTCGATCAAGTTATCGACTCAACGGCAGGGTTGAAATTACTCTATTTTCTCGACGCATATTCCGGATATTACCAAATACCGATGAAACAGTCAGATCAAATTAAGACTTCTTTCGTCACTCCTTTCGGAACCTTCTGCTACAAAACTATGCCTTTTGGTTTAAAGAACGCAAGAGCAACATATCAACATACTATGCAACATTGTCTCAATGATCAAATCGGACACAACATCCACATATACATAGACGACATAGAAGTTATGTCCAAAAAAGGGAACTTTAATTTCCAACTTGGAGGAAACATTTGCTAGTCTACGAAAAAGGGAACTTTAATTTCTTTGGAATTCCAGCCGAAAAATTGTTAGGTTCATCGTCTCTGAGCGAGGCATAGAGGTGAACCGGAACAAAATCAAGGCCACGAGCATAAGGTGCAGCGTCCAACTTATTACATGAGTGAGGTCCTGATAGAGTCGAAACAACAATATCCACACCATCAAAAGCTAGCCTATGGAGTGTTCTTTGCATCCCGAAAGCTACACCACTATTTTTAAGAGCACAAGATCATAGTGGTGAACACCGCTCCCCTGCGAGATATAATCAATAACCGCGACACCACAAGACGTGTCGCAAAGTGAGGAATAGAGCTTGTAGCTTTCGACATTGAGTACAAGCCGCGTACAACAATCAAGTCCCAAATACTAGCCGACTTTGTTGTTGATTCGACAGAGATGGCAAAAAACACAAGTCCTCCAGATTCGGAATTTTGGACCCTTCACTTTGACGGATCAAAAAGAACGAGGAGGCTCGGGGGCTGGCGTGGTGCTCAAATCACTCCAAGGATATAAGATATTCTATGTGTTGCAAATACAATTTATGGCAGCCAACATTATTGCTGAGTATGAAGCATTTCTGCATGGAATACGCATGGCCAAACCTATTGGCATAAAAAGACTAATGTGTTACGGAGACTCGAATTTAGTTGCTCAACAAGTATCCGATATCTGCAACGCAAACAAGCACATGACAGCATACAAATCTGTTGTGGATGAATTATCTAAATCCTTCGAGGGTTTTGAAGTACAACACATCCATCGAGCAGAAAATGAGGAAGTAGATGCTCTATCAAGGATAGGCTCTGCACGGAAACAAGTAGCGGTTGGCGCTTTTTTAGAGCATTTAAGGGCCCCTCCATAGTCGGAGTTGATGAGGACTATTCGACGAAATACGTATCACCTTTAATAGCAATTCTGGATGTAATACCCAGATGGACAAAACCCTATCTGGATTTCCTGATAGACGGAAAATTACCCGAAGACAAAGTCTAGAGCCGGCAGATCATACGACGAGCAAAAGCCTACACCTTAATAAATGGTGAGCTCTATAAGCGGAGTGTTTCTGGCGTTTTTCAGCGATGTATTTCTTCGGAAGGGGTGGAAATATTACGAGAAATCCACGAAGGCGAGTGTGGTCACCATGTTGCAGCCAGATCCTTAGTGGCAAAAGCTTTTAGACACGGATTCTTTTAGCTTACAGCTAAGGCGGATGCCGAGAAACTGGTCAAAATGTGCAAAGGCTGCCAAAAGTACGCCCATCTGGCACATGTTCCGGCTGAACAGCTGCCAACAATCCCTATTACATGTCCATTTGCGGTCTGGGGGCTTGATATGGTAGGGCCGTTTCATATGGCAAAATATGGATTTACTCACTTACTAGTGATGGTGAATAAATTTACAAATTGGATTGAGCCTAAACCCGTAACCAGTTGTGATGGATCCACAACCAGAAAGTTTGTTGAGGACGTGATCATCCCATTCGAATATCCGCACAGTATAATTACTGACAGCAGGAGCAATTTTCCATGGGATAACTTGCCGAATTCTTTGAAAACAAGGGATCCGACTCGATATTGCATCCGTCGCGCATCCACAAGCTAATGGACAAGTTGAAAGAACTAACGGTTTTTATTTTACAAGGACTCCGACCTCATCTCGAGGCACCGCTTCGTCGGGCCGCGGGGGCTTGGGCGAAAGAATTAACGTTTGTGATATGGAGCTTGCGTACAACTCCTAACAGGTCAACTGGATACACTCCTTTCTTCTTGGTCTATGGTGCAGAAGCAGTTCTTGCAAGTGATCTAATTCATCAATCTCCATGAGTCAAAGCATATATCAAAGAAGATGCAGATGTTTCTCGACAAGATAATCTTGATATAATTGAAGAAGTACGCGTCATTGCTGAGAAGAGATCTATAGCCTACCGGCAGAAGTTATACAAGTATCATAGTTAGAGAGTGCAAAACCGTTCTTTCAGGAAAGGCGATTTGGTTCTCCGACTTGTGCAAAAAAGAAAGCACAAACTTTCCCAATTTGGGAAGGACCCTTTAGGATTAGCAGAGTTCTGCATAATGGGTCGTATTATTTAACCGATATGAGACCAGTCAAGGAAAGACCAGATACTCGGAAAAGAAAGAGAGCTGGCGGTAGTACAGACTTGGATGAGATAGACCGTCCATGGAATATTGCACAACTACGTCCCTTCTATTCTTAGTTATATTTCCTTGTAATCATATATGTACATGTTCAAAGTGAAATAAAGTTTTGATTTCCTCATATATTATCTTTGAGAAGTTTTTTACCATCTTGTTTCCAAAAGAGCATGTCATTTTCAAAAATCCCAGAATGCTTGAAAGTACTTTATGCTCCTGTTCGTTATGGTTACGATTTTTGAGTACCTAAAAAATGTTACCCTAGGGTAAAAAATTCAATTTATTGTTTATACTTTGGTTTTTTATCTGATTGCTTAGACGTGGGTATTTTCCGAGTAATGAATTGTTGGTACTGGAAGCCGGCTTTGTTTCCGAGTTTAAAATGGTTTAGCAATTGAGCTTCGTTGCTCGGCAAAGTTTTCGTGCCAAAGGTTGGCCGGCTCATGAAAGGGACAAGGCAGAGATCCAGATAAAACGACAAGTATAAGAATAAAAACTAGTGATTTAGAAAATTTCTAGCACACACATAAAATATAAACACGCAAAAGTGCTACGATAGTAAAAGCATCAGTTTTTATAGCCCACCACAATAAAAATAATTGTGTCCATCATTACATTGCCCAAAGTTCAGAATAATGCATAATTTTTTTTTATGTTGCAGATTCAGGTGGTGGTGATGAAGAAGGTGGAGCGCTGGAGTCAACAACGTTGTCACCCTGGACCTCAGACTCGGAAGCTGCTTCAGCGAGGCTGTCTTCTGGCTCTTGGGGCGAGGGAGGCGCAATGAAGGATTCGAAGAATGGCGTCGTGTAATTGGTCACATCCGCCACACGGCAATCATAACCTGCATAGGAATCTTGGATTGCCTTGATGTCCTGCGGGTTACCCTCATCGCCCTCCTCGGCAATACCCTTGGTGACATGCCAGATTTCCATCTCGCTGTGGTGGCTTATCACCATGGTAAGAGCAGTTTGTGTAGAAGTACGAGCGTAGGAGATCTTCTAGTCCTCGATAAGCTTCGGAATCTCATTGGCCTTGTCCCTCACCTCTTGCACTGACATCTTGTTTAAGTCTGAAAGTTTGAGCAACTCGCCAGCCTCTTCAAGAGCCTGGTGGAAGTCGAACAAGACATCTCCGACGAGCTTGATTCGCTCGAGGCGAGGTTCGTAGGTAGGAGAGTCGGAAAGATTCGGGGGGCTGGGAAAGAACCAAAAGTCAAAATTTGACTAAAAAAGAAAGTCGAAAAATCAATCGAACAAAGTAATTCGGAAATCTTACCTAGCACAGAATGATCCCACTAGGCAAGCTCCTCACGGAGGCTGTTCAGCTCACTCTCTGTGGCCTAGTCTAGATCTGTAACATCCCAGCATTAGAGCTTAGAAATAAGCTGAACACAGATGTGTGCATTGCATTCATGCATAGAAAATCTGAATAAATTCATGATTTTGAACAAAACTGGTCAAAGTGATTGAAGCTTCGCCCAACTTGATGGAATTGAAGTAGATCATCAAGTTGACTGCGATAAGTTTCAATAGGACCTTTGCTAAAACCTTATTTTGGGTAAACATGATTTGATCTAAGGGTAGATCAAATGTAATAAGAGTTAAACCCTAATACATGACTTAATGATTTATATTTGATCCTTAAGTGATCATATCATAGTATTCATTATAATCACTCATGAATACCAAATTATAAAAATAAAACAAATAATAAGAATGTAACAACTATATCTTAATCTCATCTACTTATACCATGAGTATCATGGTAATACCTAACTCTACTTCTTAACTATGATTGAGTAAGAAAGAAACCAAGTCCAGATCAATCACCATATATCTTTGTTTCCATATAAATCTTTATTATCTCTATTGAATCCTATCCTTATATTTGTTGTTCATCCATATTGAGAAATCAACTATTGATTCACCAATTCTTAACCTATCAATTCTTGACCTATCAACTCTGGACCTTATTATAGCATTCACTTAAGACTTATAAAGAAAGAAGTCGAAAGAGGTAAATAGTGATGCTAGTTTTAGATGTTATCTATAGGATGGGAGTGATTGGAGGAAATCGAATCAATATGGTAACAAAGAAGATTACAAGAATGAAGTCTGAAGATAGTTACCAGGAGTAATCCTATTGGATCAAGTAGGTATAGTCAATGAATTATATCTCTTAATCCAATAGAGCTAAACAAAAGATAATTAGAATACAATTGTAATGTTGTGTGAATGGAAGCCTTGTTTAGCCAACTGGAAACCTGAACCATAAAGGATCAAAGGATTATAATGATCATGCCTTATACTCTAATATTGAATGTTTATACCATGTATAAGTGCTTTTGGTGGATAAAACATGATTGAACCATAGTATAGATATATTATCCTAGATTAGTCATTACATGTCACATTAATATAATGTGAGGTTGGAATGTTAGATATTGGAGTCAAGTAGAGACAAGATAGTATGATTAAAATGATGTTAGAGCTACATTGGATTAAACAAGTAGTATTTTCCTCTTTGGAAATACTAAGCACTTGAGGTGAAGTAGGATTTGATGTATACATCTATTGAAGTGATATTAGTGAAGGATGATTAAGGAAGAGTATGATTGGAGTTAGAAGTAACCACTTGTCGGATTGGGGATTATCAGCAATAGAGTAGTTGATATAGCCAAGTATAGATATAAATGACTATGAAAAGCTTTAGTGTCAAGCTCATTGGATTTACAAATGGATTAAGAAGGATAAAAGGTGGATAAGAATATTCTTGTGAAGCAAAGCTCATCATGTTAGCACATGATGATGGATATGAAGGAGTAGTATATCTAGGAAATGAATTCCTTAATTAGAAGTCCAGAATTGTGAATTATGGAAGATAGGAAATTCTTGGTAAAAACTAACACCTAATTCTATAACCAAACCTATTATCCATTTCATCTAATTGATCTATCATTTTGTTTCCACAATGCTTCAGAGGAATATTTTCCTATATCAAATCACCTGAGCACATCTTTGTCATTTTCAACCATCATTATCATAGAAGCTTAGGAACCATATTCATCAATTCTTTCTCATAAGATAGCCTAGAAAATTATCCCACTATTTTACTTCAAAGGGTGATAACATTAAAAATTATAAACATTAAGACAATATGATTAACCATTAATCTTTATTCACATCAATAAAATAAATATGAGAATATTAAACCTTCTAAGAACTTATGGTAAGCATTTTCAATGTAAACTTTAACTCTTTTGTTAGTAATAATAAAAATATATATACATTTCCATTTCCTAAATTATGAGAATAATATTAACCCTATTAAGTACTCAAAACTTTATGTATCAAATAATAATGAAGTACCAATAAATATAAAAGTTGCCCTATTATTATATATTAATGGAAATAAAATCTCATTAGTTAGTAGTAATACATTCTATGATAAGTTTATGATTTTTTGTAAAATTAAATTCATATTAAGGGCCCTCACAAATAATAATATAAAAAGGATATATATAAAGGAAATAAAGAAAATATCACAATACATAATAAAAGTTCACAAATGGATTCTTAATAACTTTATTGTTGCTGCAAGTATTCAACAAATAAAATTTCAAAAAGAAAATTTCAAACCAAATATAAAATACAAACCTGAAAAAAAACAGAAAATGAAAAAGGTATAAAACCAGGAAAAAACAGAGGACACACCAAATCTGGCCCATGGCCCATTTCCTCTTCTCTCTATCCGTCGCCCGCAGGTCACAGCCAATCCTCTTCGCTCGCTCCGCAGCAGCCCACTCTGGCCCAACAACAGCCGCGTACCCCTTCGCCCTCTTTTTCTTTTCTTCTTCCTCTCGCCAGTAAGCACGCCGGCGAAGCAGCTGCCTGGCACCACGTCGACCGTCCGCCGTCGTCGTGATGCCCACTGACGCCAAGATCCGAGCCACCGCTGTTCGTTGCCTATATGTAGACCATCGACGCGTCGGAGATCCTTATCCTCATTCTTCCTCCCCAAATTCCCCTCTGACCAAAAACTGAGCTCGCTGGAGCCGCTCGTCTCCGACGTTTCCGAGATCCCCTTGAACCGCTGAGGCCGCAGTTAGGATCCCCTTGATCA
Organism: Avena longiglumis; assembly: GCA_030063025.1. Classification (NCBI taxonomy): domain Eukaryota; kingdom Viridiplantae; phylum Streptophyta; class Magnoliopsida; order Poales; family Poaceae; genus Avena; species Avena longiglumis. Next base: position 429,973,845 of record CP125979.1, read on the forward strand.
TCTAGTTCGATTGCCCCACGAAGCACAAGCCGAAGGAGCTCCAATCGCACCAATCAACACCTCCATCTCCGACGGGTTCCTCCGTCGTCTACCTCGATTCCGGCCACCTCCGGTCACACTAAGACCTCCACTGCAACGCCGGTGAGTTGTTGATCCTCGGGCACCTCTCTAATCTCTCTATCGCTTCTGGAATCATCTCCACAGGGTTCATCTGTAACCGCCGCCACCGTACCTCGTCGCCAGTCATCCTCCGGCGACCATATCTGAGCGGCGCCACTGCTAGTAGGCTCCCTGCAGTGCGCTCTTTCGAACCGTAGCAACCATGCATGCCAAACTCCACTAGATCGCCGCCGTTGCTAGCCACCTGACCATCACCGGCGAGATGACGTCACAGCGACGTCATGCTTGAGTCAGGTCATCTCGTTTGACCGATCTTTGCCCATGTGGCGTGTGACGTGGTCCCTGGCCCACCTGTCATTGGCTGTGGGTAGAAGTTGGGCCAGTAACAAGTGAATTCACCAATCTGAGGGGTGATGTGCGGCCGATGGCCCACTAGTCAGTGACTTAGTCTAGATTAGCTTTGGTATAAAAAGTATTTCTGTTTATGAACTATAGAAAACAATATTAATTCCAATATAATAAAATGATTAAATCTTGTTTTATCAATAACTTTTGTTTTATAATTCAGAAAAATATGTTTTATATATGAAAATTTTCAGAAAAATAAAATCTAAACTTAAAATTATTATCAAATATTATTATGATAATTATTTAAATAAATATAATTTAATAAAAGTTTTATAAGTAATAAAACTCTAATAAATCATATTTTAATATTAGTAAATATTAAAAATATAAATAAAATACCAAAAATCTTAGAAAAACAAGAATTATACTTTAAAATTATAATTATACATTATTACTTCACTTAATTAAATATTTACTATTTATTAAGTATTTTTAAAGTAGTAAACCTTATTAAGACCATATCTTATTATTTATGAATCACAAAAATAAATGTAATATACCAAAATAATCACAAAAGTAATACCTACATTTTAAAAATGTGATATTACACTTTTGAGTTAAATAAAAGATTAAACAACTTTAATAACTTAAATATAAACTTATTTCCTTAATAGATAATTTATATAAGGTAAATAAAATTTGTTAATATTCCTAAAATTGCCAATTTAGATTTAATAAGTAATACCAGTCTTCAATATTGATAATATGAAGTCAAAATTGTTCAACACATTTTAAATGCTATTTATTTAAATTATCCTTCAACCATAAGTGCAGATTATTTTACAAAAGAATCCTTATCCAATCTAAAATCTCCAAGATTAATTATAATAAAATAAAAACCATTTCTTTACTTTAACCACAAGTTTATGAACAAATCAAAACACTATAAGTGAATCCATAAGTAGTAAATAATATTGTTTACTTATTCATAAACCTTAACGACATCTTTATAGGAAGGTAAATCCCTTTGTACCATTATAATGTAAGGAAATCACTACTCCAATAGAAGTAATGCCATTCTTAAGTAACTCTAAGGAGACAATATAAAGTGAACAAGATACAAGTATCATAAGTAATACACCCTAAGTCTATCTACATCCTTAAAATTACCTTTAGTTTGCAAAGCTTTAAGTATAATGCTAAAAAAATTATTATATGCTTTATAGTTAACTTTGGCCTGTTACAATTAAATTATAAAGCATCTTAATACCAAACCAACCCAGTTAAAAACCAAGATAGATAAGTCTCAAATACTACTAATATAATTATTCCAGTAAAGGCAATTCCTTCTGACTTAAAGACTATAACTAGAAAGAACACCTCATAAGGTTAACTTAAAAGATTAAATGCTTCTAATTAGTTGAATAAGATTTTCTTCAAAGGTTATTCGTTTTGCCACTTCAATCAACATATGACAATTAATAGCCCGTTGCCTTGGCTGTGATATCCTTCTACTTCATATGTTGAGGCGGCAAGTTTGCGGTGTTATTGTTGCTTGGGCCGGTGCCGAGTTCCTGCGGCTGTTGCACTGGGTTAGGCGGTGGAGTCATGAACTTTGCGCGATCATCGTCAGCAGCAACAAGGGGCCCCTTCCCCTTTTCTAGCGTTGTAGGCGGAGCTTGTCCGGGTTGATCTTCATCCATCGCCGTCCCAATGGTGACGAACACCCCTCGAGACATGACGGCGTTGTTGGCTTGATCGTCACGCGAGTACTCCTCCTCCATCTCCTGCATAGCGGAGTCTAGCTCTTCTGGACTGAAATCTATCTCCTCTGAATCTGCACTGAAATCAGCATAATGCGCGTCAATGACAGAGTCGGAGGGTGCCAGGATTTCCTTGATGACGGGCGGTGGAGGTGCAGCGACGATGACTGGAGGTGGTGGTGGTGCTGCGACGATGGCGGCCGGAGGCGGTGGTTGCGGTGTCTGAATTGGAGGTTCTCTATCGATGAGTGCGAGTGCTTTCTGGGCTTCTGCGTCAGCCTCCGCGTAGTTGTTGATGGTGCTCACCATCTGTTCGAGGGTAAGGCGTCCTGTTGCATGCTGCCGTCTTAAAGAATGTCGGAGACGCGTGCCACGGTCCAGTCCTTCCACGAAGTGATACAAAGCGTTATCATCGGGGTAGTGGGCCAGATCGGCTCGTATATGGAGCCACCTGGACAGGTAATCGCGGGGGTTTTCACCTTCTCTCTAAACGTAGCGTGCTAGATCGAACATGGTAACCACGCCGACAACTTGGATCTCTGTTGTCCAGACGCACGGGCGAAGCCGACGGATTTGCAGCAATCTTCCACCTTTATATCCTGCACAGGGGCGGTCTGGGTGGGCCTTGAATTTTTCCGATCTTTGCCGGCAAAATCCAAAGAGAGATCCGACATTGATCATTCCGCGAACGTATCCTGCCCGTAGGCGGTCCGTGCGGGCCTTGATGCTCCTCCGACTCCCAGGGAACTAGTGCCCGAGTCGGTTTCGCCGATGAAGAGGTGGATGTCTCCGATAGGAACGATCGAACACCGCGTAGGGTTCGTCTTCGCCGGTATCCAGAACTCGTCCGGGCGGACGATCGGAACGTTGCCGGACAAGATAACACGACCGATGGCCATGGTTTCGCCGATTCCCGCGAAGATCTTGGTCCTCTCCCACTAAAGAGCCTGAAGCGCCTCTTGCCCCACGGTGGGCGCCAATTGTCGTGGTATTGCCGATGAGCACGCCATGGAGGGGTCATCACAGTGCGTGTTTAGAGACGTGGGGGAAGGCGGACGGTTGACGGGTACGAGGTAACACAGCTTACCCAGGTTCAGATCCCACGATGGTGGCGGAATCCTACTCCTGCTATAAATCACTATAAGGGCACACGAAAGTTACGAGATTGGTTTGTCATGCGAGGTTATGCGTCAATCGATGCCCTAATGGCTCCCATAGGCCCGACTTATATAGTCGCCAGGTCCTAGGGTTACAGGGAAAAGTCCTAGCCGGACAAGTTACAGAGTCCTACACCGTCTATTACTAGTCTTGTGTATCTTGTACTCCAAGGATCCGGGTACGCTGGTGACTCCACCGTAGCCTTCCTTTATCCAACATGGGTCTCCCTTCTGGATCCATCTAACTGGGCCACCCAGCAGGCCATAGGCCATGCTACCAACTGTGGGCCACCCGGGTTATCCGGATAGGTGACATGCTATGAGGATACCCATATAGCATATCCCCAACACAATGCACACATCTGGGTTCAGCTTATTTCTAGGATCTAATGCTGGGATGTTACAGTGTGGTTGCTGGGTGTGGTGCTTGGTTTAGCTGCTGTCTACACTGGTTCTTGTGTGCTGTGCAGTGGGGTGATGCACCAGTGCCTCCCACGGCTATGCTTATGGTTTTGTGATATTGGGCTGTTCTGTGAGGTTGACAACACACCACATGCATGCCGGTGTGTGTCCTGCCTGTGTGCTTGCTATGCACTTGTGGATATGTTCAGAATTTTGAACTTACTCTTACCAGGTTACTTTCACCTGGCTGGTGAATTTGTCCCTCTTGGCAGTCATTTGAATTCTGGCTTTGAATTTCTGAAAGATGGATTCTTTCATATTGGTGAAACTTGCCCCTTTTATAAATTTCTCAATGATGAATTTTTCAAGTGCATTTCACTGACATATCTGAGAGAAATAATACTAACACTAACCCTCTTTTTTTATTTAATCTTTGTTTTTCAGGTACAGATATATGGATGAAGATTTAGTTTAGGTTTAGTTATAGGATAGTTATAGAATGTTCCAATGTAATTTTCTTATTCTTTTGTAATTTTTCATTTTCTTCAATTGTAATAAAGATTTTATTATTATTAATAAAGAATATTCTTATTCTTTATTCTTTTGTAAATTGTGAAGTTTGAAAATAGTTTCAGTAAGTTACATTCTTTGTAACTTGTTTATATATTGATAATATGAAATAAGTTTCATATTCATTATTTTTTTCTTTGGATAGAATTTAAGTGGTAATATTTATCTCTTAATTAAATTAAGATTCAAACTTATATCTAATTCATTTGAATTATAATTCAAACACTCAAGTTTAAAATTCAAACTCATTTCAAAACACATAACTCCTTAAAAATCATCTCAAAGTTTATAACAATCATTCTTTAAGACTAAACCTAATCTCAAAGTATGAAAAAAAACATTGATCACTTAAGATTTTTATTTGGGGAAAATTTTACCCACATTTTCACAAATGAATGCATGCAACATTCCATATTCCTAAATCTACCCTTCGTTAGTTCCTAAATGCTGGGATGTTACAGACTTCCCCCCTTAAATTAAACTTCATCCCGAAGTTTGTGGAGATGTACCTGAATAGTTCTGGATAGGCTTTTCTTAAATCCTCTTCTTTCTCCCATGTGGCTTCCCATTCAGGGTGATGTTACCACTGTACCTTGCAATATTTGATTGCTCTGTTCCTTAATATTTTCCAGTTTTCTTCCAGAATCTTACAAGGCTTTTCAATATAAGTCAGATCTGCTTGTAGTTCTATCTCTTGGTGTGTGATTGCATCGTCTGTAACTTTCAAAAATTTGCGAAGTTGTGACACATGGAAAACATTATGCACTTGAGCCAATCTTGATGGTAACTCTAAAGCATAAGCTATAGTTCTTTTTTGACTCAGTATCTTGAACGGTCCGATATATGTTGGACTCAATTTCCCTTTAACTCCTAATCTTTTCACCCCTTTCATGGGACTTACTTTCAAATAGACCATATCTCCCACTTCTGGATGCCATGATCTTCGAATTTGATCCGCATAACTTTTCTGCATGCTCTGGGCTATTTTCAGTCTATCCCTGATCTTATCAATGATATCTTGTTTTTCTTTGATATAATCTGGCGCAAATTCTTTGTTGCTTCCAGGTTCATACAAACATATTGGTGATCTACACTTCCTTCCATACAAAACTTGGTATGGAGCTGCCTTCAGAATACTCTGATAGCTATTGTTATAAGAAAATTCTGCCAATGGTAGCTGATCTTCCCATGTTCCTCCAAAATCTAGTGCACAAGATCTTAACATGTCTTCTAGTATTTGATTTGTTCTTTCAGTTTGACCTCCTATCTCCGGATGATATGCCGTGCTGAAATCTAACTTTGAACCAAGTGCTTCATGCAATTGCTTCCAAAATACTGAAGTAAATACTGATCCCCTATCAGTTATGATCTTTTTGGGTACTCCATGCTTACTTACTATCTCTTTGACATATACTTCAACTAAATTTTCGGCATTATCATTTTGATTCACCGGAATAAAGTGTGCACTCTTAGTGAGTCTGTCCATAATTACCCATATCATATCCTTCCTTTTTGGTGTCATGGGAAATCCTGTAATAAAGTCCATACCTATTTCCTCCCATGTCCATTCAGGAATTTCTAAGGGTTGTAATGGTCCCGCTGGACTTTGATGTTCAGCTTTCACCCTTTGACAAGTATGGCATTCAGATACATATTTGGCAATATCTCTTTTCATGTTATTCCACCAGAATAGTTCTTTCAAATCCATATACATCTTAGTACTTCCTGGATGTATAGAATATGGTGTATCATGTGCTTCTTTGAGTATGACATTTCTAATCTCCGTCACATCTGGAACACAAAGACGGTCTTGAAACCATAAAGACCCATAATCTCCAAGGCGAAAAACTGATTTTTTCCCTTGAGATATCCTCCGAATTTCCTCAGCAATAAAAGGATCTTCTTCTTGATGTCTAAAAATTTCTTGCTTAAGATCACTGTCCTGCTCTGCAACTACCTGCATAGTATCTAATCCTCCAAGAAACTCTGTTCTGATCAATTGAAGCTCTAATCTTTCCAAGTCCATTTGTAACTCTTTTGGTAACTCCCGATTGCTTAGCTGAATATCTACACTCTTTCTGCTTAAAGCATCTTTACAACATTTGCTTTTCCTGGGGTGTAGTTGATTGTTAAATCATAATCCTTGATTAGTTCCAACCAACGCTTCTGTCTCATGTTTAGTTCCTTTTGAGTGAAGAAATATTTGAGACTTTTATGGTCAGTGTATAACTCACATATGGCTCCATAAAGAAAATGCCTCCATCCTTTCAGTGCAAAAACTACTGCTGCTAACTCTAAATCATGAGTTGGATAATTGACTTCATGTGGTTTCAATTGTTTTGAACCATAAGCAATCACTTTCCGATCTTGCATTAATACACAACCCAAACCTTCTTTAGACGCATCACAGTAAACGGTGAAATCCTTCCCTATTTCAGGAACTGCTAAGATTGGAGCTGTGCTTAATCTAGTCTTCAACTCTTGGAAACTTGCTTCACATTTATCATCCCACTTGAATGGTGTATTCTTCCTTAATAATTTGGTCATTGGTCCGGCTATTTTGGAGAAACCTTCAATGAATCTCCGATAATAACCAGCCATTCCTAAGAAACCTCGAATTTGCTTCACATTGGTCGGTGTAGTCCACTATAGTACTGAATGAACTTTAGATGGATTCATAGCAATTCCATCCTTACTGATCACATGACCGAGGAATTCTACCTCATCAAGCCAAAATTCACATTTACTGAACTTAGCATAAAGCTTGTGTTCTCTTAAAGTCTGCAATGCTATTCTCAAATGATCAGCATGCTCTTCCTTATCCTTGGAATATATCAAAATATCATCAATAAAGACTATGACGAACTTGTCCAAATATGGCATGAAGATCTTGTTCATCAGATTCATGAATATTGTCGGTGCATTGGTCAAACCAAATGGTACTACCAAATACTCATGGTGTCCATATCTTGAGACAAATGCTGTTTTTGGAACATCTTCCGGCTTGATTTTTATTTGATGGTATCCAGATCTTAATTCGATCTTTGAAAATACTCCAGCTCCTTTCACTTTATCAAACAAATCTTGAATTCTTGGTAAAGGATACTTATTCTTGATAGTCACGTTGTTCGGATTTCTATAATCACCCCACATCCGTCTTGCACCATCTCTCTTATCCACAAAGATTACTGGTGTTCCCCATGGATATACACTTTCCTGTATAAATCCTTTTCTAGCTAACTCATCAATTCTCTCTTTGAGTTCTTTCAACTCTTTGGGTCCCATTTTATATGGTTCTTGAGCTATTGGTGCTGTACAGGTATTAGGTCAATGGTGAACTCTATCTCCCGGTCTGGTGGCATTCCCAGTAGCTCTCTTGGAAAAATGTCTTGGAATTCATTGACTATAGGAATCTCTTCCAATTTAACTTCTTTCATTGAATTCAACTGCAGATCCACCATGATATGACTGTGTTTATCTTCTTGGTAAACTATTCTTGCTCCACTTGGAGTTTTGATTGAGACAGTCTTCTCCTCACAATTTATCTGAGCTCCGTGTTCCATCATCCAATCCATCCCCAGAACTACTGCAATTCCCTTCAAAGGAATCACATAAAGGTCTGCGAAACATGTACAACCACAGATCGAGATAACCTGATCTTGTTTTATGTGGCATACAATCACATTCCGTCCTACCGTAACTATGGTCATAGGACTTTCTAACATTGCCCTTCTAATCCCGAACATATCACAAAATTCTTCAGAAATGAATGAAGTAGTTGCACCAGTATCAAATAGAACTTTGCCGGGATTGGTAAGGATATTGAGCGTACCTATCACTGCATGCTCCGAATTATCCACCTCCTCGAGGGTTGCACAGTTTAGTTTCCCGGTAGGTCGGTTCCTCTTGCCATTATTGTTCTTGCCATTATTTCCTCCTTTATTGGGCTGTCCATTTCCTCCACTGGCTTGTCCTCCTCCCTTGGTAGGACAACCTCCTGGTGGTTTGCTCGGACAATTGGGCTTGATATGCCCCTTCTGACCACAACCATAACAGATCACTACATGCTTTTTGCATTCCCTCTAGAAATGCCCTGGAATTCCACAGTTGTTACAGATAACATTCCTTCTCGGATTGGATTGATTTCCACCACTGCCCTTGTTATTATTATTGTTGTTGTTGTTGTTGTTGTTGTTGCCATAATTCCTATTCCGAGGTTTGAACTCCAGGTTAGGTTTAGGTTTGCTTGCCTGAATCCTCTTGGTTTCCTTCTTGGCTCTCTTTCTCCGGTCCTCTTGGACATTCTTGTAGTCATCTTCAAAAGTAATGGCTGCATCCAACAACTTCTGATAAGTTTTCTTATTGGCTAACCTTAGCTGCATCCTGACAAATGGATTTAATCCACGCAGAAAACACTTCTTCCACTTCTCTTCAGTGTTAACATCCTCCTCAGCATAACGAGACAGTTGACTAAACTCCCGTATGTACTTCATGACACTAGTATATCCTTGCTGAAGCTCCTCAAATTCTCTCCGCTTCAACTCCATGACACTTTCCAGAACATGATATTCACGGAATATCTGCTTGAATTCTTCCCAGGTAAACTCCCTTCCTAGTTGTTACATGGCCAACTGACTTTCCCACCATAATGCTGCAGGTACAGTCAAAAGATGAGTTGCATACCTCAATTTCTCCTCATCATTGCAACCTACAGTTTTCAGCTTCCATTGGTTCAGGAGCTGATGCAAAAGGTAACGGTCTTGCATTCTGGAAATCAGATAAACTCACTCCTCCACCTTCAGGTGCCCTCTGATTTGCTCGTTCCAGTAGCTCTTCCATGAACTTATTTTGGGTTTCTTGCATCATTTGCATGCATTGCATAAAATTTTGTTCCATTAACGGCCTCATTGGTGGTGGTAGTAATGCTTCTTGGTTTGCTGCATCTGCATCGGCCTTTTCCTTGGCCTCTCGCTCCATCCGCTGCTGCTCAGTTTCTATTCCTACACCCGTATCCATGACCCTCTAGTCCTGCAACATAAAGCGAATACTCATAATTACATCATGCACATGTGTTCTGAGCTCGACTTTACGCACAGAACTAGTCACACAATGAAGATCCAAACAAAATCCAAATATGCTCACATATTTTACATAATATCATAATGATACAAAGTCATTACAACATATACCATATAGATATCATAACAAAACTACCTTATTACTTGGGGTATAATACATAGTATTTGATACTACTAATAATTGTCTCTATCTAGTAGTAACTACGCTCATCGTACATGCCTGATGTCCAATCGTGATGACGTGTTGTTCGTCGCACAGTTTGTGGAACATATGGCCTTCCAGAAGGAATATACTCTGTATCTGAAGTGTCAGGACTTGAGTCATTACTCAACCTGAGCGCATTGACTGCCTCCATCTCAGCTGAAAAGTCTTCAGAAACATATTCAACATTATCTCCAGCCTGCATCTCCTGAGCTTCATTTCTTGAGTTGTCAACAGGATACGCAGATCCTGCTGCTTCCCAGGTGCTCTCGTGGGCAAGATAGTTAAACACTGGATAATGTATATTCCCTGTGTTTTGAGAAGATGGTGATGATTCAAACATTCTCTCCTCGGGATCTTCTTCTTCATCCTGATTATCTGTTGACATGGTATTTCTACTACTATTATTAGGGTTCATTCTTGCACCCATCCAACTAGATTGTCCAACATTCCTGTCAGAACCATCCGTGGATATCTGGTATTCATGAGATCCATTATATGATCCCATTCTCCAACAATCTGAATTCTCAATAGGAAGTTCTGAGTCAGAACCATCCTCTGAGCCCTGTGGTACTGCATACCGCATATCCATAGTAGGATCATGTATAGGTTCAGGTCTTGGTGAATAAGGATATGGTATAAAAGATTCAGAATCTATAGGTATATCCTTAAAGATAGGTGTTGCACTACTACTTGCTTCCTTCTCTAACTGGAATGCTAACTGCTTCCTCCTTTCCAGATCAGTTAGATCCTCTAACATGTCATTTTTATCTTCGACAATCACTTGATGGGTCTTACAAAAAGACGCAACGAGTGTTCGATATCTATCCATTAACTTGGAAGCTAACTTAGGGTGCTTCTTAACCAAAGTGAAATGATCCGGTATAGGCTCCGAGTCTATAGAATCATGAGGTATCACAGAAAATGTGCTACCTTCTAGCTCCTTGGCTTTCTGCTCCCGAATATTAGCTATCGCCTCCACAACAGCAACATGATATGCTGTTAAATGACTCCTACCTTCTCCTATAGGTAGATCATGATATAATCCAAGCTTCTCTGGAAGTTGGATACTCACACGATACTTGGACAACATCCAGCCATCAAGGTAAGTGATAGTGTTCATTGGAATTCTAGTTGGACAACTAAAGATCTTTAAAATTTGATGAAGTTGGTCTGTGAATGATCCTTGATAATCATCAAGAGTCTCCTCTTTCCTTACCAAAGTCTATTTTGGAAACTTTGGTGCCATATCTCTATATATCAAAAAAATAATTTTGATTAGTATCCAATGACATATTGACTCATAACAAAGAATTATTGCACTAAAATATATAACGGAATATTATCATTTTAATACCCATTATATTACTTTTAGAGAATTCTTTATCGTTGCTAATTCTCCTACAGGTAATACCCTTTACTAGGTTTCCAACCTAAGGTCAAAGCAATTTGCTCTAATACCAACTATGGTGACCCAGCATACCACTGCATGTGTAGTACACTATAGTCGTTGACATGACATCCACAGAACACCATTCCGTAAATATCACATCCCTCAGAGTGGTACAACAGAAACATTGCAGGTCCATATTACATAAGTACACACATTATTATTATTACAATACCGGAAGTTCGAGACTTCCAAAAGATCCAACTTACAAAAGACCCTTTACTTAGTTGGACTCGTTATCATCGACACCGTAGCGGATCTCGTAATCCACTCCTTCAACTCCTCCGGACATATCAGGTTCCTCGTAGAACACATCTTCTTGGCATTCGGCTGCATACATTGGCACGTCTTCGGGATCCTCAGAGTCTAAGCAAGGGATCAAAGGAAAGAATGAGTAATAGCGTTTGCCAACAAGCTCATTATATGCAAGGTGGTAAGTTTGATGCTCTAACTACCACCTCGGATTATGAATCCTTGGCACTATGCAATTTTTGTAAATCTTTCTTCAAAGATTGATTTTATTATGAAAATCTATGACCATATGCCTTCACAGGTTGACCAGAACTTTCATGGAGTTCCTTTCCTGCCGCGTTCGTAGCTCCTTCTCGGAACAGGGAGTAACAAGTTACAGTTTTTACACTCTGCAGAGGTGTGTTACTTTACCCATGAGAGAACAACTCCTTGTTGCACAACCTGGCATACTTTCCCGTCCACAATTCCATGATGTGGGGCCCAGTAGTTGGTCCAAGCTAATCACAGCCCCCTTTGCGACCTCGCATGCCTCCTTGGTGTACACCATGCCCACATAATGAATTGCGGCAGTGGTTTGTACAAACCGTTAGATGCCAGAACTATCGTGGGATGATGAGGGTTCCCACCTGTCGTGGGAATGGTCACGGCAGATGCTACAATCGGCAGCGAATAGTAGAACGAGGGGCAAGGGCGGCCAGCCATCTGCGGTGCGAGATGAGGGCGGAGACACAGGGTTTTACCCAGGTTCGGCCCCCCGGAGGGTAAAGACCTACTCCTGCTAGATTGTATTATAATGGAGGTACACTGGACGAGATCGGCGGCTAGGCGGCGAGTCGCTTGGGTGTATGATGGAACGTATCCCAACACGCCCTGTAGGGAGGTTTATATAGACTCACCTTCCCTAGGGTTTACATATCTCAACCGAATTAGTTAAGGCTTCGGTAATCGTTTAACCTAACTCGACTGGGCCTATCTACTCCCCTGGGCCTTCAGCTTACAGTCGCTTGGATCCACACCGGGCCTTGATCCAGTCGCCGTCTTGCAGGTCCACTCGCCAGTTCCTGGGCCGGAACGCCCCGGCTGGTATACCTTGACATATCCCCATCAAGAGTCCCCGAGGCCGCTGATTGGGCGCAGTGGTTGCCGGCAATGGAGTATACGGCTTCAAAGGTGCATCCAAATAATCGCGGGCTCCTGAATAAAGGAAAAAACTAGTCATTCTGATCGTAGCTTGGGCGAGTCGAGTCGGCGAAATACTTAGTCACTGTCACAGTGATCGGGTCAGTGAGCCGAGTGGCTGAAGTTGGACCGTTAAACGCGGTCAAACTAGCTGTTGGGGTAATCCAACGGTAACTTTCGGCGTAATCACCGCGTAGTAACGGCTCCCTGATTTGGCGGGTAACAACCGCTATATAAGGGGAATGGTAGGCAATCGGAAAACCATCTCCTCGTCATTTCCTCCGATTGCGCCCACTTTCGCCTTCCTCCGCATCGCGATCCAGCCGACCCGAAATCTTCCGACCTCCACGAACCCTTCGGCTAGTGGCCCCCTCCACCGAGCCTTGGGGCAGATCTAAGTGTACGAGAGCGCAACTGGAGTCCTTCGAGGAGGCCGGGATCCAGCGCGCCGGCAGGTGGCGCATCCCTGCGGCCGGAGAGGTGACCCCGAACCCACGCGAGGGAGAATTCATCTGCTTCACCAGCCACCTGGAACGGGGCTGATTCCCACGCTGTTCTTCGGCGCTTCTGCGCCTACTACGGGATCCAACCGTCGGACCTGGGTCCGCACAGCATCGAGCAGCTCGCCATCTTTGTGGCGTTCTGCGAATGTTACCTGGGATGCCGGCCCTACTTCCCTCTGTGGCAAGATCTGTTCCACGGACGGATCAGTCGCGAGGAAGCGGGCGGACCAATGCTTGCCGCAGGCGGCCTGACGTTCTAGCTGAAATCGAAGGCCTCCTTCTTCGATCTGATGCTACCCGCCAAGGCGGCGAGCCAATGGAAGAATTCTTGGTTCTACGTTACTGAGGGGACTCCGGAGGGCGAGGCGGCGATCCCACGATACTCCGCCGACCGACCCGAACCGCGCCGACTCCAAGTCGGCAAGCTTCCCACCGACCAGCGGATGGTCGTGGACGAAATGCTTCAAACCATCCGTGGTCTGAAGAAGAAGGGCCTCCAGACCATCAACTTATACAACTGCTGGCTCGGGCGGCGGCTCGTCCCTCTGGCGCAGCGTGACCACTACATGTACCAATACACGGGCCGGGATGACTCGACGAAGTCCTGCCTCGCCGAGTGGAAGCTCGAGGACTACACCCCGGCGCTGAAGAAGATCACCCAGGCGGTGTACCTGGACGCAAAGGCCGGGGTCGCCCCCTACACCGCGAAGCATCCAGCCCCAACGGTGAGTCACCCCGCATCATTCGCAGTCGCAGTCTGTGCAGTCGCGGTCATTCTAATTTCATCTTGTGCTCATTGCAGCTATTCCAAGTGGTGGAAGGATGGCTCCCGCCTTCAGATGACGAGAACTCGAGCTCGTCCGTCCAGGACATGGGCGAGTCGCCTCCCGCCAAGGGCGACACCGAGAGCGACGAGAGCAACGGCGACGACGAATCCGAGGAGGAGGTCGCCCCGCTGGTCCGCAAGACCCGCGGGCAGCGTCAGCGTGAGCTTGAGGCGAGTAAAAGCCTCGAGCGTCATGATGATGATGACGAATTTCCGGAGACCACCTCGTGCCACCAGGCCACTCTGTCGAAGAAGAAGAAGAAGAAGGAGAAGGAGAAGGAGGCGAAGGCCCCTCCGAAGAAGAATACGAAGCCGGTGAGGCCGGCCTCACCGCCGCACTCGGCGAGCAGCTCCGACGCCCCCAGCCCGGCCAAGGGCGAGGCGCCGCCGGTGGTAACCGCGCTGGACACGGCCGCTGTCCTGAGCGAGGTTCCACTGGCTTCGATACCTCCTCCATTTGCCCCAGTCTCTGGACTAGGGGCCGCTCCGGTCGTGGTGGCTTCACCTCTCAAGGAAGCTCCCGCTGAAGATTTCTCAGAGGCTCCCGTCGCAGCCTCGACGACGAAGAAACCATCCGTGTCTTGGGCACACTACGTCTTGGAAATGGGCCTCTGTCGCCGACTGGGTCCCGAACTAGAGAAGCCGGCCGGCATCCGCACGGGGCTACGCTTCATTCCAGTCGCTAAGTGAGTTTGCTCACCTTCTTTCGTCTTTCCTTGTACTTTTGCTCACGCAATCAATTTGTAGGACCGGAGCGAAGAAAATAAGCCATCCGACCATGGCTAAGGTGCACCCGTCGTCAGCGAAGAGGATCCCTCCCGGAAGAGGAAGGCGGACGAAGTCGTCGTCCCTGCGGATGGCGCCAAGAAGGCCAAGGGCGATGATGTCGTCACGATCTCTAACGACACGGCGGTCGCGCCGAATGAACCCGCAATGGAGGAGGACGTACCCACGAAGGAGGGTGCTCCCTCGCCTGGGGTGGCCGAGCCGGCCTCCTTTGGTGCTGGTGCCTCTATCGCAATGTTCCCGCGCTTCATTGCCAGAGCGGCTACAGCGAGTGGGACCTCGCCCTCGAGCCGTGCACCTGGGGTCGCCGACGCAGAGGTTGAGCAGCGTCGTGGGCACACGCCGGCTCTCCTCGAGTCCGTGGATGCGATACAACTTCATGGCATGCTTGGCGCAGCCATCCAGGTATGTCCAGTCCCCGAGGATCAGGCCGGGGTGTCGCAGCAGTCTGATTCTTTTAGTGTCTTGTTGTTATTTGTCGCGTCCAGTCCCCGAGTGCGCACTCGCTGAATTTCAGCGGGTGGGCACTTAGGATTTGTTGATCGCCAGTCCCCGGGTGCATACTCGCTGAATTTCAGCGGGTGGGCACTTAGGATTTTTTGGTTGCCAGTCCCCGAGTGCGCACTCGCTGAATTTCAGCGGGTGGGCACTTAGGATTTCGCTTTGGTTAACTGTTTGAATTGTGTGCAGGGTCTGCAACGTGAGTCAGCTGACCGATTGGCACCGAAACACTGCGCGGAGAAGGAACTGGCCACCGTCCAAGAGGCGAATAAGGGGCTTCAGGCAGTTGCCGCGAAGGCAGAGGAGGCTCGCCAGGGACTTGTCCCAGCGGGTGAGTTGGCAGCGGCTCAATCGGCATTGAGCTCGGCTGAGAAGCGGATCGCCGACCTCGAGCGCGAGCTGAGGGAGGCGAAAGAAGAAGCGAGTTCGGCGGATGGTCGAGCCAAGGCCGCCGTTACGGCCGCCGCGGAAGAACGTAAGGTTTCTGACGCCCTTGTTGCTGGGCTTCAGGATGATTACACTTCTCTTCAGAGCTTCATCACGGATCTCTCCCGTCCCTTGATTGGTGAGTGTGTCTGCCCCTTCCTATTGCATGTGCCTTTTTGTGATATCCGACATACTCACTGTTATCTTCTATTCGCAGGTCGCATCCTTGATAGCGCGGAAGAGGCGAGCTCGTTCGACGCGCGGCAATGTCTGGCCACGCTCGTCGACTCGGCGACGTTGTCGGCGACATGCATCCGAGCCTACCTCCAGGAGATATCGCCCACAGAAGTAATTCCCAACGACCTCGTCGAGGTGTGGAAGTACTTGGAGAAGGCGCCATTGGTCGTTGAGTTCATGACGCAATCGGCGTTCTGGCGCTTATCCTTGGGCTTGCTAACTTTCCAGAAGATTTCGATCTGGACGACCTGACGAGTGGCTACCCATCGTCGACTGGCGCGGTGGAGATCTCCGAGGTGCTCAAGTTGACGGGTCACGCCGCGGTGTACTCCGAGCGCGTCTGGGCGATGGGCGATCTCCTTCCTTACCAGGAGACGGTCGTCGCGCCCAACGACCCCGAGCCGCAGCACCGGGACTTCAAGGTCGAGCAGCCCTTTCGTGCGGCGATGGCGGGTGAGCTGACGACGTATCCGTCGAACCCGTACACTCCCTTCATCCGCAATCGCAAGGGTTCTGGCGAGTCGTCAAGCTCGCAGTGAACTGGTTTGCCCCGGGAGTTAGTAATGCTTCTGCCGTTGGGCATACTATGTATTTTGAGACAATTTGCGACATGCTATTAATAAGATATCGTGTTTGTTTTGTGACATGTGTTTTTCGATTGAGGGTGGAACGAGTCCCCGAGCGCGTCCGCCCTTTTTTATGGGGTTGACCTCGTTTATAATGTGTTTGCGGTTTTTGAATGTTTTGTTATTGTGGTCGACTCGCCCGGACTCGGAGAGCCAGTCGCAAGGCGACTCCCTTGAGCACTCTGTACTTCACCGTTTTCCCTTGCGTAAACGAGGTCGGGTGGCCGAGTCCCCGAGCGTGGTACTTGGTTGTTCTAGGCGCGACTCGAGGGTGGGTGAGGACTTGGCGCGTTAGTTTGAGCGCATCACTCCTGCCTGGCCCGTTGGGTCAGTCGCATGGAGAGTCCTGCGCATGCTCTCATAATTGGCATTTTCCCGAAGCTGGGCTGAACCGGGTCGCCGCCCCGAGCGTGGTACTTGGCCGTTCGAGTCGCTATGTCGAGGATGCGGAGGATCATGGTCGCTGTAAGAAGCGAAGGCAGTTGTCTTGGCTCGTAGAGCCAGTCGGGCTGGGCGACTCCAATGGGGCTCCGGGTAGGCGTTTTTCGTGGACGATGCAAGACCTGAGGTGACCCAGTGCTCTTGCACCGCACTACTTAGCCGTGCCGATCGCTGTACCAAAGGTTGACTTCTGCGGTTAGCTTGACGCTGTTATTACGAGTGCGAGTGGCACAAGACACGGAGAGTAGGCGCAATTTGCGGTAACCGATTCTTTTTATTTCATTGCGACTGGAGGGTACATATGTGGGGTTCTAGGAGTAGCACTTTCGTAGGAGGTTTACATTCCATGGTCGCTTGACGTCGAGTTCGCCGTCCCCGCGGACGTCGATGAGGTAGTAGGCGTCGTTGCCGAGTACTCGCCCGATGGCGAATGGTCCCTCCCATGGAGGGGAAAGCTTGTGCATGCCCTTCTTGTCCTGGATGAGGCGCAACACCAGGTCGCCTTCTTGGATCGTGCGAGTTTTCACCCGGCGGCTGTGGTACCGGCGGAGTCCCTGCTGGTAGATGGCGGTGCGTGACCGAGCGAGGTCACGTGCCTCGTCGAGTTGATCGACTCCATCCTAGCGGGCGAGTTCATTTGCAGCCTCCGTGTAGTGGACGACCCGCGGCGAGTCTTGCTCGAGGTCGGTGGGCATGACCGCCTCGGCGCCGTACACCATGAAGAAGGGGGTGAATCCTGTCGACCTGTTGACGGGGTGCGGATGCCCCAGATGACGGAGGGTAGCTCCTCGACCCAGCACCCGGCGATGCGCTCGAGTGGTACTTGGAGTCGCGGCTTCAGGCCATGGAGGATGCTTTGATTGGCCCGTTCCGCCTGGCCGTTGGATTCCGGGTGTGCGACTGACGCGAGGTCGAGCCGGATGTGGTGTTCTTCGCAGAATTCGGCCATGGCCCCTTTGGAGAAGTTGGTGCCGTTGTCCGTGATGATGCTGTTTGGGAACCCGTAGCGATATATGAGCTCGCGTAGGAATTTAGTGGCGGTCTTCCCGTCACACTTCTGGACTGGTTTGGCCTCTACCCACTTTGTGAATTTGTCAACCGCGACCAGGAGGTGGGTGTAGCCGGAGGGAGCCTTTTTGAATGGGCCTACCATGTCCATACCCCACACGGCGAATGGACAAGTGATGGGGATTGTCTTGAGCGCCGAGCTCGGCACGTGCGTCTGGTTTGCGTACTTCTGGCACCCGGCGCACCGCTGGACGATGTCGACGGCATCGGCGTGTGCGGTGGGCCAGTAGAAGCCATGCCGCATAGCCTTGGCGACTAGAGAGCGGGCGCCGGCGTGGTGGCCACAGTCGCCGGAGTGGATGTCGTGGAGGATCTTGCGTCCTTCGGCGGGTTGGACGCAGCGTTGGAACACGCCGGTGACGCTGCGCTTGTGGAGCTCGCCGTCGATGATGGTGTAGGACTTGCATCGGCGTACGATCATCCGAGCGTTTGTCTCATCTGCCGGCAAGGTGCTAGCCTTTATGTAGGCGACGTAGGGCTTGGTCCAGTCGTCTGGCTCAGTGACGAGTGCGACCAGGGCTGCATCCGGCTGCAGCGGGACTCCAATGTCGATCTCCCTTGGGGGAGAGACTGATGGCTTGGTGATCGTGTCGAGGAAGACGCCGGCGGGTAGTGCGAGTCGAGCCGACCGAATGCGAGAGAGTGCGTCGGCCTCCTCGTTCTTCCGCCTGTCAATCCACTCGACGGAGTAGCCTGCGAAGTGTCCGCCCATCTTGTCCACTGCTTGGCGGTATGCCGCCATGGTGGGGGAGACGGCGTCGCAGGTGCCAGCGACTTATCCAGCGACGAGGTCAGAGTCTCCTTAGCAGCGTAGGTGGTTGACGTTCATCTCCTTGGCTGCTCGCATGCCATGGAGTAGTGCCTCGTACTCGGCCATGTTGTTGGTGCAGGGGGTGAGGTCGAGGCAAAGGACGTAGCGGAGCTTGTCGCCCTTTGGGGAAGTCAGCACGATCCCTGCTCCTGCGCCGTCCGCGTTCTTGGGGCCGTCGAAGTGCAGGCTCCAGTAATGGAGGTATGGCAGCTTTTCTGGCTGCTGGGCCTCTTCCCAGTCGGCGATGAAATCCGCTAGAGCCTGCGACTTGATCGCTTTTCTCGGCTCATACTTGATATTGTGGACGCCAATTTCGACGGCCCACTTGGCGACTCGCCAGTCGCCTCGCGGTTGCGGATGATGTCCTGCAACGGTGCTGAGGAGACGACCGTGATCAGGAGCTCCTAGAAGTAGTGCGGCAGGCGCCGCTGTGCTCTGAAGACCGCGTATACCAGTTTCTGGTACTGCGGGTATCATTGGCGCGACTCGGTGAGGACCTCGCTGATGTAGTACACCGGTCGCTATATTGGGCGCTCCTTTCCTTCCTCCGGCCGCTCGACGACCATGACGGCGCTGACGACGCGCTCGGAAGCCGCGACGTAGACCAGCATGGGTTCTTTGTCGGCGGGGGCGGCGAGTAGCGGTGCAGCGAGTAGCACCTTCTTGAGGTCACGGAGTGCGTCGTCCGCCTCCTTGTCCCACTAGAAGGTGGGGTTCTTGCGCATCAGACGGTATGGGGGCATCGCCTTTTCGCCCAGGCGGGGGATGAAGCGACTGAGAGCCGCTACTCGCCCGACCAGCTTCTGGACGTCGCGCAGGCACTCGGGTTTGCCGAGTCGGGCGATCGTGTCAATCTTGGTGGGGTTCGCCTCGATCCCTCGCTTGGAGACGACGTACCCCAGTAGTTGTCCTGCTGGTACACCAAAGGTGCATTTGCCTGGGTTAAGCTTTATCTTGGATTTTCGCAAGTTGGCGAATGTTTCCTCCAGGTCGGCGAGTAGATCACCCTGGCGCGCGGATTTGACGACCACGTCATCGATGTAGACGTGGATGTTGCAGCCAATTTGGCTCGCGAGGCACTCTTGCATGCACCGCTGGTAGGTCGCCCGACATTCTTGAGGCCGAAGGTCATGGCGGTGTAGCAGAAGGCTCCGAATGGCGTGATGAACGCCGTCTTCTCCTCGTCCTTGACAGCCATTTTGATCTGGTTGTATCCAGAGTAGGCGTCGAGGAAGCATAGCGACTCCGAGCCCGCGGTGGAGTCGATTATTTGGTCGATCCGCGGGAGGACGAACTGCTCCTTTGGGCAGGCGCTGTTCAAGTTTGTGTAGTCGATACACATCCTCCAGGTCCCGTTCTTCTTCTCAACTAGGACCGGGTTTGCCAGCCACTTGGAGTACTTGATTGGCCGGATGAAGCCTGCAGCGAGTAGATGCTGCACCTCCCCCGCGATGGCTCGGCGGCGCTCTTCATTGAAGGGCCGCAGCGACTGTTTGACGGGTCGCACTTTGGGGTCGGCGTTTAGTTTGTGCTCAACGAGCTCCCTGGGGACACCAGGCATGTCAGAGGGCTTCCATGCGAAGATGTCCCTGTTCTCACGGAGGAACTCGATGAGCGCGCCTTCCTAGGCTGGGCTCATTACTGTTCCGATCGTCACCGTCTGGCTGGAGTCGCCTGGGACCAGCTCGACGGTGCGGGTGTGCGTCGTTGCGTCGAAGGCTGAGGTGTCCGCGCCCTCCGAATTGGGTTTCTTGAGTATGGTGGGGTCGTCATTGTTCCTCCCGCTCGCATACTTGGCGAGCTCGTCAGCGTGGTTGGCTTCTGCCGCGATGACGGCATCGGCGAGTTCGGCTCCTTTGGCCTCGCACTCGGCGGCCATATCGGGGTCGCCGTTGATGGTGATGACGCCGCACGGCCCGGGGAGCTTCATCATGTTGTACGCGTAGTGTGGCGCTGCCATGAACTTGGCGAACGCCTGGCGCCCCAGGACGCAGTGGTAGGGGCTGTCGAAGGGCACCAGCTCGAAGACGATCCGCTCGGTGCGGAAGTTTGCTGGTGTGCCGAAGGTGACTGGCAGCGTGACCTTGCCGATCGGGTACGCCTTCCGACCAGGGACGATGTCATGGAACGTGGTGTGGGTTGTCTCGATCATCGACTGCGGGAGCCGCAGCCGCCTGAAGGTGTCCAGGTACAGGATGTTGATGGAGCTGCCGTCGTCCATCAATGTCTTGGGGAGCCAGTAGTCTCCCACCTTTGGCTTGACCACCAGGACGACTCGCCCTGGGCACTCGATGCGCGGCGAGTGGTCCTGGCGGCTCCAGGTGATGGGCTGCTCCGACCAGTTGAGGAACTGGGGAATGTCCACCTGGGCCACCACGTTGACGGCGACGACGCGGGTGATGACCTTCTTCTCGCGCTTCATGTTGAAGCCTGTGAAGGTATGGAGCGAGCCGGCCACGTTGCCGAACTTTCCGCCATTTGGCGGGTTGTTGTCGGGGTCCTCCCTTGCTCGCCGTGCCTTCTCAATCTCCCTGAGGGTGTGGCAGTCGGCGGTCGTGTGTGTTGCGGGTTTGCCTTCCCTGCTATGAAACGCACAAGGTTGGTTAAGGAGGGCCGCGGGGTCGAACCTTGGCTTGGCCTTGTAGTTGCCGTTGTCGCGGCGTTGTCCTCCGTCGCGGCGGAAGCTTTTGGGCTCACGCCAGCGTGCGGTTGGCGACGAAGTCAACTCGCCCATCATCGCGGGCGCTTGCTGAGGCGAGTGTTGTCAAGCGTAGGTCGGACCGTCGCCCGTCGTTGCTCGTCGCGGCGTTGGCCTCCCGACTCGTCGTTGGTTTCCTGGTTTGGGTCTTCCTCTGCGTACCGTTTGGCGATCTCGAGGAGGTCTGGTATGTTGTCGAGTGTGCGATAATGTCGCTTGAGCTTGACGACCAAAGGCTCGTAGCGGCACGAGGTTTTGAAGCAATAGATCGCGGTGTCCGGGTGGATGTCGACCGCGTTGTACCAGAGTTCTTGCCACCGTTGGACCCAGTTGCGGGTCGACTCATGGGTCCCCGGACGATCGCCTGTGTCCTCGATGGTGGTGGCACGGGTGTAGGAGCACTAGAAGTGCTCGACGGCGTCGCGCATCTCCTCCGTGAGTCGATACTATCCCGGGAGGGTGTTGATCCACTGCCTGCACGTCCCCTCCATCATCAGGGGGAGGTAACGGGCAGCTAGCAGGTCGGTGTGGCCTGCGATCCCCATCGCCATGAGGTATGTATCGAGCCAGATGGCGGGGTCGTACGAAGGGTCGTACTTTTCTATATCCTTCGGCCGCTTGAAGTTCGGCGGGTACTTCTCACCTCGGATCATCGGTCCGAAGCACTTGGGCCCGAGTCGACTTGGCGACCCCATTGGCTCGCCGTCGCGGCGATTGGTTAGGGTGTGTCGCAGGTCGTCGGGCTAGCGTGCGCGCCAGCTCTGGTTGTTGATGATGTGGGTGCGTGCGTCGATGGGTTGACCGTTGGCGGCGACGAAGTTGGTCGCTGGCCTGGGGTCGTTGGTGGAGAGTGCCGCGTTCGCGGGTCGGTGTTGGAGCTGCTGTGGCTCTGATGGCGGGCAGTTGAGGGTGTTTGCCGCCATTGGGCGGCCGCTTGAGGCCGCTCTGCTTCCCGAAGAACGCGAGTACACCCGACCTTGCGAGTCGGCGCCTGCGTTTTGCTGCTCAACGGCCTTTACGAGCAGGGCTCACGCATCGATCTGAGGGCGCCGCCGCCGTGGCCGTGATGTTGTCGGCTGCTGCTCGGCCCGCCACGAGGTTGTCCATCGGGGTGGAGAACAGTGGGAGGCCGTTCGCATCCTGCTCCCGTGAGGAGACTACTATCCGCGCCTGGGGGTGTGCGGCTGGGTGGAGGCGGGGCGCCCATCGCCGACCGGGGCCGGAGCTTCCTCTGGTGGCGCGTTCGCAGATCGCGCGCCGCCACGCTGGCCGGTCGTTGCCGTCGAAGTTCAGGGCGCGCCCCTGGACGGTGGGGTTCAGGCGCGACCTGATTCGCTGCTGGTGGTAGCGCGATAGCTCCTGCGCCGTCACCTGCTCGAGGCGAAATTGTTCGCGCTCAGCTTGCTCCTTGCGCACTGCCTCCGCCAGCTTCAGGCGGAGTTCCTCGACCTCCGTTGCTGTGGCGTTAGGAGGGATCGGGGTGGAGAAGGGATCCTCCGGCGGATCGGTGCCGGTCGCCATGTAGGTCGCGGCGTGGCGACCGGCCTTGTCGCGGAGGTCGGCGGAATTTTCCGACCCGGAGTCGAAGTCGAAGATCCCAAGGATGGAGGGATCCTCGAAGTCTCCCATATTGGAGACCTGGGTGATGGAGCCCGCGGGTGAAGCCGCGGTGATGGATCCGGCGAATGACGCCGGGGTCGCCGAGTCGGCATCGTCGTTGAGGGCCGCGTCTTCCGCGGCCGCTAAGTTTTCAGCCACGTTACTGTGGGCCGAGTTGTACTCGGAGGCGAGACGATGGATCGTGCGGATCTGGCTCTCGGAGAGTCGATCGCGTGGCGGCGACTCGCGGATGCGAGCCGTGTCCTCCGAGACGATGACGTCGGTGAGGCCGACGAAGAGGCTGATCGTGCCGATCGGCAGGATCACGCTGTGCGTGACGGGTCGTGCCGCCGGGACGTAGCTGCTCGGCAAGATTTGGAGCATCTCGCCGATCGCTATCATCCGGCCGGTGGCGACCGTCTCGTTCATGGGAAGATTGGATCTCGCCGCAGAACACCGGCCAGGCCCCACGGTGGGCGCCACTGTCGTGGGAATGGTCACGGCAGATGCTGCAATCGGCAGCGAATAGTAGAACGAGGGGCAAGGGCGGCCAGCCATCTGCGGTGCGAGATGAGGGCGGAGACACAGGGTTTTACCCAGGTTCGGCCCCCCGGAGGGTAAAGACCTACTCCTGCTAGATTGTATTATGATGGAGGTACACTGGACGAGCTCGGCGGCTAGGCGGCGAGTCGCTTGGATGTATGATGGAACGTATCCCTACACGCCCTGTAGGGAGGTTTATATAGACTCACCTCCCCTAGGGTTTACATATCTCAACCGAATCAGTTAAGGCTTTGGTAATCGTTTAACCTAACTCGACTGGGCCTATCTACTCCCCTGGGCCTTCAGCTTCCAGTCGCTTGGATCCGCATCGGGCCTTGATCCAGTCGCCGTCTTGTAGGCCCACTCGCCAGTCCCTGGGCCAGTCGGAACCGTCCCGCTGGGTATACCCCGGTTGACATATCCCCATCACCACCCATATGCTGCATATCCTCTACGAATTACCAATTAATTTGCACGCTACGAGGATAACAACCACGACCTGCACATACGGCTTCATGCAAGAGGAAGAAGATACAACTGACTTCTCTGTCCCATTCCAAATCTCATGGCTAACGCGTAATATACGGCGCTAGAATCACTGATGTCAGGGGTTATTAAGTCCCTACTTGATCATCATTGTTGCAATTAGAACTCTAAGTTCTATTGCTCCATGATATCATCACTTAGGATGATATCTATGATTTCTTTATTTGTGAAAATAATATTTTCTTTCTTTTATAGCATATATGATAACACACAATTTGAAAATACTTTGATAAAGACTCTTCAAAGGACATGAGCAAGTGATGAACTTGCCTGGTGATGGCAAGGTAATGAAGTCTGATGCTTGCACTGGACCTTGAGCTTCTATGTCTACAAAAACATCATTATTGCCCGATAAGGACAATATTTAAAGAAGCAAAATGATTATGCAAGTAATGTAATGCATTATTTAACTTGATATGCATTCACACCATTATTATAAAAAGTTCTTTTTAATAATAAAGGATTTATAAATATTACTTTTTAATATTTATAACATATATTGAATTATTTTATTTTATTTCCTTTTTATTTGACTTTTATTGATTTAATAATTTTTTTAGGAATTATCAATTATACCTTAAAATTTTTATTAAATATTTATTTAGAATTTTTAAAAAATACTATAATATTAATATATAATGAAAGTGATTTTTATTTATTTTTATCATCTTTTAATAATTTTGTAAAATTCCATAAGGAATATAAAAATTACAAAATTCTTATAAAATGTTAAATATCTAAACCTTTATATTTCATTTTATTTGAATATTATGGATTATTGGAATCCAAAAGTATTTTATTTATAATTTTTGGACTTTTATTTTATTTTTTAAAATTTAATTAAGTCCAGGGGTATTTTGGTCTTTTCCTTTTTATTAAAACAGGCATGGAAATGTTTCTGGGCTGGTTATTCTTATTGGGCCCTAGTGGCCCATTAGTACTAGACAAAAGAGCCACCCCGAAGGGTCTGGCCTAGCTCGGCCCACTCCTCACCGTCTCTCTCTCTCTCTCTCGAGTTCATCTTCTCCTCCTCTGACCCCGACCCTTTGGACGGCGATGCCGCCACCGACGATTCCCGCCGTCGTCGGCCATTCTGGTCGTCGTCGTGGTGTAACAGGGGGTTGTCGATGACGCTCGTTCGTTCTATCCAATTAGATTCGAGCCTAGGGCTCTCCTGCGATGGATCGATGTCGTCCCGAACCCTAGGGTTTGGGGGTTGGCATGGATTCAAGTGTTGCCGTGGTCGCCGTGCGTCGAGGTGATGCTCTGCACCTCCAGGCGTGATAAGGGTCATTGCCCTGGCGCCGTGCGGGTTGCAGCACCCCTCTGGGGTGCTTCCCGTGCCGCCATGGTCGTCGGCCCCTCTGCTTCCTCTTCTATTCTTCAGCGAGGACCTACGATGAGTTTGATTCCCCTCCCCTGGTGCTCTCTGTGCTTGTTGATTTGATGCTAGATGTTGGCAGTGTCCTTTCTGGCTACTGTCTGATTCGGATTAGGATGATTATCCATTTAGGGTTCCTGTGATGCGATTGATCATGTGCTGGATGAATTGAATCATGTTTGGATGGTCTGTACACATGCTAAATGATTATTGGCCTAAGGCTTGTTGCTTAAAATAATCTATGATGTTTTTGGTGGCTTACTAGATGATTTGATATTTGGATTGCATCTGATTCAGATGATGTAGTTATTTGGGAAACATGCTTGGTAAAGCCAATGACTTGATAGCTTTCCACTGTTTATTTGATTCATGGTCATGATTATGATAGGATACAGCTACTGTCTTAGTGCTGTTAGCTTGGGAATTAACATGTGATCATGATCTCAAACAGTGAAGTGTAACATAGAAATATCCTAGTTATGATTCCTGTGTTAACAGGAAAATGATTAGTTAGTTGATTGTCTGAATCTATGATGATTTACTGTATTTCCTGATTCATATTGGATTATTCTTGTGACACCATCATGGTATGGCACACAAGAATAACTCTAATCCATTGATTGGGTTGTTTGAGGCTTAAGACAAACTTGGCTTTATAAGATAAATAGAGATGCTCTTCTCTGAATTCCCTAAGACCAATGATGTTGGTCTGAGTCTTAGGGATTCAAATATTATCTAATTGGTTCATCTAGATAGTCCTGGTAGTGGTACCAGCTATTCTTTATTGAATCAAAGCTTGGAAAAAATGATAGTGAGCTTGATCAATCTATGGATCCCAAAGATTTGTTTCTAAGGTGCTACCCTTCCTTTAGGGATGTGCCTAGAAATAGATCATAGGTATATGTATGATTGAATTGTAAAATATAGTTTGACAACTAGAGCAAGGATCTCTGTTTGGATCCTGGTACTTTGTTTTTTGCCTTTAGAGTTTCAGAAATCCCTATGATGGATTCACCCCACTTGGGTTCTTTCTGAGGGTTTGTTTTATAAAACAACTGTAAGATCCCACCCTTATAAAGGTAAGGATCCCTGTGATTGCAATGCTAGTCCCTGGATCAATAGGTAAGGATCCCTGTGATTGCAATGCTAGTCCCTGGATCAATTGCTAGCATCCACAGTTTAAGATGAAGTACACAGAAACAAAGGTCATTATTACAACGTCATTCCAGAGATAACATAGTCTTTTACAACTCCATAGCCATAGGCTAGTACAAGAGTTTAACTTAACAATATAAAATAGAAGTCTTCATCTTCATGTGCCACAGGCAAGCATGTTGAGTGTAGACTCATAACCCCTAATCATCATTAGAGTATCCTGCAACATCACAAGTTACAGCCATAGTGGGTCAGTACATTGGAATAGTATTTGCAAGTGATACCTTAGTAAAATATTAGCATCTAGTTACTACATGAATTTGGCTAAGTGTAGCTTAGGCTTGCTTTGCTCAAAATAGGTTTTACCTATTAGATGAAAACACTAAGTTTTACTTTGCCAAAAACTTTCCCAAGGAACCACCAATAGAAATTGGTGAACCTTCACCCTTGTTCAACCATAATTTTTAACTTAGAAAATTGGGATGAGGAGATTCTTGATAACTTCCATGTCTTGATGCTCAAATTTTCCAATACCAGGGACATGGCTAAGTACTTAGATTCTTCCATCTGCAGAGGTTGTGCACTTTCCCCACAAGACTTGATTTTCACCAAGACAGGACCTTTCAGAAGCCTTCCCTTAGACCAAATGGACGTGTTCCAACCTATCATCCCACTACCACCAACTGTCCAAATGGCTAAGTTATCGCAGCCTATATGATCCAGGCAGAGCCCATAATGCCATGTGGCTGCACTAGAAGCTTCTTAACATTTGGCATCTCAAATCCCTTTGTTCCTGGGTGGCTTTCCACAAGTGAGATACACAAGGTATACCATAGAAATGGGCCTTGTGTAACCACTCAACCAAAATCCACCAAGCAATTACCATTCCACCCAGGTGTTTCATTGTCTTAGTTGTTTTATTAACAAAAACCATAAGTCAAAGACTTAACAATATTTTCCATAGCATGATTATATTCCACCCTTGGTTGCTATTAGCTAGGCTAAGCATGGCTATAATAAGTATCTTAACTTAAAGGAAATTCTAACATCACTACAACTACTAGGATTTCCCAAGCATAGCATATAGATACTTATCAAAATAATCATGCAAGTCCTATACAAAATATTTCTAATGCATAGGTAAAAATATTGGGACAAAAATATATGAAGCACCACTTGCCTTGGTAGTTGGGGGAGTATCAACAATCTTCACAACCACAATCACTATTAGCACCAAAATCTACACATAAAATGATAGCACCAAATTCACATATCAAAAATATACAAGCAAATATATATGCATGCATGCAGATGCCATGTGATGATTTTTCACACCAAACAAGACAAGTATACAATACTGAATCATAAATAAGACCATGACACACTAAATAAACTTTATTTAGTCTTTAAATCAATTTTCAAATAATTTCTATACTCAAAATAAGCCTATAAATGTCTCTGCAAAAATAACCAACTTTATAGAAGAAAAACATTAAACACATTGCATAGATATAAAATTCTTTCTTCTAAATCAGATTCTTTCTTCTAAACATTAAACATCATAAGCAGAATTCTTTCTTCTGATTCCAATGATATAAAATTTGCAAAATTTGAACGTGTGGATCAAAAGTTATGAATTTTTCAAGTTTGAATATCTAATAGATCTAAATCAGATCAAAACAAATAACAGGCCACGCGGCAGCGTCTGATTGGACGATACCGCTTCGCACGGGATCACGCTTGCAGACCGTTGGATCTAACTAACTGCGCATAGACCAGATTAATTCATACCGCTTAGCTACAGATATAATCGCGGCCTTAGGATTTAGATCCAATGGATCAGACCCATCTGACCACGAACTGGCGGCGCAAATGGTCGCTGGCGGCGATGGTCCGGCGAATACAGGAAGGGCTGGGGGGTGTGGCGTGGCTTACCAGACTCGCAAGATCAAGAGGAAGCTTGAGATGGTACTGGCGTGGACAGGGGCGAGTTGATGTGGCTGTAGGAACTCGTCGGAGTTGAGTGCAACATCGGGTGCATGGTGATGAAGAGGTTGGCGACGCTCTGGATCACCCTAGCATGAACCAGTTGTATTAGGGGGTGCGCAATTCCATGGCAAACACGATACCTTCGAAGGGAAGGCAAGGGGCGGTCGGGTTTTACCTGGATTGCATGTCGGAGTCGAGCGGTGGTTCTGTCGCTTGCGGACGCGAATGAGGACGGCGACCTGGGTCACGAGAAAGCAAACGAAAGGCATCAGGGGATGCGCAAGGACATGCTGGTGACGCTCGTTTGAAGCAGAGGCAAAGGGGCCGTCGAGGCTCACCGGAATCAGTCGCCGGAGGTCGTCGTTACAATGACGGTTTGAGCTCGATTGTGCGCAGCCTTGTGGCGGAGTGAGCGAGGAAAGTGGGGGGAAATGACCGCGGTGGCGAGGTGATTAAGTAGCCAGGAGCGGGGCGAGAATTACACACGCAATCAACGGCAATCAATCGATTTTAAACGCGGAAGTGAAGGAGGAAACGGCCGGCGACGACGTGTTCATCGCGCGGTTCTGGGAGGACGACGACGACGTGGCTTTGGGGCCACTGGTCAGTCTCTGGTGGGTTGGTTTGACGCGGGTGAGAGAGGGGGGGGAGGGAATGGCCCGGGTGGGCTGTTTTGGCTACTGGGCCGAAATGGTGGCGCCGGCCCAATTCTAATTATTTTATCCTTTTCTATTTTTGTTTGATTTTCTAGGAAACATTTTCAAATGAGTTTAAAATAAGTTTGAATTCAAACCACTTCTGGATTTTTGTAAAGTGAAATTTGTACACATTTGGTTGCAGAACAATGTTGTACACTTTAAAATAATTTGGCACTTTGGAATTTTAAAATAAATAATGTTTTTACCCATTGCTTAATAAAGACATAGAAATGGTTTAAATTTGTTTCTTTGTTTTGAAATCTTTTTCCAAGCTTTGGAAATTATCAAACAAACTTACGATCAAACATCTTTGGATTAAAACAAATAATCTCTTACTAGAGAGTAGAATTGGATCAATGCCTTGCTTACATAAAATAATAGGCATTCAAATGCTCCTGATTTTGTAATGACCTTGCAAATGATCCTAAAATGATTATGAATGCATGAATGATATGCAAGCTTTGAAAACACGATTTTAGGGATGTTACAAATCTAACCCCCTTAAGGTGAATCTCGCCCTCGAGATTCGGAATGGCTAGAAAATAGGTGAGGGTGGTCTTTCCGAAGGTCATGTTCTCTTTCCCATGTTGCTTCTTCTTCGGAATGATGGTTCCATTGAACTTTGTAGAATTTGATAGTCTTAGTCCGAGTAACTCTTTCTGCAGTCTCAAGAATCTTGATGGGTTTTTCCTCATCAGTGAGATCACTTTCCAATTGGACATCCTCCAAAGGTATAGTATCCTTCAAAGAAGTATCTTCCATCTCTGGATGGTATTTCTTTAGCTGACTCACATGAAACACATTGTGAACGACAGACAATTATTATGGCAATTCAATCTCAAAAGCTAATTCTCCCTTATGACCCAGAATCTTGAATGGTCCAACATATCTTGGGGACAATTTTCCTTTGACTCCAAATCTCTTCACTCCACGAAGTGGAACACTCTAAGATAAGCTCTATCACCCACTTCATAGGTGACTTATCTACGCTTAGGATCTGCGTAACTCTTCTGTCGGGACTGTGCTATGTTCAATTTGTCCTTTACTAGCTTGACTTTCTCTTCAGCCTCTTTGATTAGTTCTGGTCCGAAAAAATTTCTTTCTCCCGCACCATTCCATAGCAATGGGGTAGTACACTTTGTCCCATAGAGAAACTCAAATGGTGCCATCTCAATACTGGCTTGATAGCTGTTTTTATAAGAGAATTCTACGTAAGTCAGACTTTCATCCCAACTAGCTCCATAATCTAGGGCACATGCCCTCAACATATCTTCTAGAATCTGGTTGGTCATTTCTCTAAGGGAAGGCTTCTGAAAGGTCCATTGCTATGGAACGCGTCCATTTGGTCTAAGGGAAGGCTTCTGAAAGGTCCATTTGGTCTAAGGGAACGCGTTCCAACCTATCATCCCACTACCACCAACTGTCCAAATGGCTAAGTTATCGCAACCTATATGATCCAGGCAGAGCCCATAATGCCATGTGGCTGTAATAGAAGCTTCTTAACATTTGGCATCTCAAATCCCTTTGTTCCTGGGTGGCTTTCCACAAGTGAGATACACAAGGTAAACCATAGAAATGGGCCTTGTGTAACAACTCAACCAAAATCCACCAAGAAATTACCATTCCACCCAGGTGTTTCATTCTCTTAGTTGTTTTATTAACAAAAACCATAAGTCAAATACTTAACAATATTTTCCATAGCATGATTATATTCCACCCTTCGTTGCTATTAGCTAGGCTAAGCATGGCTATAACAAGTATCTTAACTTAAAGGAAATTCTAACATTACTACAACTACTAGGATTTCCCAAGCATAGCATATAGGTACTTAGAAAAATAATCATGCAAGTCCTGTACTGAATCATAAACAAGACCATGACCCACTAAATAAACTTTATTTAGTCTTTAAATCATGTTTCATATAATTTCTATACTCAAAATAAGCCTATAAATGTCTCTGAAAAAATAACCAATTTTACAGAAGCAAAACATTAAACACATTGCATAAATGGATAGAGTTCTTTCTCCTGATTCCAATGATATAAAATTTGCAAAATTTGAACGTGTGGATCAAAAGTTTGAATATCTAATAGATCTAAATAGGATTTTTAAAACAAATAACAGGCCACGCGGCAGCGTCTGATTGGACGATACCGCTTCGCACGGGATCATGCTCGCGCACCATTGGATCTAACTAACTATGCACGACCCATATTAATTCATAAAACTTCGCTACAGATCTAATCGCGGCCTTAGGATTTAGATCCAATGGATCAGATCCATCTGACCACGAACTGGCGGCGCAAATTGTCACTGGCGGAGATGGTCCGGCGAATCACGAGGAAGCTTGAGATGGTACTGGCGTGGACAGGGGCGAGTTGATGTGGCCGTAGGACTCGTCAGAGTTGAGCGCAGCATCAGGTGCACGATGACGAAGACGTTGGCGACGCTCTGGATCACCCTAGCATGAACCAGTTGTATCAGGGGGTGTTCAAGGCCATGGCAAACATGATAGCATCGAAGGGAAGGCAAGGGGCGGTCGGGTTTTACCTGAATTGCACGTCGGAGTCGAGCGGTGGTTCTGTCACTTGCGGACGCGAACGGGGATGGCGACCTGGGTCACGAGAAAGCAAACGAAAGGCATCAGGGGATGCGCAAGGACATTCTGGTGACGCTCGTTTGAAGCAGAACCAAAGGGGCGGTCGAGGCTCACCGGAATCAATCGCTGGAGGTCGTCGGTACAACGGCGGTTTGAGCTCGATTGCGCGCAGCCTGGTGGCGTAGTGAGCTTGGAAAGTGGGGGGAAATGACCGAGGTGGCGAGGTGATTAAGTATCCAGGAGCGGGGCGAGAATTACGCACACAATCAACGGCAATCAATCGATTTTAAACGCGACAGTGAAGGAGGAAACGACCGGCGACGACGTGTTCATCGCGCGGTTCTGGGAAGGACGATGATGACGTGGCGTTGGGGCCACTGGTTAGTCTCTGGTGGGTTGGTTCGACGCGGGTGAGAGAAAGAGGGGGAGGGAATGGCCCGGGTGGGCTGTTTTGGCTACTGGGCCGAAATGGTGGTGCCGGCCCAATTCTAATTCTTTTATCCTTTTCTATTTCTGTTTGATTTTCCAGGAAACATTTTCAAATGAGTTTCAAATAAGTTTGAATTCAAACCACTTCTGGATTTTTGTAAAGTGAAATTTGTACACATTTGGTTGCAGAACAATGTTGTACACTTTAAAATAATTTGGCACTTTGGAATTTTAAAATAAACAATGTTTTTACCCATTGCTTAATAAAGACATAGAAATGGTTTAAATTTGTTTCTTTGTTTTGAAATATTTGTCCAAGCTTTGGAAATTATCAAACAAACTTAGGATCAAACATCTTTGGATTAAAACAAATAATCTCTTACTAGAGAGTAGCATTGGATCAATGCCTTGCTTACATAAATTAATACGCATTCAAATGCTCCTGATTTTGTAATAACCTTGCAAATGATCCTAAAATGATTATGAATGCATGAATGATATGCAATCTTTGAAAATATGATTTTAGGGATGTTACAACAACACATGTTTCTCTCTGAATAAGATGATTAGATTATGTGAAGGTTTTATGAAACTCACCACAGAATCTGATGATGGTGTAGTAAGTTGGTGATGATGATCTTGATCTGGTTTTTGCTGGACTCCTGTGCTTGATCTTGAGCTAACCTTCTCCTCCTAGCTCCTGGGCTTGATCTTGCTGTCCACCTGATCCATCCCCCTCCTTATGTCACCATCCTTGTGATGTTTGGTTGATCCTTAGTTGGTGTGGTTGCTGGCTGTGGTGCTTGGTTTAGCTGTTGTCTACACTGGCTGTTCTTGTGTGTTGTGCAGTGGGGTGATGCACTAGTGCCTCCCACGGTTGTGCTTGTGGTTTTGTGAGATTGGGTTGTTCTGTGAGGTTGAAAACACACCACATGCATGCTGGTGTGTGTCCTACCTGTGTGCTTGCTATGCACTTGTGGATATGTTCAGAATTTTGAACTTACTCTTACCAGGTTACTTTCACCTGGCTGATGAATTTGTCCATCTTGGCTGTCATTTGACTTCTGGCTTTGAATTTCCGAAAGATGGATTCTTTCATATTGGTGAAACTTGCCCCTTTTATAAATTTCTCAATGATGAATTTGTCAAGTGCATTTCACTGACATATCAGAGAGAAATAATACTAACACTAACCCTCTTTTGTTTTTATTTAGTCTTTGTTTTGCAGGTACAAATATATGGATGGAGATTTAGTTTAGGTTTAGTTATAGGATAGTTATAGAATGTTCCAATGTAATTTTCTTATTCTTTTGTAATTTTTCATTTTATTCAATTGTAATAAAGATTATATTATTATTAATAAAGAATATTCTTATTTTTATTCTTTTGTAAATTGTGAAGTTTGAAAATAGTTTCAGTAAGTTACATTCTTTGTAACTTGTTTATATATTGATAATATGAAATAAGTTTCATATTCATTATTGTTTTTCTTTGGATAGAATTTAAGTGGTAATATTTATCTCTTAATTAAATTAAGATTCAAACTTATATCTAATTCATTTGAATTATAATTCAAACAATCAAGTTTAAAATTCAAACTCATTTCAAATCACATAACTCCTTAAAAATCATCTCAAAGTTTATAACAATCATTCTTTAAGACTAAACCTAATCTCAAAGTATGAAAGAAAACATTGATCAGTTAAGATTTTTATTTGGCCAAAATTTTACCCACATTTTCACAAATGAATGCATGCAACATTCCATATTCCTAAATCTACCCTTCGTTAGTTCCTAAATGTTGGGATGTTACAGTTCTTTTGCAACCTAGAAGCATCAACATGGATTCAATGAGGTTTATCCGACTTTATGCTTGGGGGATAGAGGATATGATAATAAGATAAATGCAAATAAGCATCAGAAACTTGCAATGTGTTCCAAGTGCAACTTCTCAAATCCGAGTTTAGTGTTGTGAAACACTTTCACGGCAAAGGAGAGGGAGGGAACATCCATAAATGGGAGTTCACCAGACTCTATCTTAGCGTCCTGGAAAATTTTTTGGTCCAGGAGGCTAACCAGCTTGACGTCCTCCTTGTAAGATCCCTCCCTTTATAAAGGTAAGGATCCCTGTGATTGCAATGCTAGTCCCTGGATCAATAGCTATCATCCACAGTTAAGATGTAATATCAAGAAAAAGGTCATAATACAACTTAATAACCAGGAATAAAATAATTTATTGCATCTTACATAGCTCATTTGGCTATCTCATTACAATGCAGCAGAATATAACTATAGCATGGGGTCCTTCTTTTTCAAAGTGCCACAGGCAGTCATGTTTGTTGTAGACTTGTAATGCTAATCAATAAACTTCACTAACATCAAATAAACCTGCAACATAACAAGTTACAGCCACAAGGGTCAATACATTTTAATTGTATTGGCAAGTGATACTATGGTAGTATAGTAGTATCTATCATCTATATGCATTTGGCTAAGTGGAGCTTAGGCTTGCTTTGCTCAAAATAGATTTTCCTTATCATTTGAAAAACACTAGTTTTTTTGCTTGACAAAATCACCCAAGGCATCTCCGAATAGAAATTGGTGATCCTTCCACCCTTGTTCAACCACAAGTTTTTAACTTAGAAATTTGGATGAGGAGATTCTTGATAGCTTCCATGTCTTGATGCTCAAATTGTCCTTTGCCAGGTACATGGCTAAGTACTTAGATTTTACACTCTGCAGAGGTGGTGCACTTTCCCCACAAGACTTGGTTTCACCAAGACAAGATCTTTCAGAAGCCTTCCCTTAGACCAGAATGGACGCGCTCCAACCTATCAATCCCCTACCACCAACTGTCCATTTGGCTAAGTTATTGCAACCTATATGATCCAGGTAGAGCCCATAATGCCAAGTGGCTGCACTTGAAGCTTCTCAACACATGAAGCCCATAATGCCAAGTGGCGGCGCTCAGTCGAGGTGGTTGCCAACCCTCCGGGTCAAGCGCGGGCAAGCCGAGGGTGGAGAGAGAAGCGCTAGGGAATGGGGAGAATGCTCGTGTGGTCGAGGAGGCGAGGGGCGACGGGGTTTGGTAGTGAAAATTCGATTCGAGGTAGCCTGGTGGCTCCGGAGGCATGGGGTCTGAGGGGAATTGGAGAGGAGGGAGTGGAGGTTAAGAAGGCATGGTCGTGGGGCTGGGTTACTGCGCCATCAACGCAAATTTAACGAATTAAAACGCGGCCAGAAATTGCAGCGAGGAGAGAGGGCGGGGTCAGCGCGAGGTTGAAGGTGATGACGGGGCAGTGGGTCCTGGTGTCAGCAAGAGAGGGAGAGGGGAGATGGGGCCAGTGGTCAGCGACTGAGGGGGGAAGTCTCTGAGTGGAAAACGTTTCGGGGGAGGGAAAGAAATGGGCTGCGCTGCTGGGCTGGGTTGGGCCTGCTGGGCTAGTTGGCTTTGTTTCATTTTTTTGCACTGATT
Organism: Avena longiglumis; assembly: GCA_030063025.1. Taxonomy (NCBI): domain Eukaryota; kingdom Viridiplantae; phylum Streptophyta; class Magnoliopsida; order Poales; family Poaceae; genus Avena; species Avena longiglumis. The sequence continues at coordinate 430,009,703 of CP125979.1, forward strand.
GTTTTGTCCCTTTTCTTTTTCTATTTATCTGTTTTGGTTTTGTTTAAACTTTTCAAACAACAATTTGATTTCAAACTTCAACCAAACTTTGCGTGTATTCAAATACTGTTTATTAACATATTCTGAAGTCAATTTAGAATAATAATTTTTTAGGGTATAATAATTATTTAAAATAGGTACTTGTGTTAAATCAAATAAGATATATTTTCAAACCTTACTTAAAATCCAATCTTTTTACAAAACCTTTTCAGTAGGTTTTATTTATTTAATGGAATGCTAAATAATTCTCTTTGAATTATTTATAGTATTTTAATGTGATTATCAATCATTTTAATTTGGGCAATTGTTTTTATTCCAAAGAGATTCAAATATGGTTTTAATTCCATATAACTTTATTTAAATTGATCTTTTATTTCATTTAAGTCAATTAAATAACTTTTATTCCACTTGGTAAATTCAAATTATTTTCCCATGATTTATTTAACCATTCTTATTAGGGATTGTTTTTATTCATATAGAAATAGAATTTGGTTAAAGCCATTTTATTTATTTGGAAAATTCTTTATCCATTATTTTATTTGGATTTGGATTGTATTTATTCCATTTGCTTATGGATTAGGTCAAGATTTAATTTGGCCTTTAAATATTCCTCATTTAATATTTCTTTCTTTATCTTATAAAATCCATATCTTTTTATTTATAGATCCAAACTTGGTGATTCTAATTGGTAAAATCTTATTTAATATTTGTTTATCCTTTTAAATCTCTTTAGGATTATTTTCTCACCATTTGGTATGAATTTTTAGATAGGTGCTTTATTAGCTTTGGAAATTCAATTTCTTTATCTTACTAAGTTCATAAGATTTTATCTTTGGTTCCAAATTGATTGAAATCAATTTCTATGGTTTTATAATATTTCTATTTGTCATTATTGATAATTTATAAATGTTTGTTGACAAATTATTATTTGGATCAAATCGATGGTCTTAGAGATATCTTTTGAAATGATTTTCTTCCATTAGGGTTTTAGGGTTTTGGTTTATTTTCCAAGTGTTTAAATTTCCAGATGCATTTATGAAGTATGCATTTAACTTTATTTGAATTTAGTTGGATTCAAAGTTTGTTCAAGATGGGATTTTAAGTTTCCATTTAAAATCAAAAAGTTTCCTTTCACCCTAAATTTCATCAATTATTTATTTTGTTTATTTATTTTTCACATTACAAAATTTGGAAAATTTTGGGATGTGACACTCCTGCTCTTGGCTTGCTGCCTCTGTGGTAAGGGTTTGATTCTCAAGGCTAGAATGAGCCAGCCTGAGGATTTCTTCCTTCTTCTTCCTCTTCAGGCTAGAGAGAGCAGAGCCGGCCACTATATCCAATGCTCCTGTAGACATTACAATGGGATCATTACCCTTAACGGGTTCACCCTTGTTAGTTTCTTGGCCATCAAAGGTGACCAAGGCTTTCGAGATGTTACCAGCACCATGAGAGGCGGAAGCCTCTGGTGCAGATGGAGTACTGGAGGGAGTTGGTGGCGGGCATAGCAGGGGAGATAACAAGCTTCTGCTGACGCAGCGGAAGCTTGCCTGGTTTGTTGTCTGGCTTCGTCTTACTATTCAAAACAACTTTAGGTCTGAAGCATGAAAATCCAAATGTTAGGTATGCTATGGAAAGAAAAAAAGGTACAAGGTACTGTAAACAAAAAGACAGGTGCTTCATTTTTAACTACTAGCAGCACTTGGCTACCAATAGTGATAATAACTTCTTTCGCATTGCGCTTCTTGGAGGCGGAGGCGGAAACTTCTTGCACCTCATCATCCTCTGTCGCCTCTAGATAGTATGAGAGATAGCTGTAGAGGGAGTGTCCCAACCTTACAACAATATAAGGTGGAGTCCCCTGTGTTTACAATGCTAGTCCCTGGATCAATAGCTAGCATCCACAGTATAGATGTAATATCAAGAAACAAAGGTCATAATATAACTTTATAACCAGGAATAACATAATTTTATTACATCATACATAGCTCATTTGGCTATTTCATTACATTGCAGCGGAATAACTACAGTCATGGGGTACTTCATCTTCAAAGTGCCACAGGCAGATGTTGGTTGTAGACTTTGTAATCCTAATCAAACAATCTTCACTAAAATCAATCAAACCTGCAACATAACAAGTTACAGCCACAAGGGTCAATACATTTGAATTGTATTGGCAAGTGATACTATGGTAGTATAGTGGAGTCTATCATCTATATGCGTTTGGCTAAGTGGAGTTGAGGCTTGCATTGCTCAAAATAGATTTGCCTTATCATTTTGAAAACACTAAGTTTTTGCTTGACAAAACATTTTTCTCAATCAAAGTTTGAAGATCCTTTAAAACCTTGTTCAAACCACAAGTTTTATATTAGAAATTTGAATGATGAGATTCTTGATTGCTTCCATGTCTTGATGCTCAAATTGTCCTTTACCAGGGACATAGCTAAGTACTTAGATTTTACACTCTGCAGAGGTGGTGCACTTTCCCCACAAGACTTGGTTTCCCAAGACAAGATCTTTCAGAAGCCTTCCCTTAGACCAAAATGGACGCGCTCCAACCTATCAAACACAACCACCCACTGTCCATATGGCTAAGTTCTTGCAACCTATATGATCATGGCAGAGCCCATATTGCCAAGTGGTTGCACTTGAAGATTCTCAACATTTGACATCTCAAATCTCTTTGTTCCTGGGTGGCCATCCACAAGTGTGATACACAAGGTTCACCAGTCCCCTGGCCTTGTGTAACCACTCAACCAAAAAACACCAAGCAATTACCATTCCACCCAGGTGATTCATTAACTTAGTTGTTTTATTAAACAAAACACAAGTCCTTAGACTTAGAATATTTTTCCATAGTGTGAATATATATTCCACCCATGTTTTCTATTAGCTAGGCTAAGTTTGATAGTAATAGGAATCTTAAATTAGGACTATTTCCACTAAGGTTTCATCTACCAGTTTTCCTATAGCAAGGTTTATACTTAGCAAAAATCCATGCAAGCTTTACTTAGAGAAAATCACTAATGCATAGTGAAAGTAATGGGACAAAAGTATGAAGCATCACTTGCCTTTTTGGTAGAGTATGGGTTCCTAATGGGTCATAAACATTTGAAAACACCTAATGGTCATTTTGTAAAGTGGCAAAGTCATTTGCAAAAGGTTTCACCTCATAAACCATTTTCAAAACAAAGTATCATTTTATGTGGTGTAGAAAATATTTTTACTAAGGCATTAGTCTATAGGGTTCACAAAATACATTTTCAAACCATAAAACTTGGTGTTTGGGGTCAGAGAGTTTAAAACAAAACATTTCCCAAAAGTTTTCCTTCAAAATCATTTTTAACAAATAAACCACATTTCTATTTGACTAGAAATGGTTTTAAATCAAAGAATCATTATTTTGTTTCACCAAATACATTTTGGGATCCACAAAGTGTTTCCTAGGGTCAGTAGGTTCAAAATACACCAATTGCAAAAGATTTTAACCCCAAATTCATTTTTAAACAATTTTTACATCCTTAACAAGCATACAAAAGTTTCTGCAAAAACCAACAAGCTAACAGATACTATTTGCTAAACTAAAGGCATGGTTGGCTAGGGTTTGTTCCACTGATTCCAATGATACCAAATTTGCAATTTTTGGACGTGTGGTTTAAAAGTTACAGTGGTTTCAAAATGGCACTTAAATCTGATTTCAAAATCTGTTTTAAACATAAACTGTCCACGCGTCGCGCCGTGATTGGTCGGTACCGGTTCGTGTGGATCGCACAGCTGCAGCCGTTGGATCTAAACTGATCGCGTGGCCCAGAACACGTACCCCTTCGCTGTTAAGTAGTTCTATCCTATCCACCAGATCAAGATCGGACGGCTGCGGTGAGCTCGACCTTAAACGAGCAGCGCTGCGGCGGCTACTCGCGGCGGAGCGACCAGACGGTGGTGGCGCCGGTGAAATAGGAAGCTAGGGAGGAGGGGAAGGTGCTCACCAGATTCGCAGGGCTGTGGTGATGCTCAAGGTACAGTTGGCTTGACAAGGGGTGCTCGGGGTCTGCTGCAATTCTTCGCCGGAGTTTGTAACGGCGTCTGGCGGCTCTGGTTGTTGCTGAGGCGACGCTGCTGATCGCCCTAAGGCAGGACAAGGGTCTGGTCAGATGCAGCAGGACACGGTGTAGGTGTGTGCGTGAACGAGAGGGGAAGAGGCGGTCGGAATCTACCTGTGGGGCTCACCGGAGTTGGAGCGGACGGCGGCGTCGTTCAGATCTTGTTGCAGACGTTGCTCTGGGGCGCGCGCGGTCGTATGGGTGGTACGGGAAGAAGCGTCTGGGAGTGGGGAGTCTCCTAGTGTGCTCAGGGAGGCACGGGGCGGTGTTGAGTCGCCGGAATCGGCACCGGAGTGTCGTCAGAACAGAGGGAGTGTTGGTCAAAATTTGACAGCCTGAGGGCGTGTCGAGGTGGGGCGACAGAGGGAAAGTGGAGAGGAGTCACTGGCGTTTAAAGGGGCATGGTCACTGCGAGGAATCAAAGCCTCCATCAACGCGCAATCACCACCGGAGTAACTCACTGCAACGGCATGGGCGACGGGGTCTCGCTTGAAGACGATGGCTGGGTATGTGGGGCCGTTGTGTCAGTGGATTGAGAGAGGGAGTTGGGGTCCACAAGTCAGTGGCCTTGCGGGTTGTTTCTGCGGGGAAGAAAAACGGTTCAGGGCGAGGGTGAGGTGGGCTAGGTGGGCTGTTGGGTTGGAGCTGGGCCAGATGGTTGGGCTGCTCTATTTTTTTTTTTTCTGAAACCTTTTTCTTTTTCCAAACTATTTTCTGTTTTGAATTTCAATCAACTATTCAAACATTCAAACAATTCAAACAATTCAAACAATTCAAACAATTGTAATGAGTTTTTGGTTCTGTTTATCAACATAAACCAAATCCCAAAATAAAATAATACTTTTATTCTTTTTAGGATCCATTCATTAATTAAATAAAATGGACCTTTAGTTATTTAATCAAATAGGGTTTGATTTATTTAATAAAATCTTCATTTGAAATCCAAATACTTTCAAAACCAAATCAGTAGGTTTTATTTGAAGGTAAAGAATACTTGGAAAGCTTGTTTAAAATAAAATAACATTTTTGTTATAAGGTCCATTAAATAAAATGGGCCTTAGTTATTAAATCAAAAAGGATTTGTTTTATTTAAATATTTATTTTGAAATCTAAAATAAAACCAAAACACTTCAGTAGGTTTTATTTGAGAATATAAAATACTTGGAAAACTTATTTTAAATATTTAAATAAGTTTTGATGTTTTGTAAATACTAAAACCTTTATTAATAAAACTTGGATATTAAATCCTTATTAATTTAATTCAAATAAACCTTTACTATTTTTATCAAAACAAAATGTTTTATTTCAAAAGCTTGGCCAAGGTTTAATTTGGCTCTATAAAATAATCTTTATTTATAAATCCACTTTTTTTTGAAAGCCAAAACCTTTTATTTAAAAGATCCAAAATAGTAATTTTAAATATTTAAAGTTTACTGTTTATTTAACTTTTTAAATCCCTTTAGGATTTTATTTGATCCAAATAGGTTTTGAAAGTTCCCCATTGGATTCAAAAGTTTCTTCTGGCCCTGAAAATGAACAAAGTTTTATTTTATTCATTTATTTTTCACATTACAAGATTTGGAAAATCTTGGGATGTGACAGGCTACCACCCTTAAAATAAATCTCGTCCCGAGATTTGGGGAGGCTAGGGTTACACGTAGGCTCAAAACAACTAGGGTACTACCACCCTTAAAAATTTTCAAACTAAATTACATATTGGCCTTCTTGGGATCTTGGTGTATCTTTCCTGGACAGAGGTTTGCATAGTGGCCTAGCTCCTTGCATTTGAAACATGTGATAAGTTTGAGGTCTTGAGGTGGCTTCTCTGGCCAATATGATGCATTATGTCCTATCTCTTTGTAGTGTTTGCACATCACTTGGCTAATATCCTTCCTCATCTTGGGTTTCACTAGCTTTTGTTTGTCTTCTTGGCTCTTCTTCTTTCCTGGGCATTCACTGGCATAGTGTCCCATCTCTTTGCAATTGTAACATTGCAACTGGCTTTTGTCTTTCTTCTTCTTTTTGGGTCTCTCCAAAGCTAAGAGTTCTTCTAGTTCATGCTCTTCATACCTCACCTCAAAGGTGGGAAATCTTTCTCTCTTCTTGGGGCAGTTACTAGAGATATTACCTTCTTATTCACAAGAGTAGCAACACTTTGTGGTCACTTTGGATTTGGACTTATTTGGCATGGTTCTGACTTTGCCTTCATCCATCTTGGTAGAAGTTGTTCCCTTATGGAGGTTTCCAAACATTTGATGCATTCCATCTTGCTTCATTTGTTGAACTATAGGATAAATGGGGCATTGAATAGGGGCATGATCATTTCCTTCACACAGGAAACAAGTCACTTGAGATGTGGGGCATTGATTAGTTGGATGTTTCTTTTCACAATTGGGGCATTGATCTCCATGCTCCTTGGAAGTGTGATCCTTGTCTCCACAAATATTGTAGGCCTTGGTTCCTTCTAAAATAACACCCTTGTCCTCCTTGTTGTTATTATCTCTTTGGGAAAAGTTTTCTCCCATGTTGATCACTTAAGTATCCAATCCTTGCAACAATTGGGATTGAAGTTTCAAAATACTTTGTATAGCTGGGTCTAGTCCATTGTTGTTGGCTAAAAGCTGAGTTGTCTCTTGGCTCAACTGGTTTTGGGTTGCTATAAGCTCTTTCATGTTGTCCTCTTGGTTGGTGTTGGTGTCATCAACCTTGAGGTTGGAGTCTCTAGGAGTAGTCATCTGTTTGGGTTGAATTGGGATTAGAATAGGCAAAAATATTTCTAAGGAGTCAATCCTAATCACACACATCACAATTCACACAAGCAATGTGCATGCAATCACAAACCAAACAATTCACTCAAACAACAAAGTTCAAGCACATACTTAGGCAACAAAATATTTTTGTTACACCACATAAGTTGGTGTGTTAGACTTAACTATAATATGGTGGTCCATCTATATGGTTCACTTGTGATCTTTCCATTCTTCTTGATTCTTCTTGTATGAGATCATGGTTTCCTTGAGAAAAAATCTTGGTTGTAATACTTCAAATGATGTAGGCTCCTTCTATCTTTTGCATTCCCTCAGTCTCTAAATCTTGAGCAAGATTTCCTTGTTTCACTTGTAGTCCTTAGTGGTATCCAAGTTGGAAGTCCTTGCTGATTATGCTGAAGATGTTGAAGTCATTAGAGTTGAAGAAGTTGAAGTCATTAGAGTTGAAGATGTCCTTTGCACATGGTGAAGTCTTTGGCCATGGGGTAGGTTTTCCATCAAGTTGAAATAGAAGAGATGTAGAGTTGAAACCAAAATGGTTGAGGAAAGGGTATACAAGTGTTTTTGTAAATAAGTTTTTGGATCAAAATATAACTCCTATTCTTCTAAGGGTTTTTGTCCAATCCTAGGTTTACAAATCCTACAGGCAACACAATGCTCTGATACCATCTGTAGAGGGAGTGTCCCAACCTTACAACAATATAAGGTGGAGTCCCCTGTGTTTACAATGCTAGTCCCTGGATCAATAGCTAGCATCCACAGTATAGATGTAATATCAAGAAACAAAGGTCATAATATAACTTTATAACCAGGAATAACATAATTTTATTACATCATACATAGCTCATTTGTCTATTTCATTACATTGCAGCGGAATAACTACAGTCATGGGGTCCTTCACCTTCAAAGTGACACAGGCAGATGTTGGTTGTAGACTTTGTAATCCTAATCAAACAATCTTCACTAAAATCAATCAAACCTGCAACATAACAAGTTACAGCCACAAGGGTCAATACATTTGAATTGTATTGGCAAGTGATACTATGGTAGTATAGTGGAGTCTATCATCTATATGCATTTGGCTAAGTGGAGTTGAGGCTTGCATTGCTCAAAATAGATTTGCCTTATCATTTTGAAAACACTAAGTTTTTGCTTGACAAAACATTTTTCTCAATCAAAGTTTGAAGATCCTTTAAAACCTTGTTCAAACCACAAGTTTTATCTTAGAAATTTGAATGATGAGATTCTTGATTGCTTCCATGTCTTGATGCTCAAATTGTCCTTTACCAGGGACATAGCTAAGTACTTAGATTTTACACTCTGCAGAGGTGGTGCACTTTCCCCACAAGACTTGGTTTCCCAAGACAAGATCTTTCAGAAGCCTTCCCTTAGACCAAAATGGACGCGCTCCAACCTATCAAACACTACCACCCACTGTCCATATGGCTAAGTTCTTGCAACCTATATGATCATGGCAGAGCCCATATTGCCAAGTGGTTGCACTTGAAGATTCTCAACATTTGACATCTCAAATCTCTTTGTTCCTGGGTGGCCATCCACAAGTGTGATACACAAGGTTCACCAGTCCCCTGGCCTTGTGTAACCACTCAACCAAAAAACACCAAGCAATTACCATTCCACCCAGGTGATTCATTAACTTAGTTGTTTTATTAAACAAAACACAAGTCCTTAGACTTAGAATATTTTTCCATAGTGTGAATATATATTCCACCCATGTTTTCTATTAGCTAGGCTAAGCTTGATAGTAATAGGAATCTTAACTTAGTACTATTTCCACTAAGGTTTCATCTACCAGTTTTCCTATAGCAAGGTTTATACTTAGCAAAAATCCATGCAAGCTTTACTTAGAGAAAATCACTAATGCATAGTGAAAGTAATGGGACAAAAGTATGAAGCATCACTTGCCTTTTTGGTAGAGTATGGGTTCACTCCTTGTACTTGCAACAATCACACTCTTCAAGTCACTACAAATCAATCAAGCAAGGCACAAACTCAATCTACCAATCAAGCAAAACCACACATAAAATTAACAAAGTCAAAGTAATGCATGCAAGCATGCCAAGCTTTGTTTTGTTTGAAAAAGTGGTTCCTAATGGGTCATAAACATTTGAAAACACCTAATGGTCATTTTGTAAAGTGTCAAAGTCATTTGCAAAAGGTTTCACCTCATAAACCATTTTCAAAACAAAGTATCATTTTATGTGGTGTAGAAAATATTTTTACTAAGGCATTAGTCTATAGGGTTCACAAAATACATTTTCAAACCATAAAACTTGGTGTTTGGGGTCAGAGAGTTTAAAACAAAACATTTCCCAAAAGTTTTCCTTCAAAATCATTTTTAACAAATAAACCACATTTCTATTTGACTAGAAATGGTTTTAAATCAAAGAATCATTATTTTGTTTCACCAAATACATTTTGGGATCCACAAAGTGTTTCCTAGGGTCAGTAGGTTCAAAATACACCAATTGCCAAAGATTTTAACCCCAAATTCATTTTTAAACAATTTTTACATCCTTAACAAGCATACAAAAGTTTCTGCAAAAACCAACAAGCTAACAGATACTATTTGCTAAACTAAAGGCATGGTTGGCTAGGGTTTGTTCCACTGATTCCAATGATACCAAATTTGCAATTTTTGGACGTGTGGTTTAAAAGTTACAGTGGTTTCAAAATGGCACTTAAATCTGATTTCAAAATCTGTTTTAAACAGAATCATCACGCCGCCGTGATTGGTCGGTACCGGTTCGTGTGGATCGCACAGCTGCAGCCGTTGGATCTAAACTAATCGCGTGGCCCAGAACACGTACCCCTTCGCTGTTAAGTAGTTCTATCCTATCCACCAGATCAAGATCGGACGGCTGCGGTGAGCTCGACCTTAAACGAGCGGAGCTGCGGCGGCTACTGGCGGCGGAGCGACCAGACGGTGGCGGCGCCGGTGAAATAGGAAGCTAGGGAGGAGGGGAAGGTGCTCACCAGATTCGCAGGGTTGTGGTGATGCTCAAGGTACTGTTGGCTTGACAAGGGGCGCTCGGGGTCTGCTGCAATTCTTCGCCGGAGTTTGCAACGGCGTTTGGCGGCTCTGGTTGTTGCTGAGGCGACGCTGCTGATCGCCCTAAGGCAGGACAAGGGTCTGGTCAGATGCAGCAGGACACGGTGTAGGTGTGTGCGTGAACAAGAGGGGAAGAGGCGGTCGGAATCTACCTGTGGGGCTCGCCGGAGTTGGAGCGGACGGCGGCGTCGTTCAGAGCTTGTTGCAGACGTTGCTCTGGGGCGCCCGCGGTCGTATGGGTGGTACGGGAAGAAGCGTCTGGGAGTGGGGAGTCTCCTAGTGTGCTCAGGGAGGCACGGGGCGGTGTTGAGTCGCCTGAATCGGCACCAAAGTGTCGTCGGAACAGAGGGAGTGTTGGTCAAAATTTGACAGCCTGAGGGCGTGTCGAGGTGGGGCGACAGAGGGAAAGTGGAGAGGAGTCACTGGCGTTTAAAGGGGCATGGTCACTGCAAGGAATCAAAGACTCCATCAACGCGCAATCACCACCGGAGTAACTCACTGCAACGGCAGGGCGACGGGGTCTCACTTGAAGACGATGGCTGGGTATGTGGGGCCGTTGCGTCAGTGGATTGAGAGAGGGAGTTGGGGTCCACAAGTCAGTGGCCTTGCGGGTTGTTTCTGCGAGGAAGAAAAACGGTTCGGGGCGAGGGTGAGGTGGGCTAGGTGGGCATTGGGTTGAGCTGGGCGGATGGCTGCTCTATTTTTTTCTGTCTGAAACCTTTTTCTTTTTCCAAACTATTTTCTATTTTGAATTTCAATCAACTATTCAAACATTCAAACAATTCAAACAATTGTAATGAGTTTTTGGTTCTGTTTATCAACATAAACCAAATCCCAAAATAAAATAATACTTTTATTCTTTTTAGGATCCATTCATTAATTAAATAAAATGGACCTTTAGTTATTTAATCAAATAGGGTTTAATTTATTTAATAAAATCTTCATTTGAAATCCAAATACTTTCAAAACCAAATCAGTAGGTTTTATTTGAAGGTAAAGAATACTTGGAAAGCTTGTTTAAAATAAAATAACATTTTTGTTATAAGGTCCATTAAATAAAATGGGCCTTAGTTATTAAATCAAATAGGATTTGTTTTATTTAAATATTTATTTTGAAATCTAAAATAAAACCAAAACACTTCAGTAGGTTTTATTTGAGAATATAAAATACTTGGAAAACTTATTTTAAATAATTAAATAAGTTTTGATGTTTTGTAAATACTAAAACCTTTATTAATAAAACTTGGATATTAAATCCTTATTAATTTAATTCAAATAAACCTTTACTATTTTTATCAAAACAAAATGTTTTATTTCAAAAGCTTGGCCAAGGTTTAATTTGGCTCTATAAAATAATCTTTATTTATAAATCCACATTTTTTTTGAAAGCCAAAACCTTTTATTTAAAAGATCCAAAATAGTAATTTTAAATATTTAAAGTTTACTGTTTATTTAACTTTTTAAATCCCTTTAGGATTTTATTTGATCCAAACAGGTTTTGAAAGTTCCCCATTGGATTCAAAAGTTTCTTCTAGCCCTGAAAATGAACAAAGTTTTATTTTATTCATTTGATTTTTCACATTACAAGATTTGTAAAATCTTGGGATGTGACAATAGCCCTCTAGTGGAGCTATCTCAGACTCGGGGAGTTTCTCGAGATGACAAAGACAAAAAACATCGATAAAAATAGAGTCAGATAAATAACAGAAAAGACCGACAAAACGCGAAAGTAGAGTCGAAATATTTACCGGAGTCAGAGGACGGTTGGCCGTGAACATCTTCATGGAAATATCTGGAACATTTTGTTACACTCTTTCCTTGATCAAATACTGCATAAGGGTCTTGTACTCCTTCCCTGGAATCCGGTTCAGGCTGACCCGCATCTTGTCCTTCTTGTCGTCGGTGATCTGGTACATGAGGCAATCTCCATGGTGTTGTAGAAGCTGAATCCGGCGCTCCATCCAGCAGTGGATCAAGTCGGATCCACGGAGCCCCATATGCTTCATCAGAAACTCAATCTGCCTTTTAGCGAGGATCAACATATCCGACAGCTCCGGCGCTTCTGCGTCCCATGACTTTTGGTGGGAAGCGGCACCGTTGGTGAATGCCGGAAGACCTTCCGCCTTTCCAGGAGCCGGAATATCCTTATGATAAAAGAATGTTCTGACCCAGTGTTTGATGGATTCGCTAGCGTTAATCCTAGGATAAACACGGTTTCTCCTAAAGACTAAGCTAAGAGTGCAAGTGGTATAAGGTACACCGACACTAATGGAGTTCTTACGGGTACCATAGTAGTAACGAAAAAGGGTGAGACTTGGCCTAATGCCAAGAAACCCCTCGCACAGAGCTGCGTGAGTGCTAAGATCAAGCAGAGAGTTGGGAGGTAGGTTATGGTGCTGCACACCATAATATTTGCCGAACAGCACCTGCTTTGCCGCCGACGTACTCGCCGCCGCTCCTGAGCCAGATGCAGACGCCATCGCTCTTGGAGATGAAGGATTGGTGGGGGAGAGAGATTTTTCCTCGTGGTGTGTAGAAAGGAATGGCTGCGGAGTGCTCGAGGAGTACGAGGAGACAATGAATGAAGCGGTGGAGAGATAAATCTAAAAGAAGGGTTTTCTCCCCTCTTTTATTTGCCTCTAGGCCAAGATTCGTGCGTTGGTCATGCGATTTACGCCACACATATAGGAGAGAGGTGTGTAACTTTCTCGCAACTCCTCCGCCCCCTCGATTCTCGCGTGAGCACTAAAACGCTGCTCTGTTCTATAGGGAGCATACCCACCAACGGTCGTGTCGATGGGAGTCTTGTAAGTGACAAGACCTGGTCTGAAAAGTTGTCAGCATGCACACGGCTATAAAATCTGGCTCATGTTTCAAACTGAGCAAGGAAAAGAGTAAAGTCAGAACAAAACATATCGGACTCAACTAACTCGGAATCCTACGCTACTAAATGAAGATTTCGGGAACTCTTCAAGATTCTCAAGACGAAGAAACCATCAAGCTAGACGATTTATCCGACTTTGGATCTTAGAGACTTCCGGGGGCTACTATTGGGGATATACTTTCTGGGGAAACCCACATGACTCACTAACCAGGGTGGCTACCAACGGGTTAGAGCTTTGCTTCATGGGCGTCCTTGTCAAATCCCAAGATTTTCCAAATCTTGTAATGTGAAAATAAATTAATAAAATAAAACTTTGTTTGATTTTCAGAACCAGAAGAAACTTTTCGAATTAAATTGGAACTTCAAACCCATTTGAATTAAATAAAATCCTAAAGGGATTTAAAAAGATAAACATTTTAAAGGAAAACAAAATATTTTGGAATTACTATTTTGGAATCTTTTTATAAAAGATTTAGTTTTCAAAAGAAAGGTAAATAAAGATTATTTTGTAAAGCCAAATTAAACCTTGGCCAAGCTTTGGATTTAAAACATTTTTGTTTTGAATAAAAATAGCAAAAGTTGATTTAAATAAATTAATAAGGAATTAATATCCAAACCTTAGTTAAATAAAAAGGTTTTACCAAATATCAAAACTTATTAAATTATTTAAAATAAGATTTCCAAATATTTGATATTCACAAATAAAACCTACTAAAGTGTTTTGGCTTTATTTTAGGTTTTAAAATAAATCTCTTAATAAAACAGATTCTATTTGATTTAATAACTAAGGTCCATTTTATTTAATTATTAAATGGATCCTAAAATAATGATGTTATTTTGTTTTAAACAAGTTTCCAAATATTCTTTATTTCCAAATAACCTACTGATTTGGTTTTGAAAGTGTTTGGAATTCAAATGAAGATTTTATTAATTAAATCAAACCATATTAAATAAATAAAGGACCCTTTTATTTAATTAATGAAGGGATCTTAAAATATTATTTTATTTTGAGATTTGGTTTATGTTGATAAACAGAACCAAAAACTCATTACAATTGTTTGAATTGTTTTAATTATTTGAATGCTTGAATAGTTGGATGAAATTCAAATCAGAAAAATAGATTTAGAAATAGAAAAAGATTTAGACAGAAAAAATAGAACAGCCCACCATCTGGCCCAACTAACCCAACAGCAGCCCACCTAGCCCACCTCACCCTCACCCCGAAACGTTTTTCTTCACCCCAGAAGAAACCCACACCCTCACTGACTGGTGGACCTCCTCCTCGTTTCTTTTCCCACAGACCGGTGGACCCCACTTGTCACTGATCATCGTCCTCCCCACGCGACCCTATCACCCCCAAACCTCGCTGCCGTTGCTGCCCTTGAATGCCGCGTTCAATTCACAGTAATGCCGCGCGTTAATCTCGCCGTGACTGCACGATATTAAGCGCCTGCATCTCCCCCACCCTTTCCCTCTGTCGCCATTCCCTCTCTGCCCCGAGGCTGCCCCAATTTGACTCGAACACCGCCTCTGTTCCGACGACCCTCCTCGCTAATTCCGGCAGCACCGCAACGCCCCGTGCCTACTCGACCTAGCACACACCTTCCCCACTCCCAGACGCTTCTCCCAGTGTCCTTCATTCAACCGCGGGCGCCCCGGAGCGTCGGCTTTGACAAGCTCCGACAGCGCCGCCGTCTGTTTCTACTCCGACGACGACTTCCAGGTGAACCAGACCGCCCCGACCCCTCTCGTTCACACACACAGCATCGCCTTGCTCTTGCGCATCTGAACGTGCTCCTGTCTTGCCTTAGGGCGATCTGCAGCGACGACTCCTACCATCGCCACCGTCTGGCTTAACTCCGACGAGCACTTCTGGTATGCATCTGTCCACCCCTTTCCCTCTCGTTCAGGCATGCAAGATCTACTCTTCCTCGCGCGTCTAGCAGACCTCTTATCTTGTCCTCCTGTGCCTTGTAGCCTCACCCCCACCGTCGACCAGAGCCGCCCGACGCCGCCACCTACTCCGGCGAGCAATCCACATCGGACCAGAGCGCCCCTCGTCGAACCATCGACACGTTGAGCATCGTCGTGACCTCCTGAACCCGGTGAGCACACTCTCCGTCTGCCTCGCTTCCTAGAACCACCGCAGAGCCACCGCCTGGCCGTGCGCCGCCGCTAGCCACCGTCAGCGCCGCCCCCTTTTGGTCAAACTTGCGAGCACCGTTGGATCTGGATCGGACGCACTAGATAGATCATTTAACGCCGAAGGGGTACGCTTCCAGAACCATACGATCTAACTTGATCCAACGCCCTACAGAGCGCGATCCGTGCGAAGCGGTACCGTCCAATGAACTCACGCCGTGTGTCACCTATTTCGTTTAAAAACAAATTTGAAAACAGAATTATTTGCAAACTTCAAACCTTTGTAACTTTCAAACCACACGTCCAAAAATTGCAAATTTTATGTCGTTGGATTCAGGAGAGCAAGCCCTAGCCAACTGTGGAATTAGTTTAGCAAATAGTATCTGTTAGTTTTCTTGTTTTTGTGGATTCTTTTGTGTGATTGTTTAGAGTATAAAAATTGTTTAAAATGATTTTTAGGTTAAAACCTTTGCAAAATGGCTTGTTGTGACCTTACTAACCCTAGGAACCAACCCTTGGTGTTAAAAATGATTTTGGTAAAATTTGGGTTGAATTATTTGACTTGGCCATTTTCTAGCCAAATAAAATTATTGATTTTATTATGGAAATGTTTTTGCAAAGAAAACTTTGGGAAAATGTTTGGACCAAACCTACTGACCCAAAACACCAAGCTTTGCAAATGGAAACTCACTTGGTGAAAAACATAAAGTTTTGCTTTGATAAAAATATTTTTCACCACATGAAATGATGTTTGGATTTTAAAAATGGTTTATGGACTAAAAACTTTTTCAAATGACTTTGCCATTTTTGTAAATGACCAATGTGGACCTTACAAAGTTTATAAACCTAGTGGAGACCATCCTTGCAATAAAACCATCCTTTGCATACTTATGCATGACTTAGATTCCATTGCTTTGTGAGTATGAGATTGTTTGTTTGACTTTCGTTTGGAATGTTAGTTGATTTTGTGTTTGCTTGATTGACTTGTAGTGAATTTAGCAAAGTGAGAGACTAGCAAGATCAAGGAGTAAACCCTCATTCCCTACCAAAAAGGCAAGTTACACTATCATACAAATGCCCTACTATTTTCATTATACTTAGTGGATTATGAAAACATGCATGAAAAAGACATCTTCATACTTATGCTATGCTAAATCCTAGTAGGATTCCCTATACACTCCTTAGTGAAAATATTGTAGTTGAACATGCTTAGCCATGCTTTGTTTTTAAAAGAGATACATGTTGAGATTTTACAAAGGTTGAGAAAAGGACTTATGTTTTACATAATAAAACAAGGACTCAATGAACCACCTAGGTGGTGGATACTTTAAGTTTGGAGAAGGTGGCAACAAAAGGAACCATGTCTATGGGAATCACTTTGTGTTGTGCTCCAAAAGAAAACCACCTAGGAAACTTAGAGATTGATCATGTTTCTCCAATTGTGGCTTTCGTGTGCAACCACATGCTATTATGGCTCTGGCTTAGTCAACTACATTAGGAAGACCCATACATTGTCTTTAGTTACCGGACATGGGGATCTGGAATGCTTCATGGGGGCTGAAGACAAGCTAGCAATGATGTATGGGAGGACCTTTTGGAAAGACTTCGTCACACTCTCAGTCTGCCGGTGCTCCATCTTGGTGAGCACTAATCCAGTAGGCCACTGGTGGCAACAAGATGGGATTGTGACATGTGGGTAAAGTGTACTCCTTCTGCAGAAGTTAATAAAAATCTAAGTACTTAGTCGTGTCCCCGGTTATGGACAATACTGAGCAACTAAAGTTTGAACCATGGGAGATCTCGACATTCCAACTTCTAAAATAAAAACTTGATGCACTTGGGGGTACCAAGGAATTCGAAGAGATTTTGTTAAGCTTGTTGCACTTGGGGTTACCAAGGTGATCAAGAGCATGATGTACTTGGGGTTACCAAGGAACTCATGAGGTTTTGATAAAACTTGTTGCACTTGGGGTTACCAAGGAGCTCAAGAGATTTTTTGGACAAGGACTTGAACACTTGTGTTTCTACCAAGGAGTTCAAGGGACTTGGAAAAGAACATTTGACAAAGGACCAAAACCATTTTGAAAAGATAGGACAAACTTTGCTTTATGCAAATGAGCCCAAACTCTACTTAGCCAAATATGCATGTAATGATAGGATCCACTTATATTCCACAAAATAGTGAAACTTGCCAATACAATTCAAATGTATTGACCCTTGTGGCTGTAACTTGTAATGTTGCAGGTTGATTGATTTTAGTGAAGATTGTCTGATTAGGATTACAAAGTCTACAACCAACATTTGCCTGTGGCATTTTGAAGATGAAGGACCCATACTTATAGTTATTCCGCTGCATTGTAATGTAATAGCCAAATGAGCTATGTATGATGTAATAAAACTATGTTATTCCTGGTTATAAATTTGTATTATGACCTTTGTATCTTGATATTACATCTTAACTGTGGATGCTAGCTATTGATCCAGGGACTAGCATTGTAAACACAAGGATCTCTACCTTATATTAGGTTGGGACCTCTACAGTCCTAGTCAGAGAAAGTGGATGAACCAGTTCCGCATACGACAAGGCCTAGAAGAGTTAACGACATAGGCCTGTAGTATTACTTAAAGTCCAAGCTGTATCTAGTTACCGAATCTGTAACGTAGCCGAATAGGTCTCTCTTGTAACCCTAGGCCCTGGTATCTATATAAACCAGCCCTATGTGAGTCTTTAGGGCACAACCAATCTTACTACCACAATCACAACTGGAACATGCGAACCACTCTTGTAATCTGCTATAACATCCGTCTTACACAGATATATTACTGGGTCGCTAGCAGGAGTAGGATCCGATCACCGCAGTCGGATCTGAACCTGCGTAATTTGTGCTCACTACTCCTGGAACATCTGACGTCTCACACCCCATCTTTCCAACACCACTAGGAACCCCTATGGCGTATTTGTCGACAATCCGATGACAACTACACCTGATCATCATGATCCCACCCACTTGATAGATCAAAGTATAAGAGTGTTATGCCAAGCCATGACATATACTTGTGGTAGATGTGGGTCCATGCCAACATTGCATGGGATGTAGACCTCTCTGGGCCGGATAGAAACACCTTCACAAACTTGTTGTTGTATGAGTCATTACTTGTCCAACATGATCCTATTTACTTGATAGATCTAAGTATTATTTTGCTATGCCAAGACATGATCAGACACTTTTTAGAAGATGTGGGGCCATTCCAACAGTGCATGGTCTATAGACCTCTCTGGGTTGGCTAGAAACACCATCATCAAATTATTGGTTGTGTGAGTCACTACACCTGACCATCAAGATCCCATCTAGTTGATAAATCTAAGTATAAGAGTGCTATTCCAAGCCATGACATACATGTGTGGCAGATGTGGGGCCATGCCAACATTGCATGGGATCTAGACCTCTCTGGGCTGGATAGAAACACCTTCACCAACTTGTTGTTTTTTGAGTCGTCACTTAGCCAACATGATCCTACCTACTTGATAGATCTAAGTATGATGTTTCTATGCCAATCCATGATGAGACACTTTGTGGAAGATGTGGGCCCATTCCAACATTGCATGGGATATAGACCTCTCTGAGTTGGCTAGAAACACCATCATCAACCTAGTGGCTGTGTGCATCATCACTTGGCCAACATGATGTCAGCCTATTGATAGATCTTAGTACAACACTACTATGCCAAGACATGATGAGTCATTACTGTGGCAAATGTGGGGCCATGCCAACATTGCATGGGCTATAGACCTCTCCGCGTTGGCTAGAAACACCATGATCAACTTAGTGGTTGTGTGAGTCACTATACCTGACCAACATGATCCCACCCACTTCATACATCTAAGTATAAGAGTGCTATGCCACGCAATGACATTCACTGGTGGCAGATGTGGGACGATGTCAACATTGCATGGGATCTAGACCTCTCTAGGCTAGATAGAAACACCTTCATCGACTAGTTGTTGTATGAGTCATCATTTGCCAACATGATACTATCTACTTGATAGATCTAACTATAATTTTGCTATGCCAAGACATGATGAGACACTTTGTGGCAGATGTAGGCCCATGCCAACATTGTATGGGCTATAAACCTCTCTGGGTTGCCTAGAAACACCATCATAAACCCAGTGGTTGTGTGTGGCACTACACCTGACCAACATTATCCCACCCACACTTGATAGATATAGCTATAAGAGTGTTATTCCAAGCCATGACACAAACTTATGGAAAAAGTGGGGCCATGCCAATAATGCATGGCATCTAGACCTCTCTAGCTAGATATAAACACCTTCACCAAATTTTTGTTGTATGTATCATGACTTGGCCAACATGATCCTACCTACTTGATTGATCTAACTATAATTTTGCTATGCCAATCCATGACATAGACGATTGTGGTATATGTGGAACCATGCCAACATTGCATGGGCTATAAACCACTTTGGTTGGCTATAAACACCATCATCAAATTAGTGGTTGTGTGAGTCACTATAGCTGACCAACATGATCCCACCCACACTTGATAGATCTAGCTATAAGAGTGTTATGCCAAGCCATGACACACACTTGTGGCAAATGTGGGTCCATGCCAACATGGTATGGTATCTAGACCTCTCTGGATGGATAGAAACACCTTCACCAACTTGTTGTCATATGAGTCATCAATTGTCCAACATGATCCCACCTACTTGATAGATATAAGTATGATTTTTCTATACCAAGACATGATGAAATACTTTGTGGAAGATGTGGGCCATGCCAACATTGCATGGTCTATAGACCTCTCTTGGTTGTCTAGAAACATCATCATAAACCTAGTGGTTGTGTGCCTCGGCACTTGGCCAACATGATGCCACCCTATTGATAGATCTTAGTATAAAACTACTATGCCAAGACATGATGAGACACAACTATGGGAAATGTATCGCCATGCCAACATTGCATGGGCTATAGAACTCTCTAGGGTGGCTAGAAACACCATCATCAACTTAGTGGTTTTGTGAGTCACTACACCTGATCATCATGATCCCACCCACTTTATATGTCTAAGTATAATAGTGCTTTGCCACGCCATGAGATATATTTGTGGCAGATGTGGTCCATGCCAACATTGCATTGGATCTAGACCTCTCTGGCTGGATAGAAACACCTTCACCAACTTGTTGTATGAGTCATCACTTGGCCAACCTGATCCTACCTACTTGATAGATCTAAGTATGAATTTTCTATGCCAAGATATGATGAGACACTTTGTGGTAGATGTGGGCCAATGCTAACATTGGATGGCCTATAGACCTCTCTGGTTTGGCTAGAAACACCATCATAAAATTATTGGTTGTGTGAGTCACTACACCTGACCAACATGATCCCACCCACACTTGATAGATCTAGCTATAAGAGTGCTATGACAAGCCATACCACAAACTTGTGGCAAATGTGGGGCCATGCCAACATTGCATGGGATCTCGACCTCTCTGGGATGGATAGAAACACCTTCACCAATTTGTTGTTGAATGAGTCATTAATTGGCCAACATGATCCTAACTACTTGATAGATCTAAGTATGATTTTGCTATGCCAAGACATGATGAGACACTTTGTGGCAGTTGTGGGCCCATGCCATCATTGCATGGTGTATAGACCTCTCTTGGTTGGCTAGAAACACCATCATAAACCTAGTGGTTGTGTGCCTTAGCACTTGGCCAACATGATGCCACCCTATTAATAGAACTTAGTATAACACTACTATGCCAAGACATGATGAGGCACAAATGTGGGAAATGTGGGGCTGCCAACATTTCATGGGCTATAGAACTCTCTAGGTTGGCTAGAAACACCATCATCAACTTAATGGTTGTGTGAGTCACTACACCTGATCATCATGATCCCACCCACTTGATATATTGTAAGTATAATAGTGCTATGCCAAGCCATGACATATACTTGTAGCAGATGTGGGGCCATGCCAACATTGCATGGGATCTACACCTCCCTGAGCTGGATAGAAAGACCTTCACCAACTTGTCGTAGGAGTCATCATTTGGCCAACATGATCCTACCTAATTGATAGATCTAAGTATGATTTTGCTATTCCAATCCATGATGAGACACTTTGTGGTAGATGTGGGCCCATGCCAACATTGCATGTGTTATAGACCTCTCTGGGTTGGCCAGAAACACCATTATCAACCTAGTGGTTGTGTGCCTCAGCACTTGGCTAACATGATGCCACCCTGTTGATAGATCTTAGTATAACACTACTATGCCAAGACATGATGAGTCACTACTGTGGCAAATGTGGGGGCATGTCAACATTGCAAGGGCTATAGACCTCTCTGCGTTGGCTAGAAACACCATTATCAACTTAATGCTTGTGTGAGTCACTACACCTAACCATCATGATCCCACCCAGTTGATAAATCGAAGTATAAGAGTGCTATGCAAAGCCATGACATACACTTGTGGCAGATGTGGGGCCATGCCAACATTGCATGGGATCTAGAACTCTCTGGGGCTGGATAGAAACACCTTCACCAACTTGTTGTTGTATGAGTCATCACTTAGCCAACATGATCCTACCTACTTGATAGATCTAAGTATGATTTTTCTATGCCAATCCATGATGAGACACTTTGTGGTAGATGTGGGCCCATGCCAACATTGCATGGGATATATACCTCTCTGGGTTGGCTAGAAACACCATCATAAACCTAGTGGTTATGTGAGGCACTACACCTGACCAACATGATCCCACCCATAATTTATAGATCTAGCTATAAAAGTCCTATTCCAAGCCATGACACACACTTGTGGCAAATGTGGGGCCATGCCAACATTGCATGGCATTTAGACCTCTCTGGGCTGGATAGAAACACCTTCACCAACTTGTTGTATGAGTCATGACTTGGCCAACATGATCCTACCTATTGGATAGATCTAACTATAATTTTGCTATGCCAAGCCATGACATAGACTACTGTGGTTGATGTGGGCCCATGCCAACATTGCATGGGCTATAAACATCTTTGGGTTGGCAAGAAACACCATCATCAAATTAGTGGTTGTTTGAGTCACTACACCTAAACAACATGATCCCACCCACACTTGATAGATATAGCTATAAGAGTGCTATGCCAAGCCATGACACACACTTGTGGCAAATGTGGGGCCATGCCAACATTGCATGGGATCTAGACCTCTCTAGGCTGGATAGAAACACCTTCACCAACTTGTTGTCGTATGAGTCATCAATTGTCCAACATGATCCTACCTACTTGATAGATATAACTATGATTTTTCTATGCCAAGACATGATGAGAAACTTTGTGGTAGATGTGGGCCCATGCCAACATTGCATGTTCTTTAGACCTCTCTTGGTTGTCTAGAAACACCATCATCAACCTAGTGTTTGCGTGCCTCGACACTTGGCCAACATAATTCCACCCTATTGATAGATCTTAGTATAACACTACTATGCCAAGACATGATGAGAGACAACTGTGGGAAATGTATGGCCATACCAACATGCATGGGCTATAGAACTCTCTAGGGTGGATAGAAACACCATCATCAACTTAGTGGTTGTGTGAGTCAATACACCTGATCATCATGATCCCACCCACTTTATATATCCATGTATAATAGTGCTATGCCAAGCCATGACATATACTTGTGGCAGATGTGGGCCATGCCAACATTGCATTGGATCTAGACCTCTCTAGGCTGGCTAGAATCACCTTCACCAACTTGTTATTGTATGAGTCATCACTTGACCAACATGATCCTACCTACTTGATAGATCTAAGTATGAATTTTCTATGCCGAGATATGATGAGACACTTTGTGGTAGATGTGGGACAATGCCAACATTGCATGGTCTATAGACCTCTATGGGTTGGCTAGAAACACCATACTAAAATTATTGGTTGGGTGAGTCACTACACCTGACCAACATGATCCCACCCACACTTGATAGATCTAGCTATAAGAGTGCTATGCCAAGCCATGACACAAACTTGTGGAAAATGTGGGGCCATGCCAACATTGCATTGGATCTCGACCTCTCTGGGCTGGATAGAAACACCTTCACCAACTTGTTGTTGAATGAGTCATTAATTAGCCAACATGATACTACCTACTTGATAGATCTAAGTATGCTTTTGCAATGCCAAGACATGATGAGAAACTTTGTGGCAGATGCGGGCCCATGCCAACATTGCATGGTCTATATACCTCTCGTGGTTGGCTAGAAACACCATCATCAACCTAGTGGTTGTATGCCTTAGCACTTGGCCAACATGACGCCATCCTATTCATAGATCTTAGTATAACACTACTATGCCAAGACATGATGAGACACAATTGTGGGAAATGTGGGGCTATGCCAACATTGCATGGGCTATAGAACTCTCTGGGTTGGCTAGAAACACCATCATCAACTTAGTGGTTGTGTGAGTCACTACACATGATCATCATGATCCTACCCACTTGATATCTCTAAGTATAATAGTGCTATGCAAGTCATGACATATACTTGTGGCAGATGTGGAGCCATGTCAACATTGTATGGGCTATAGACCTCTATGGGTTGGCTATAAACACCATAATAAAATTATTGGTTGGGTGAGTCACTACACCTGACCAACATGATCCCACCCACACTTGATAGATATAGCTATAAGAGTGTTATGCCAAGCCATGACACAAACTTGTGGAAAATGTGGGGCCATGCCAACAGTGCATGGGATCTCGATCTCTCTGGGATGGATAGAAACACCTTCACCAACTTGTTGTTGAATGAGTCATTAATTAGCCAACATGATCCGACCTACTTGATAGATCTAAGTATGATTTTGCAATGCCAAGACATGATGAGACACTTTGTGGCAGATGTGGGCCCATGCCAACATTGCATGGTCTATAGACCTCTCTTGGTTGGCTAGAAACACCATCATCAACCTAGTGGTTGTATGCCTTAGCACTTGGACAACATGATTCCATCCTATTCATAGATCTTAGTATAACACTACTATGCCAAGACATGATGATACACAACTGTGGGAAATGTGGGGCCATGCCAACATTGCATGGGCTATAGAACTCTCTGGGTTGGCTAGAAACACCATCATCAACTTAGTGGTTGTGTGAGTCACTACACATGATCATCGTGATCCCACCCACTTGATATCTCTAAGTATAATAGTGCTATGCCAAGCCATGACATATACTTGTGGCAGATGTGGAGCCATGCCAACATTGCATGCAATCTAGATCTCCTTGGGATGGATAGTAACAGCTTCACCAACTTGTTGTTGTATGAGTCATCACTTGGCCAACATGATCCTACATACTTGATAGATCTAAGTATGAATTTTCTATGCCAATATATGATGAGACACTTTGTGGTAGATGTGGGAAGATGCCAACATTGCATTGTATATAGACCTCTCTGGGTTGGCTATAAACACCATCATAAAATTATTGGTTGTGTGAGTCACTACACCTGACCAACATGATCCCACTCACACTTGATAGATCTAGCTATAAGAGTGCTATGGCAAGCCATGACACTAACTTGTGGAAAATGTGGGGCCATGTCTAAGATCCCTTCTTTGTAAAAGAAAGGATCCCTGTGATTGCAATGCTAGTCCCTGGATCAATGCTAGCATCCACAGTTTAAGATGAAGTACACAGAAACAAAGGTTATTATTACATATCATTCCAGAGACAAACATAGTCTTTTACAAACTCCATGGCCACAGGCCTAATACAAAGTTCAAAATTATAATAAGATAAATAAATCTTTATCTTAATGTGCCACAGGCAAGCATGTTGAGTGTCAATACATTGGTATAGGATTGGCAAGTGATACCTTAGTATAATATTGGTGGACTAGATACTATATGCTTTTTGGCTAAGTGTAGCTTAGGCATGCTTTGCTCAAAATAGGTTTTTCCTATCAGTTGAAAACACTAAGTTTTTCTTTGTCAAAATCTTTCCCAAGGAACCACCAATATACATTGGGGTCCTTCACCCTTGTTCAACCACAAGTTTTTACTTAGAAAATTGGGATGAGGAGATTCTTGATAGCTTCCATGTCTTGATGCTCAAGTTGTCCAATACCAGGGACATGGCTAAGTACTTAGATTCTTCCATCTGCAGAGGTTGTGCACTTTCCCCACAAGACTTGATTTTCACCAAGACAGACCTTCGTAAGCCTTCCCTTAGACCAAATGGACGCGCTCAAACCTATCATCCCACTACCACCAACTGTCCAAATGGCTAAGTTATTGCAACCTATATGATCCAGGCAGAGCCCATATTGCCAAGTGGCTGCACTAGAAGCTTCTTAACATATGGCATCTCAAATCCCTTTGTTCCTTGGTGGCTTTCCACAAGTGAGATACACAAGGTAAACCATAGAAATGGGCCTTGTGTAACCACTCAACATAACCCATTCTTTCCATTCCACCCATGTGTTTCATTCACTTAGTTGTTTTATTAAGCAAAAACATAGTCCATAGACTTAGAAATATTTATTCATAGCATGAATATATAACCACCCTTGGTTTCGACTAGCTAGGCTAAGCATGGCATTGATAAGACTTAGAAATATTTCTAGCAATTCCACATCTACTAGGATTTCCCAAGCATAGCATAAAGCTCAAAATAACCATGCAAGACTAGCAAAATATTTCTAATGCATAGTTCAAAAAAATAGGAATAAATCATGAAGCACCACTTGCCTTGGTAGTTTGAAGAGTATCTACAATCCTCACAATCACAATCACTATTTGCACCAAAATCTACACATAAAATGATAGCACCAAATCACATACAAAATAAATACAAGCAAAAATATATGGATGCATGCAATATGATATGTGATAATTTTCTATACGCAACAAGACAAGTGCACAGTACTGATTCATAAACAAGTTCAAAGCTTGCCAAACAACCTTTATTTGAACATTAAAACATTTCCCAAATATTTGTTATACATAAAATAGGCCTACACATGTTTCTGTAAAAATAACCATTTTAACAGAAACAAAACATTAAACACATTGCATATATGGAAAGGGCTTTCTCTCCTGATTCTATTGATATAAAATTTGTGAAATTTGGACGTGGGAATCAAAAGTTATGATTTAAACAAATTCAAACACCTCATAGATCTAATTCCAAATTTTTAAAACCAAACTCGTGCCACGCGGCGCCTTCTAACTGGCTGGTACCGCTTCGCGCTGGATCGCGTCTGCGAGCCGTTGGATATAACTAAAACGCGCGGCTCTGATTAAAACATACCACTTCGCTTATGATCTATCGTGTCCACTAGATCTAAATCGAACGACCCTTAGCAAAATACGAACAAGTGGTGGCGCTAGCGGCGGCGACAGGCGGCGGCGCGCTCAGTCAGTGGCGGAGCCGGCGAACTAGGTCGCCCGGGGAGGTGGGAGGATGCTCACCAGAATCGCCGTGACGAGGAGAAGCTCGACGTATGCTCGGTTGGCGAAGGGGCGCTCGGAGTTGTCGCGGATTGCTCGTCGGAGTAGTCCCTGGCGACGGTGGCTTCTGTTCGTCGACGTTGGCGACGCTCTGGGCCGCGCTAAGACGAGAGAAAGGTGCCGTTAGATGCGCAGGACACTGGGGATCTCACGCGTATCAAACAGAGGGAGAGGGGAGGCTGGGACTTACGGGAAAAGGTCGCCGGAGTTCGAGCAGAGGGCGGCGGAGCTCAGTCGTTGACGTTGCCGAGGCTACAGACCATGCGCGAGCAAACGGAAAGCATCAGTAGGTGCGCACGGAGATGTAGAACAAGCCAGCATGAACCATAGGCAGAGGGGAGTGCGGTGCTCACCGGAATTCGTCGGCGAACTCGTCGGAGCAGCGAGGTTGCGGCGAGGAATTCTCGCAGCCTGGGGGCGCTCTGTGCTTGGGGTTTGGGGAAAATGGAGAGGGGGCAGAGGGGGTTTAAGTAGCAAGGGTTCATGCGAGATTTACTCAGGCATTGAACAGGAATTTATGCCTCGAATTTAAACAGGAAACGCCCAGCGTAATTTGGGGATGAACTGGTCGCTGGGTGGAGACGACGACAGTTGTGTGGGCCGTGGTTGTCAGCGAGAGTAAAGGAGTGCGGATGGGTCAAGGTGGTCAGCGACTCAGTGGGTGCGGGTGCGAGTAAAGAAAAACGATTCGCAGGAGAGGCTTCTGGGCTAGCTGGGTCGAGTTGGGCTGGGTTGGGCCAGATTGGCTTGCTGCTTATTTTTTTCCTCTTTATTCCTTTTCTTTTTCTGTTTGGTTTTCTAGAACTGGTTTTCAAACTCCATTTCAATTCAGTTTGAATTCAAACCTTCTCTAGCTTTTTGTATAATGTACTTTGCACTCACATATGTGTCAAACACTTCTATTTACAAAAACATACTTGGGTCATTTGGAAAATAAAATAAAACCAAGCCTTTATGAGATATAATAATAGGCATAAACTTGGTTTTATTTCATACTTTGTTTTGAAACTTTGTTCAAGCTTTTGAAATCACTTAAGTTTGAACTCAAAACATTACTGAATGAATATTAGTACGTTTCTCATTAGCAAGTAGCACAAAGGCTAGAGTATTCATACATAAAATAATGAGCAATATATGCTCCTGTTTTTGAAATGATTTTCAAATGAAACCCTAAATGATCATGGATGCATGGATGATATGCATGAGTTTTGAAACATGATTTTAGGGATGTTACAAATCTAACCCCCTTAAGGTGAATCTCGCCCTCGAGATTCGGGTTGGCTAGCAAATAGGTGAGGGTGGTCTTTCCGAAGATCATATTCTCTTTCCCATGTTGCTTGTTCTTCGGAATGATGGTTCCACTGAACTTTGCAGAATTCGATAGTCTTAGACCAAGTAACTCTTTCTGCAGTCTCAAGAATCTTGATAGGTTTCTCTTCATAAGTGAGATCACTTTCCAATTGGACCTCTTCCAAAGGTATAGTATCCTTCAAAGGAGTCTCTTCCATTTCTGGATGGCATTTCTTAAGCTGACTCACATGAAACACATTATGAACAGCAGACAGTGACTCTAGCAATTCAATCTCATAAGCTACTTCTCCTTTACGACTCAGAATTTTGAATGGTCCAACATATCTTGGGGCCAATTTACCTTTGACACCAAACCTCTTCACTCCACGAAGTGGTGAAACTCTAAGATAAGCTCTATCACCCATTTCATAGGTGACTTCTCTACGTTAAGGATCTGCGTAGCTCTTCTGTCGGGATTGTGCTATCTTCAATCAGTCCTTAACCATCTTGACTTTCTCTTCAACCTCTTTGATTAGTTCTGGTCCGAACAAACTTCTTTCTCCCACACCATTCCATAGTAATGGGGTGGTACACTTTCTCCCATAGAGAAACTCAAATGGTGCCATCTCAATACTGGCTTGATAGCTGTTTTTATAAGAGAATTCTGCGTAAGTCAGACTTTCATCCCAACTAGCTCCATAATCTAGGGCACATGCCCTCAACATATCTTCTAGAATCTGGTTGGTCCTTTCTTTCTGTCCATCAGTCTGAGGATGAAAAGTAGTGCTGAATTCCAATCTCGTTCCCAATGACTCATGTAGTTGCCTCCAAAAATGATAAGTGAACTGAGTTCCCCTATCAGAGACAATACTCTTGGGTACTCCATGTAGACATAAAATCCTATTCATATAGATCTTGGCCAACTTAGCACTTGTGTAGGTTGTCTTCACGGGTATGAAATGAGCCACTTTAGTTAGACGATCCACTACTACCCAAATAGAATCATATCCTGACCTGGTCCTTGGCAATCAGGTGATGAAGTCCATGCCAATCTTGTACCACTTCCAATCAGGAATAGGTAGTGGTTGTAGCAATCCTGCCGGTTTCTGATGTTCCGCTTTCACTCTACTACATACGTCACACAAAGCAATATGTTCGGCGATGTCTTCCTTGATATTATTCCACCAATATCTTTCCTTCATATCCATGTACATTTTGGTGTTACCCGGATGAATGGAATATGGTGAGTTGTGTGCTTCTTATAAAATCAGTTTCCGAAGCTCTGGATCTTGCGGAACGCACATACGTTTTCCATACCATAAAGTACCATGTTTGTCTTCATGGAATCCTTTGGCTTTTCCCTTGCCAATATTTTCCTTAATCTCTTCGATTTCCTTGTCTGTCTTTTGGGCTTCCTTGATCTTGTCCAACAAGGTGGGTTGAACATCCAATGACATGAGATGTCCTTCAGGCACAATCTCCAATCTGAGGTCTCCAAATTGGGCACACAGATCATCTGGCAACTCTCCCTTAGTAAGGCCATTCACAAACACTTTACGTCTTAGTGCATCCGCTACAACATTTGCTTTACCGGGGTGGTATTGCAAACTCAAGTCATAGTCCTTGATGAGTTCTAGCCATCTTATTTGTCTCATGTTAATTTCCTTCTGGCTGAAGATATACTTCAAACTCTTGTGATCTGTGAACACTTCACAACGCTTTCCCAAAAGATAATGTCTCCATGTTTTGAGTGCATGGACAACAGAGGCTAACTCTAAATCATGAGTAGGGTAGTTTACTTCATGAGTTTTGAGTTGTCTCGAGGCATAAGCCACAACTTTCCCTTCTTGCATAAGTACTGCACCTAATCCATGATGAGATGCATCACAATATACTTGGAAATCTTTCTCCAAATCTGGTAAACATAAGACTGGTGCTGTCACTAGTCTCTTCTTTAATTCCTGAAAGTTGAGTTCACAACCTTCAGACCAAGCAAATTTCTTGTCTTTCTTTATCAATTCTGTCATGGGCTTTGCTACCTTGGAGAAATTATCAATAAATCTTCTGTAGTATCCTGCCAAGCCAAGGAAACTACGAACCTCTTTTACTGACTTAGGAGATTCCCATTCAGTTACAGCTGAAACTTTAGCAGGATCAACTGCTACACCATCTCCTGACACAACGTGTCCAAGAAATCCAACTTCATTTAACCAAAATTCACACTTGCTGAATTTGGCATACAACTTATGCTCTCTAAGCTTCTCAAGTATCAATCGTAAATGTCCTTCATGCTCTTCCTTGCTCTTGGAGTAGATTAAAATGTCATTGATGAATATGACAACAAACTTGTCAAGGAACTCCATGAACACTTTGTTCATCATATTCATGAAGTATGGTGGTGCATTGGTCAAACCAAATGGCATCACGGTATACTCATACAACCCATACCTTGTGGTGAAATCTATCTTAGGTATGTCTTGTTCCCTTATATTGAGTTGGAAATAACCTGACCGGAGATCAATCTTTGAGAACACACAAGCTCCTTCTAACTGATCAAACAAGTCATTGATTCCAGGCAAAGGGTATTTGTTCTTGATAGTCACCCCATTGAGTGAACGGTAATCTATGCATAACCTTTGACTTCTATCTTTCTTTTCCACAAACAAAACTGGTGCTCCCGAGATGAAGAACTTGGTTGGATAAAACCTTTTTGCAACTGTTCTCCAAGTTGCTTCTTGAGTTCTTTCAACTCATCAACTGACATCTTGTATGGTCTCTTTGCTATTGGTCCAGATCCTGGTAGCAAGTCAATAAGAAATTCCACATCTCTATCTGGTGGCATTCCCGGTAATTCTTCCGGAAAGACATCTGGATATTCACTCACAATAGGCACACTGTCTATGCTAACCCCCTTAAGAGAATTTAGCTTACTCCCTTTTGATTCAAAGTTAGACTTGAATCTAATCCGCTTCTTTTCCGGGGTTGTGAGTGCAACAGTACGATTAGCACAATCTAATACTCCTTCATACTTGGTCATCCAATCCATTCCCAAAATTACATCCAGTCCTTGGGAATCTAGGATTATCAGACTCACTGGAAACTTATGCTTTCCAAATTCTATCATTAGATCCCGACATCCAAGACTTACTATCATATCTCCACCTGGAGAACTTACTTTTATCGGACACCCAATGTTTTCAGTTGGAAACCCATTTCTATCAACAAATGCTTTTGATATGAATGAATGCGATGCTTCAGTATCAAAAAGAACAAGTGCTGGAATAGAATTGAGTTTGAACTTACCAGCAACAGCATCTGGTTCCTCATAAATTTCCTCCACATTGATGTGGTTCACTTGTCTCTTTTGAAAAGGGTTGGGCTTGTTGGGTCCTTCAACTTTCTTTTCTGGGCATTCATTTGCATAATGCCCCATCTTCTTGCACTTGAAACATTCAACCTGACTGAGATCCTTCTTGACAGGCTGGCTTCCACTGCCACTTCCATTTCCACTGTGGTGGCTCTTATATCCACTCTTGTGATTCTTGTACTTATCGTTGTCATGACTACGGTGGTGCTTGTTATCATGATAACGGTTGTGGTGCTTGTTGAACTTCCCATGCTTGTGGGATCCAGAACTCCCACTGTCATCATAATGGGAACGCTTGTGAGACGATCCCGAGCTGTGCTTGTCAGAGTGCTTTCTCTTCCTGCTTTCCACTTGTTTCATTTTGCTCTCCAAAATAGCAGCCTTGTCACAAAGAGACTGGTATGTGGGAACATAGGCCACAGCTAACTGCAGGTTCAATTCATCATTCAACCCTTCAAGAAACTTTTCCTTCCTCTTTGCATCAGTGTCAACTTCATCCGGTGCATATCGCGCCAGATTGTTGAACTCCTCAATATATTCAGCCACGCTACGGTGGCGCTGCTTCAAGTTATGGAACTCTTTCTTCTTCAAACTCATCACTCCGGATGAGATGTGAGCAGTACGGAATCCATCTTCGAAGATAGCCCATGTCACATCCTCAATGGGAGTGGTGATCTGGAAGTTATCCCACCAAGTGGCTGCTGGTCCTTCCAACAAGTGAGCTGCAAATCTGACTTTTTCTTCATCAGTACAGCCAACAGTTACCAAGTCCTTCTTCATAGAGCATAGCCAATCATTGGCCACCATAGGATCAGTAGTTCCTGTGAACTTTGCTGGCCTCAGTCTCAAGAACCTGGTAAGCATGTCAAAACCCAGTGGGTTGTTCTGATTGTTGTTGTTGTTATTATTGTTATTTTTGTTGTTGTTGTTGTTGTTGTTGTTGTTGTTGTTGTTGTTGTTGTTGTTGTTGTTGTTGTTGTTGTTGTTGTTGTTGTTGTTGTTGTTGTTGTTGTTGTTGTTGTTGTTGTTATTGTTGTTGTTGTTGTTGTTCTGATTCTGGATGAATGTAGTCATCATTTGCATCAGCTGGGTCTGAGATGTCATCATTTGCTGCATCTCAGGAGTGATGTTGTTGTTGTTGGGGTTTGGATTGGCACGTCGGGGAGGCATCTGTGGTTTGTTCAATAGAGATAAGAATGAGATACCCATAGATGCTAACATGCACAATACATCACATAAACAATCACCAAACATGCATCATAATAATAAAAGTTCAACAACATAGACAACAAGTTTGCAAAGTAAACACACCAATAGCAAGCCATCCACATGTTTGATGGTCATTGCGACTCAATAATCAAGACATGATAAATAAATGTAAATGAGTAGTCATCACTACTCCTCGGCATCAACCTCCTCCTCAACAAATGTATGACCTGCATTCTCCATCGCGGTCTTGTATTCCTCGACATTGGTGGTCAAGGTCTCTACTTTGGCTTTGAGAGCCCTCTTCTGTGAACGAAGCCTCTCAATCACAGTCTGCTGATGCTTGAGCTCGAAGTCTTTGGCCTCTAGTTCTGCAGTCATGTATCGAATCCTCTTGTTCCTATCTTGGACTCGCTTCTCTTGACTCTTGAACTTTCTGTCCTGACTCTCAAACTTGGCCTCCATCTCTTTGACTATATCATCTTGCTCCGCGAAGAGCTTGTCCTTCTCACGAAGTTGCACCTTGAGTTCGTCATTGCTAAGCATGACGTTGGTCCTATCAGTGTCTATGTGCCTAAGAAGAACCTCTAAGTCCTGGAGGTATAGACGAATCAGCTCTGCTGTCTCCCTTGAAGTATCCTGGAAGTCAATGGCCTAACCATCCTCATCACGTCTACCGAAGGCGTGGAAGTGAGTACCTCTAACCTGTTGAGAGTGTCTCCCTAATAGACGTCCAATCAAATCCTGCATGACTACCTCAAGGCCTCTCTCCTTGTCATCATGCATGAGCTTGAAGATGATTGCCTCCGTGGTAGGCTCAGTCTGGCGTCCGGGCTGATTAACCTTGAAGCCCCAAAGGTCTTTCCTCTCAAACTTGGTGAGGGGAAGCACCATGATGGTAGGAAGAGGGAGATTGAGCAAACTAGTGAGCTCAATAATACGAGGGCCAAAACGAGTTCCCTTGAACTCTTCAGCCGTGCTGATGGTAACATTAGGCATCTATTTATAAGATAGAAAAGGTTAGCATCAACACAATTTAAGACAATTCACAAGACAAGGCATCAGATGCATAACTTTGGAATTCAAACACACAAATCATGGCATACATGGATCCATTACAAACAACCAAGGTTCAAATTATTTTAAACAACATTTGGGAAATAAAATGGTAAGTGTGGTGGTCCAACTAACGGAGTATGTTTACAATCCCATCTCACTTGCCAAGTTGGATAACAGGGCATCTCTAGAGGCAATCTGTTTATCTTGATCACATGACTCCATTGCTAAGTCTATGATGTCTTTCCTTAAACTTTGGTTGGTAGCCTCTAGCTCTTGGGTATGCTTCTTTTCTTCCCTAAGATCATTCTGGGTGTTAAGCATTCTACACTTGATTCTATCACCAAGTTCTTTGATGGCTTTCCAAGCTGCATCCCTTGCTGAATCAAAGAATGTGGTGTGCATCACTGAGTTGGTGACCATGCAGAATCCTGAGTCCTTGTGGTTGTCTTCCTTGTTTTTATACAAGTGAAGTTGCACCCACCAGTACTCAACTCCTTCATCCATCACAGGAAAACCTTTGTACACAGTTGCACCATGTATTCCCATGGCAACCATGAGGTCTTTGAGAGCCTTGGGGAACTCTGTCTCACACTCCAAAGTCATAGTCATGAGTGGTCCCTTCTTCACGGCTTCGTTGATGGAGTTCATCTACAATTAGACATGAGAAAGAATATTAGAAAAGTTTACGAGAAGAAAAGACAAGTGTGGAAGTTGTTGAAATTTTTTTTCCTTACTGGTTTCCAATCCTAGGGTCATAATCCTACAGGCAACACAGTGCTCTCATACCATATGTAAGATCCCTTCTTTGTAAAGGAAAGGATCCCTGTGATTGCAATGCTAGTCCCTGGATCAATGCTAGCATCCACAGTTTAAGATGAAGTACACAAAAACAAAGGTCATTATTACATATCATTCCAGAGACAAACATAGTCTTTTACAAACTCCATGGCCACAGGCCTAATACATGAGTTCAAATTTATAATAAGATAAATAAGTCTTCATCTTCATGTGCCACAGGAAAGCATGTTGAGTGTAGACTCATGACTCCTAATCATCATCAGAATAACCTGCAACATCATAAGTTACAGCCACAGTGGGTCAATACATTGGAATAATATTGGCAAGTGATACCTTAGTAGAATATTGGTGGACTAGATACTATATGCTTTTTGGCTAAGTGTAGCTTAGTCTTGCTTTGCTCAAAATAGGTTTTTCCTATCAGTTGAAAACACTAAGTTTTTCTTTGTCAAAATCTTTCCCAAGGAACCACCAATAGACATTGGGGTCCTTCACCCTTGTTCAACCACAAATTTTTACTTAGAAAATTGGGATGAGGAGATTCTTGATAGCTTCCATGTCTTGATTCTCAAGTTGTCCAATACCAGGGACATGGCT
Organism: Avena longiglumis; assembly: GCA_030063025.1. Taxonomy (NCBI): domain Eukaryota; kingdom Viridiplantae; phylum Streptophyta; class Magnoliopsida; order Poales; family Poaceae; genus Avena; species Avena longiglumis. The sequence continues at coordinate 430,044,574 of CP125979.1, forward strand.
AAGTACTTAGATTCTTCCATCTGCAGAGGTTGTGCACTTTCCCCACAAGACTTGATTTTCACCAAGACGGGACCTTTCAGAAGCCTTCCCTTAGACCAAATGGACGCGCTCCAACCTATCATCCCACTACCACCAACTGTCCAAATGGCTAAGTTATTGCAACCTATATGATCCAGGGAGAGCCCATATTACCAAGTGGCTGCACTAGAAGCTTCTTAACATATGGCATCTCAAATCCCTTTGTTCCTGGGTGGCTATCCACAAGTGAGATACACAAGGTAAACCATAGAAATGGGCCTTGTGTAACCACTCAACATAACCCATTCTTTCCATTCCACCCAGGTGTTTCATTCACTTAGTTGTTTTATTAAGCAAAAACATAGTCCATAGACTTAGAAATATTTATTCATAGCATGAATATATAACCACCCTTGGTTGCTACTAGCTAGGCTAAGCATGGAATTGATAACACTTAGAAATATTTCTAGCAATTCCACATCTACTAGGATTTCCCAAGCATAGCATATAGCTCAAAATAACCATGCAAGACTAGCAAAATATTTCTAATGCATAGTTTAAAAACATAGGAATAAATCATGAAGCACCACTTTCCTTGGTAGTTTGGAGAGTAGCTACAATCCTCACAATCACAATCACTATTTGCACCAAAATCTACACATAAAATGATAACACCAAATCACATACAAAATAAATACAAGCAAAAATATATGGATGCATGCAATATAATATGTGATGATTTTCTATACTCAACAAGACAAGTGAATAGTACTGATTCATAAACAAGTTCAAAACTTGCCAAACAACCTTTATTTGAACATTAAAACATTTCCCAAATATTTGTTATACAAAAAATAGGCCTACACATGTTTCAGTAAAAATAACCATTTTAACATAAACAAAACATTAAACACATTGCACATATGGAAAGGGCTTTCTCTCCTGATTCCATTGATATAAAATTTGTCAAATTTGGATTTGGGAATCAAAAGTTATGATTTAAACAAATTCAAACACCTCATAGATCTAATTCCAAATTTTTAAAACCAAACTCGTGCCACGCGGCGCCTTCTAAATGGCTGGTACCGCTTCGCTCTAGATTGCGTCTGCGAGCCGTTGGATCTAACTAAAACGCGCGGCTCTGATTAAAACATACTGCTTCGCTTATGATCTATCGTGTCCACTAGATCTAAATCGAACGGCCCTAAGCAAAAGACCAACAAGTGGCGGCGCTAGCGGCGGCGACAGGCGGTGGCACGCTCAGTCAGTGGCGGAGCCGGCGAACTAGGTCGCCCGGGGAGGTGGGAGGATGCTTACCAGAATCGCCGTGATGAGGAGAAGCTCGACGTATGCTCGGTTGGTGAAGGGGCACTCGGAGTTGTTGCGGATTTCTCGTCGGAGTAGTCCCTGGCGACGGTGGCTTCTGTTCGTCGATGTTGGCGATGCTCTGGGCCGCGCTAAGACGAGATAAAGGTGTCGTTAGATGTGTAGGACACTGGGGATCTCACACGTATCAAACAGAGGGAGACGGGAGGCTGGGACTTACGGGAAAAGGTCGTTGGAGTTCGAGCAGAGGGCGGTGGAGCTCAGTCGTTGACGTTGCCGAGGCTACAGACCATGCGCGAGCAAACGGAAAGCATCAGCAGGTGCTCACGAAGATGTAGAACAAGCCAACATGAACCATAGGCAAAGGGCAGTGCGGTGCTCACCGGAATTCGTCGGCGAACTCGTCGAAGCAGCGAGGTTGCGGCGAGGAATTCTCGCAGCCTGGGGGCGCTCTGTGCTTTGGGTTTGGGGGAAAATGGAGAGGGGGCAGAGGGGGTTTAAGTAGCAAGGGCGCATGCGAGATTTACTCAGGCATTGAACGGGAATTGACGCCGCGAATTTAAATAGGAAAAGCCCGGCGTAATTTGGGGATGAACTGGTCGCTGGGTGGAGACGACGACAGTTGTGTGGGCCGTGGTTGTCAGCGAGAGTAAAGGAGTGGGGATGGGTCCAGGCGGTCAATGACTCTGTGGGTGCGGGTGCGAGTAAAGAAAAACGATTCGCGGGAGAGGCTGTTGGGCTAGCTGGGTCGAGTTGGGCTAGGTTGGGCCAGATTGGCTTGCTGCTTATTTTTTTTCCTCTTTATTCCTTTTCTTTTTCTGTTTGGTTTTCTAGAATTGGTTTTCAAACTCCATTTCAATTCAGTTTGAATTCAAACCTTCTATAGATTTTTGTACAGTGTACTTTTCACTCAAATATGTGTCAAACACTTCTGTTTACAAAAACTTACTTGGGTCATTTGGAAAATAAAATAAAACCAAGCCTTTATGAGATATAATAATAGGCATAAACTTGGTTTTATTTCATACTTTGTTTTGAAACTTTGTTCAAGCATTTAAAATCACTTAAGTTTGAACTCAAAACATTACTGAATGAATATTAGTACCTTTATCATTAGAAAGTATCACAAAGGCTAGATTATTCATACATAAAATAATGAGCAATATATGCTCCTGTTTTTGAAATGATTTTGAAATGAAACCCTAAATGATCATGGATGCATTGATGATATGCATGAGTTTTGAAACATGATTTTACGGATGTTACACCATGCCAACATTGCATGGGATCTAGACCTATCTGGTTTGATAGAAACACATTCACCAACTTGTTTTTGTATGAGTCATCAATTGGCCAACATGATCCTACCTACCCGATAGATCTAAGTATGAATTTGCTATGCCATGGCATGATGAGACACTTTGTGGCAGATGTGGTCCCATTCCAACATTGCATGGTCTATCCAAATGACATGTGTTATTTTACAATAACCCATGTTTGTAGCAATGAAATACGATAGACCTCTCTTGGTTGGCTAGAAACACCATCATCAACCTTGTGGTTGTGTGCTTTAGAACTTGGACTACATGATGCCACCCTATTGATAGATCTTAGTATAACTCTACTATGCCAACACATGATGAGACACAATTGTGGGAAATGTGGGGCCATGCCAACATTGCATGGGCTATAGAACTCTCTGGGTTGGCTAGAAACACCATCAACAACTTAGTGGTTGTGTGAGTCACTACACCACATCATCATGATCCCACCCACTTGATATATCTAAGTATAATAGTGCTAAGCCAAGCCATGACATATACGTGATGGGATCTAGACCTCTCTAGGCTGGATAGAAACACCTTCACCAACTTGTTGTTGTATGAGTCATCAATTGGCCAACATGATCCAACCTACTTGATAGATATAAGTATGAATTTTCTATGCCAAGACATGATGAGACACTTTGTGGTAGATGTGGGCCCATGCCAACTTTGCATGGTCTATAAACCTCTCTAGGTTGGCTAGAAAAACCATCATCAACCTAGTGGTTGTGTGGCTCAACACTTGGCCAACGTGATGCCACCCTGTTGATAGATCTTAGTATAATAGTACTATGCCAAGACATGATAAGACACAACTGTGGCAAATGTGGGGCCATGCCAACATTGCATGGGTTATACACAACTCTAGGTTGACTAGAAACACCATCATCAAATTAGTTTTTATGTGCGTCACTACACCTGATCATCATGATCCCACCCAGTTGATAAATTTAAGTATAAGAGTGCTATGCCAAGCCATGACATATACTTTGGCAGATGTGGCTCCATGCAAACATTGCATGGGATCTAGACCTCTCTAGCTGGATAGAATCACCTTCACCAACTTGTTGTTGTATGAGTCATCACTTGGCCAACATGATCCTACCTACTTGATAGATCTAAGTATGATTTTTCAATGCCAAGACATGATCAGACACTTTGTAGCAGATGTGGGGCCATCCCCACATTGCATGGTCTATAGACCTCTCTGGGTTGGCTAGAAACACCATCATCAACTTATTGGTTGTGTGTGTCACTACACCTGACCATCATGATCCCACCTAGTTGATCAATCTAAGTATAAGAGTGCTATGCCAAGCCATGAAATACACTTGTGGCAGATGTGGGTCCATGCCAACATTGCATGGGAAATAGACCTCTATGGGCTAGATAGTAACAAGTTCTCCAACTTGTTGTTGTATGAGTCATCACATGGCCAACATGATCCTACCTAATTGATAGATCTAAGTATGATTTTTCTATGCCAAGACATGATGAAACACTTTGTGGTAGATGTGGGTCCATGCCAAACCTCTCTAGGTTGGCTAGAAACACCATCATCAACCTAGTGGTTGTATGCCTCAGCACATGGCCAAAATGATGCCACCCTATTGATAGATCTTAGTATAACACTACTATGCCAAGAAATGATGAGTCACAACTATGGAAAATGTGGGGCCATGCCAACATTGCATGGGCTATAGACCTCTCTGTATTGGCTAGAAACACCATCATCAACTTAGTGGTTGTGTGAGTCACTACACCTGACCAACATGATCCCACCCAGTTGATACATCTAAGTATAAGAGTGGTAGGCCAAGCCATGACACACACTTGTGGTAGATTTTGGACCATGCCAACATTGCACGGGCTATATACCTCTCTGGGTTGTCTAGTAACACCATCATCAACTTAGTGGTTATGTGAGTCACTAGACCTGACCAACATGATCCCACCCACAATTGAAAGATCTAGCGATAAGAGTACTATGCCAAGTCATGACACACACTTGTGGCAAATGTGGGGCCATGCCAACATTGCATGGGATCTAGACCTCTCTAGTGGTGCTAGAAACACCATCACCAACTTGTGGTTATATGAGTCATCACTTGGTCAACATGATACTACCTACATGATATATCTAACTATAATTTTGCTATGCCAAGCCATGACACACACAACTATGGCAAAAGTGGGGCCATGCTAATATTGCATGGGCTATAGACCTCTCTGGGTTTGCTATAAACACCATCATCAACTTATTGGTTGGATGAGTCACTACACCTGACTAACATGATCCCACCCACTTGATAGATCTAGATATAAGAGTGCTATGCCAAGCCATGACACACACACTTGTGGCAAATGTGGGGCCATGCCAACATTGCATGGGATCTAGACCTCTCTGGTATGGATAGAAACACCTTCACCAACTTGTGTTTGTGTGAGTCATCAATTGGCCAACATGATCCTACCTACTTGATAGATCTAACTATAATTTTCCTATGCCATGCCATGACACACACAACCGTGGCAAATGTGGGGCCATGTCAACATTTCATGCGCTATAGACCTCTATGGGTTGGTTATAAACACCATAATAAAATTATTGGTTGGGTGAGTCACTACACCTGACAAACATGATCCCACCCACACTTGATAGATATAGCTATAAGAGTGCTATGCCAAGCCATGATAAAAACTTGTGGAAAATGTGGGGCCATGCCAACAGTGCATGGGATCTCGACCTCTCTGGGCTGGATAGAAACACCTTCACCAACTTGTTGTTGAATGAGTCCTTAATTAGCCAACATTATCCGACCTACTTGATAGATCTATGTAGGATTTTGCAATGCCAAGACATGATGAGACACTTTGTGGCAGATGTGGGCCCATGCCAACATTGCATGGTCTATAGACCTCTCTTGGTTGGCTAGAAACACCATCATCAACGTAGTGGTTGTGTGCCTTAGCACTTGGCCAACATGATGCCATCCTATTCATAGTCTTAGTATAATACTACTATGCCAAGACATGATGAGACACAACTGTGGGAAATGTGGGGCCATGCCAACATTGATGGGCTATAGAACTCTCTGGGTTGGCTAGAAACACCATCATCAACTTAGTGGTTGTGTGAGTCACTACACATGATCATCATGATCCCACCCACTTGATATCTCTAAGTATAATAGTGCTATGCCAAGCCATGACATATACTTGTGGTAGATGTGGAGCCATGCCAACATTGCATGCGATCTAGACCTCCCTAGGATGGATAGAAACACCTTCACCAACTTGTTGTTGTATGAGTCATCACTTGGCCAACAAGATCCTACCTACTTGATAGATCTAAGTATGAATTTTCTATGCCAAGATATGATGAGACACTTTGTGGTAGATGTGGGAAGATCCCAACATTGCATGGTCTATAGACCTCTCTGGGTTGGCTATAAACACCATCATAAAATTATTGGTTATGTGAGTCACTACACCTGACCAACATGATCCCACCCACACTTGATAGATCTAGCTATAAGAGTGCTATGCCAAGCCATGACACAAACTTGTGGAAAATGTGGGGCCATGCCAACATTGCATGGGATCTAGACCTATCTGGGTTAGATAGAAACACATTCACCAACTTGTTGTTGTACGAGTCATCAATTGGCCAACATGATCCTACCTACCCAATAGATCTAAGTATGAATTTGCTATGCCAAGGCATGATGAGACACTTTGTGGCAGATGTGGGACCCATGCCAACATTGCATGATCTATAGACCTCTCTTGGTTGGCTAGAAACACCATCATCAACCTAGTGGTTGTGTGACTTAGATCTTTGACTACATGATGCCACCCTATTGATAGATCTTAGTATAACTCTACTATGCCAACACATGACGAGACACAATTGTGGGCAATGTGGGACCATGCCAACATTGCATGGGCTATATAACTCTCTAGGTTGGCTAGAAACACCATTAACAACTTAGTACTTGTGTGAGTCACTACACCACATCATCATGATCCCACCCACTTTATATATCTAAGTATAATAGTGTTAAGCCAAGCCATGACATATACGTGTGGCAGATGTGGGGCCATGCCAACATTGCATGGGATCTGGACCTCTCTGGTCTAGATAGAAACACCTTCACCAACTTGTGTTTGTGTGAGTCATCAATTGGCCAACATGATCCTACCTACTTGATAGATCTAACTATAATTTTGCTATGCCATGCCATGACACACACAACCGTGGAAAATGTGGGGCCATTGTTGGAGATATGCCCTAGAGGCAATAATAAATGTAGTTATTATTATATCTTTGTGTTTATGATAAATGTTTACATTCATGATATAATAGTATTAACAAGGAAACATTAATACTTGTGTGATTTGTAAACTTAATTTGAAGTCCCTAGTATAGCCTTTATACTTCACTAGCTTGTTGGTTGATTAATGATTGTGGTTTCTCTATCATGAACATTGAGATGTTATCAACAACAAGATCATATCGTTAGGAGAATGATATGGTGGACATACTCCTATAGATAAGCATAGCATAAAGATCAAGTCATTTCAATAGTTCAATTGCTATATGCTTTCTGATACATAGTAACCTAATTCCTTCGACCATGAGATCATGCATATCACCTTTACCGGATGGATGCTTTGATGACATCAAACACCACCGTAATCGGGTGGCTATAAAGGTGGCATTGAGTGTTGAAAGTATTGGTTGAAACACATGGATCAAGTGGGATTTGTCCATCCATATGACGGATAGATATACTCTGGCCCTCTCGGTGGAATGTCATCCAATTAGCTTGCAAGCATGTGACTGGGTCAAGGGATCACATATCACGGACGAGAAAAGAGTACTTATCGGTACGAGGTTGAACTAGGTATGCAGATACCGACGATCATAACCTCGGATAAGTAAACTATCGTGAGACAAAGGGAAATTGGTATCGTATGTAAGTGGTTCATTCGATCGCAAAGTAATCGAGAAATATGTGAGCCATATGAATTTCCAGATTCCTCTATTGGTTATTGTTAGAAGTGTCTCGATCATGTCCGCATAATTCACGAACCGTAGGGAGACACATAAGGATTCGACGTTGTTTGAGTAGTTATGGTATTATGAGAAAGAGACCGAATGTTGTTCGAGTCTAGGATGGGATCCGGATATCACGAGGTGATCCGGAATGGTCCGGAGAATAAGATTCATATAAGGAAAGTCCGTTTGAGTTTGGGAATGATTCCGTGTTTTCATCGGAATGTTATAGAAGGTTCCGAATGTCCGCTCGGGGAAGGGTACATGAATGTGTCATTACATATTGGAATGATTGCATCATGTACCAAGTGTTCTTGCTGTTCCAAATAAAGGATTAAATTGAATCCTAAAACTGAAAAGTCAAATGGCCGGTTTGAAAGTCAAACGGCTAAAAGAAACTGTGGGAAACAAGCAAGAGGAGGTTGAAACCAACTTGGAGGAGTCCTCCTCTCCAAGCCGGCGCCACCAAGGCCGACTTGGGAGGGACTCCCTCCCTTGGCCGCCCTCCCTATAAAAGGAGGCAGGGCCTCCTCCTCTAGACACACAAGTTCCTATCCTCTAATCTCCGGTTTAGAGCCGTTTTGGTTTAGAGCTTCTAATTGCTCTAGCCTTGGTTTAGAGCCTTCTAATTGGTGTGTCTAATCCCTAGACCACTAATAGCTCTCTCATACTCCACCATACTCGCTCGGCTTGGCGAAGCCTCATGATCTCCCTCTACTTCCGTACCACCACGTTGTCTTTGCGGAATCGCGAGGAGAGTGCTACAACCTCCATTTTCTTTGGAACAAGGAGAGGAAGGTCTTCGCCGAGTCGAACGTGTGACCGATTGCGTAAGCCTTCTTGGAGCACTTGGAAGGATCGTCTACACGATCTTGAGATCGGGAAGAGTACGACTACATCACCCACGAGAATCCGCTCTCGTTAAACACTTTGGAATCTTCAAGGGTAAGTTATTCCATCGACTCGTTACAATCTAGTAGATAGATCTTGGCTTGTTTGTTTGTATGCGATAGAAATTTTTGTTTTCCATGCTACGAAACCCTCAAAGGGTATCGAGCCGTGTCTATATGTAGATCTGTTGCCGAGTAGAACACAATGGTCATTGTGGGCGTTGATGCTTTATTGTCGATTGCTTCTTGTGTACTTTGCATCTTGCGGTATGTTGGGATGAAGCGGCCCGGCTAACCTTGCATGACATCGTTCATGAGACTTGCTCCACGCTTGACATGCAACTTGTATTGCATAAGTGGCTTTATGGTGCCTGTTTCTCCTAGCATAGTTAAGATCCAATTTACAACGGGTGATCAACAATGCTAGTATCAATGTTGTGGTTCTTGTTCGTAAGTTAGAACGACACTTATTGAAAGACCCAAACCACGTAAAATATGCAAAGAAAGTAGAGGCGTCTAACTTTGTTTTGCAGGGGTGTGCAGTGATGTGATATGGCCATGATTGTGATTATATTTGATGTATGCAATGTTCCTTATTGTAAGTTGGCAACCGGCTGGAGCCATATGGTTGTCTTTAATTTATGTTAAGACCCGCGTGTCTATTCAAAGTAGTTGTAATAGTTGAAGCCGGTGGATGACAACCATGGAGAAGCGTCATTGACCTTGATGCAATGCCGGTGATGATGGAGATCATGTTCGTGCTTGAAGATGGAGATCGGAAGCACAAAGAAGAAAGGCCATATCATATCACATATTATTGAATTGCATGTGATGTTAATCCTTTATGCATCTTGTATTGCTTAGTAGACGACGGTAGCATTATAAGATGATCCCTCATGCACATGAATTTCAAGTCATAATGTGTTCACCCTTAGTTAGCACCGTTGCTAAAGCTTGTTGTTTCGAAGCACCACGTGATGATCGGGTGTGTTAGATTCTGCAAGTGTATACAACGTGAGCAAGCCAGATTTGCTCATGCGGAAACTAAGGTTTGATCTTGACGATCCTAGCATGTACAGACATGGTCTCGGAACACGGATCACCGAAAGGTAAAGCATGAATCATATAGTAGATATGATGAACATGACGATTGTTCGCCATTGAAACTATATCAACTCTCGTGATGATCGGTGTTGATGTAGTGGATTTGGTTCGTGTGAGCACTAAAACAATGTGAGGGATGTTGTTTTGAGTGGGAGTTCACCTAGTTTAATTTCATAATTAATTTGAACTCAATTTGTCATAAGTCTAAACTATTGCAAATATGTTGTAGATCAATGGCAGCCCCTACCATCAATTTTAATGTGTTCCTAGAGAAAGAAAAGTTGAAAAACAATGGAAGCAACTTCGCGGATTGGTTCCGCAATTTGAGGATTGTCCTCACAGCTGGTAATTTGACCTATGTCTTTGGATGCATCTGGGTGACCCACCTGTCGATGCCGATGAAGTAAAGAATGTTTACCTCGCTCGGAAGAATCAATACTCCATAGTTCAGTGTGCTATCTTGTATGGTTTGGAATCGGAGCTTCAGAAAAGGTTTGAGAATTCAGACCCATATGATATTGTCGAGGATCTCAAATTGATTTTTGAGACTCATGCGGCAATTGAAAGCTATGAGGCTTCTGAAAAGTTCTTTAACTGCAAGATGGAAGAGGCAGCTCAAGTGAGCATGTGCTTAAGATGTCAGGCACGAAACAAACTTCAAAGCTTGGGTATAGTGATTCCTAATGCTTTGGGATTTACCGTGTCCTCCAATCACTACCACCAAGTTACAAGAACTTTGTGATGAACTACAACATGCGTAACATGAACAAAGAGTTGCCGAACTGTTTGCTATGTTAAAGTCTGCAGTGGAGATCAAGAAAGAGCACCAAGTGTTGTTGGTCAATAAGACCACCAAATTCAAGAAAGGCAAGTCTAGCGGAAGGACACTTCAAGAAGGGTGGTAATAAAGTTACCACCGGCAAAGAAGACCAAGGCTGGACCCAAGCCCGACATCGAGTGCTTTTCTTGCAAGGGAGAAGGTCCTTTGGGCGGAATTGCCCAAAGTACTTGGCGGATCTGAACGGCAACATCAAGAAGAAAGGTATATCGATATACATGTTATTGATGTGTATCTCACTAGTACTGTAGTAGTGCTGGGTATTTGATATCTTGGTTCGGTTGCTCATATTTGTAACTCGAAACAGGTGCTGCAGAATAAACGGAAGCTAGCGAAGAACGAGGTGACGATGCGAGTGGGAAACGGATCAAAGGTTGATGTGATCGCGGTCGGCACGCTACCCCTTCATCTGCCTGCTGGAACAAGGGAGAGGAAGGTCTTCGTCGAGTACCGAACGTGTGACCGATCATGAAGCGCGGAACGAAGCGACCTTTGGAAGGATCGTCTACGATCTTGAGATCGGAAGAGTATTACATCACCCACGAGAATCCGCTCTCGTTAAACACTTTGGAATCTTCGAGGGTAATTTATTCTATCGACTCGTTGCTACAATCTAGTAGATAGATCTTGGCTTGTTTGTTTGTATGCGATAGAAATTTTTTGTTTTCCATGCTACGAAATCCTATAGCCATGCCAACATTTCATGCGCTATAGACCTCTATGGTTTGGCTATAAACACCATAATAAAATTATTGGTTGGGTGAGTCACTACACCTAACCAACATGATCCCACCCACACTTTATAGATATAGCTATAAGTGTGCTATGCCAAGCCATGACACAAACTTGTAGAAAATGTGGGGCCAATCCAACAGTGCATGGGATCTAGACCTCTCTAGGCTGGATAGAAACACCTTCACCAACTTGTTGTTGAATTAGTCATTAATTAGCCAACATGATCCGACCTACTTGATAGATCTAAGTATGATTTTGCAATGCCAAGACAAGATGAGACACTTTGTGGCAGATGTGGGCCCATTCCAACATTGCATGGTCTATAGACCTCTCTTGGTTGGCTAGAAACACCATGATTAACCTAGTGGTTGTGTGCCTTAGCACTTGGCCAACATGATGCCATATATTCATAGATCTTAGTATAACACTACTATGCCAAGACATGATGAGACACATGTAGAGGTCCCAACCTTTAATAAGGTAGAGATCCCTGTGTTTACAATGCTAGTCCCTGGATCAATAGCTAGCATCCACAGTTAAGATGTAATATCAAGAAACAAAGGTCATAATACAACTTTATAACCAGGAATAAAATAAATCATTACATCTTACATAGCTCAATTGGCTATCACATTACATTGCAACAGAATATCTATAAGCATGGGGTCCTTCATCTTCAAAGTGCCACAGGCAGTCATGTTGGTTGTAGACTTGTAATCCTATTCAATAAACTTCACTAACATCAAACAAACCTGCAACATAATAAGTTGCAGCCACAAGGGTCAATACATTTGAATTGTATTGGCAAGTTTCACTACTAAGTGGAAATATGTGAATCCTATCATTACATGCATATTTGGTTAAGTGGGGTTTAGGCTCAATTGCAGAAAGCAATATAGTTTTATCCTATCTTTTCAAAATAGTTTTTGATCTTTGTCAAATATTTTTGAACTTCTTGGAAAACTCCAAGTGCTTCTAATCCCTTGTTGTCACCCTCAAGTTTTTAACTTTGAGAAATTGGAATGTCGAGATCTTCCATAGCTTCAGGCCTTAGTTGCTCAGAGTTGTCCATAACTGGGGACACGGCTAAGTACTTAGAATTTGATCTTCTGCGGAAGTTGTACAATTTACCCACATGACACAATATCATCTTGATGCCACCAGTGGCCGCTGGATAAGTACTCACCAAGATGGAGTACTGGCAGACTGAGAATGTGACAAAGTCTTTCCATAGGAGTCCTCCCAATTCACAATGCAAGCTTGTCATTCAGGCACCAATGTAGGGTTCCAAGTTCCCTAGCACAAATCTAGTTAACCTGAAGATGCCAATGCATGGGTCTTCCACTATGTAGTTGACTAAGCCAGAGCCCATTTAGCATGTGGCTGTACACGGAAGCCACTGTACGAGAAACATGTTCAATCTCTAAGTCCCTGGGTGGTTTTCTTCTAGTGCACAACAAAAAGAGATTTCCATATAAACATGGTTCCTTTTGTTGCCACCTTGTCCAAAACTTGAGTATCCTTGTCCACCCAGGTGGTTCATTGAGTACTTGTTTTATTATATAAAACATAAGTCTTTTCAATACTTCATATAATCTTAACATGTATCCCATCCCAATATATAGCAGGGCTAAGCATACTACAACTACATTTGCTTCCACTAAGGAATATATAAGGGTATCCTATTAGGATTTAGCATAGCATAAAATTGTAGTAAACCTTATCATGCATGTTTCAAAAATCCACTAAGTGTAATGAAAATAGTAGGACTTGGATGATAGTGTCACTTGCCTTTTTGGTAGAGAATGTTGGTTCACTTCTTGATCTTGCTAATATCACACTCTTCTAACTTCACTACAAATCAATCAAGCTAACATAGATTCAACTAGCATTCCAACCAATATTCAAACAATTCATCACACATAAAATAATAGAAACAAAGTCATGCATGCAAGCATGCAAAAGATAGTTTTATTTGTAAAGGTGGTTTCTACTAGGCTCTAAACATTATAAGGTCCAAAGTGGTCATTTACTAAAGTGGTAAAACCATTTGTAAAAGGTTTTATCTATAAACCATTTTTAAGTCATTTCATTATTTTATGTGGTTGAAAAATGCTTTTAGCAAAGCAATAATTTTATATTGTTCATCAAATAAGTTGTTAATTCACAAAACTTGGTGTTTAGGGTCAGAAGGTTTGAATCTAAACATTTCCCAAAGGTTTTACTCAAAAATCATTTCCATAACAAAATCAATATTTTTATTTGACTAGAAATGAGCTAATTCAAGTATTTACTCCTAAACTTCACAAAATTCATTTTTAATTCCATAATTTGGTTCCTAGGGTCAGTAGGTTCACAACAAACCATTTTGCAAAGATTTCACATTAAAATTTTATCTAGAACAATTTTTATATTCAAAATAAGCCTACACATGTTTCTAAAAATTCAACCAATTTACCAGAAGCAAATCATTAAACAAATTGCATGGTTGCAAAGTACTTGTTCTACTGATTCCATTGATATAAAATTTGTAAAATTTGGACGTGTAGATTTTAAGTTATGAATTTTAAAAGTTTGCATACAAATCAGATTCAGAATTGTGTTTTAAATCAAACTAGTGCCACGCGGCGCAATCTTATTGGCCGGTACCGCTTCGGGTGGATCGGCCTCCATGGATCGTTGGATCTAACTTAAAAAGAATGGATCAGATGGGCGCGTACCCCTTCGTCTAGTTCTAATCGCAGCCAGACACTTTGCATCTAACGGTTCACAGCAGCTCGACCACGATCTGGCGGCGCCAAGCGGTGCACGCTGGCGGCGGTGCCGGCAGTACAGGAAGCAAGGGAAGAAGCGGAGGTGCTCACCATGCTCGCGAGGTCGAGGTGAAGCTCAAGGTGGCGCTGGCTTGGCGATGGGTGCTCAGGGACGCCGACGATTGCTCGTCGGAGTGGGTGGCGGCGTCAGGCGGCTCTGGAGGTCGTCGAGGGCGACGTTGTAGTTCACCCCAAGGCAAAACAAAGGCGTGGTTAGATGCAGGCGAGTGTGGCGAGTGCAGGAGTGTCATCGGGAAGGAGAGGGGAGGACGACTGCTTACGAGAATACTTCGCCGGAGTGTCAGCAGACGGCGGTGGCGCTCAGATGATGTCGAAGCCGAGGCTGCGGGGCACTCGCGGGCGAGTTCGAGGCACTGGCAGATGCACCTCGGGGTGGAGAACAAACTCGTGTGCAGTGGGAGGCGAGAGGTGGCGAAATGTGGCCGGAATTTGCTCGCGTAGCTCGTCGGAGACGGCGGTGGTTGAGCTCAAAATCGGAGCAGCCTAGGGGCAGAGGGGAGGCGCTATTTTGGGGGAAAGGTAGAGGAGGCGTGGGCGCTTTTGTACGCGTGGTCAGGGGCGAGAATAACACCGGCAGTAACTCGCATTCATCGCCGCATTCAAAGGCAGCAACAGCAAGGAAGAACGGTCGCGAGGGAGACGACGCTGAGGTGGCGTGGGGTCGTGCTGTCAGCGAAAGAGAGAAAGTGGGAGTGGGTCCTCTGCATCAGTGACTGTGTGGGTTCATTTCCGGGTGAAAACGTTTCGCGCGTGGGGGGGTTTAGTTGGGCTTGCTAGGCCGGCTTAGTGGGTTGAGTCTGTTTCTATATTTTTTTTATTCTGATTGCTTTTTCTTTTTCTATTTGATTTTCTGTTTTGATTTTCAATCAAACAATTAAACACTCAAAAGATTACAAATCTTTGCCAAACTTTGTATAATTTTTAGTTCTGTTCAACAACACATACCAAAGTCCAAAATAAAATAATACTTTTATTATTTTAGGATCTATTTAATAATTAAATAAAATAGTCCTTAGTTATTAATTCAAATAGGATTTGATTTATTAAAATCTCCATTTGAAATCTAAATAATACCAAAATCATTTCAGTAGGTTTTATTTGAAAATATAAAACACTTGGAAAACTTATTTAAAATAAATTAATAAGTTTTAGTGTTTATTTAAAATGGGAAAAGCCTTTACTTAAATAAAATTGGATATTAAATCCTCATTATTTTATTTAATTAAACCTTTACTCTTTTTATCAAATAGGAATGTTTTATTTCAAAAGCTTGGTCAAGATTTTAATTTGGCTTTAAGAAATAATCTTTAATTGTAATTCTACCTTTTTTTTAAAACAAATTTTTTTATTAAAAGATCTAAAATAGTAATTTCAACTATCAAAACTTTCTTTATTAATTGTTTATCTTTTTAAATCCCTTTAGGATTTATTTGATCAAAAATAGGTTTGAATTTTCCAATTGGATTCAAAAAGTTTCTTCTCTCCCCAATTTTCAACAAAGTTTTATTTTGTTTATTTATTTTTCACATTTAAAAATTTGGAAAATTTTTGGGATGTGACAACACAACTGTGGGAAATGTGGGGCCATGCCAACATTGCATGGGCTATAGAACTCTCTGGGTTGGCTAGAAACACCATCATCAAATTAGTGGTTGTGTGAGTCACTACACATGATCATCATGATACCACCCACTTGATATCTCTAAGTATAATAGTGTTATGCCAAGCCATGACGTATACTTATGGCAGATGTGGAGCCATGCCAACATTGCATGCGATCTAGACCTCCCTAGGATGGATAGAAACACCTTCACCAACTTGTTGTTGTATGAGTCATCACTTGGCCAACATGATCCTACCTACTTGATAGATCTATGTATGAATTTTCTATGCCAAGATATGATGAGACACTTTGTGGTAGATGTGGGCAGATGCCAACATTGTATGGTTTATAGACCTCTCTGGGTTGGCTATAAACACCATCATAAAATTATTGGTTGTATGAGTCACTACACCTGACCAACATGATCCCACCCACACTTGATAGATCTAGCTATAAGAGTGCTATGCCAAGCCATGACACAAACTTGTGGCAAATGTGGGGCCATGCCAACATTGCATAGGATCTAGACCTATCTGGGTTGGATAGAAACACATTCACCAACTTGTTTTTGTATGAGTCATCAATTGGCCAACATGATCCTACCTACCCAATAGATCTAAGTATGAATTTGCTATGCCAAGGCATGATGAGACACTTTGTGGCAGATGTGGGCCCATGCCAACATTGCATGGTCTATAGACCTCTCTTGGTTGGCTAGAAACACCATCATCAACCTAGTGGTTGTGTGCCTTAGAACTTGGACTACATGATGCCACCCTATTGATAGATCTTAGTATAACTCTACTATGCCAACACATGATGAGACACAATTGTGGGAAATGTGGGGCCATGCCAACATTGCATGGGCTATAGAACTCTCTGGGTTGGCTAGAAACACCATCAACAACTTAGTACTTGTGTGAGTCGGTACACCACATCATCATGATCCCACCCACTTGATATATCTAAGTATAATAGTGCTATGCCAAGCCATGACATATACTTGTAGCAGATGTGGGGCCATGCCAACATTGCATGGGATCTAGACCTCCCTCAGCTGGATAGAAAGACCTGCACCAACTTGTTGTAGGAGTCATCATTTGGCCAACATGATCCTACCTAATTGATAGATCTAAGTATGATTTTGCTATTCCAATCCATGATGAGACACTTTGTGGTAGATGTGGGCCCATGCCAACATTGCATGGGCTATAGAACTCTCTGGGTTGGCTAGAAACACCATCAACAACTTAGTGGTTGTGTGAGTCACTACACCACATCATCATGATCCCACCCACTTGATATATCTAAGTATAATAGTGCTAAGCCAAGCCATGACATATACGTGTGGCAGATGTGGGGCCATGCCAACATTGCATGGGATCTAGACCTCTCTGGTCTAGATAGAAACACCTTCACCAACTTGTGTTTGTGTGAGTCATCAATTGGCCAACATGATCCTACCTACTTAATAGATCTAACTATATTTTTTCTATGCCACGCCATGACACACACAACCGTGGCAAATGTGGGGCCATGCCAACATTTCATGCGCTATAGACCTCTATGGGTTGGCTATAAACACCATAATAAAATTATTGGTTGGGTGATTCACTGCACCTTACCAACATGATCCCACCCACACTTGATAGATATAGCTATAAGAGTGTTATGCCAAGTAATGACACAAACTTGTGGCAGATGTGGGGCCATGCCAACAGTGCATGGGATCTCGACCTCTCTAGGCTGGATAGAAACACCTTCACCAACTTGTTGTTGAATGAGTAATTAATTAGCCAACATGATCTGACTTACTTGATAGATCTAAGTATGATATTGCAATGCCAAGACATGATGAGACACTTTGCGGTAGATGTGGGCCCATGACAACTTTGCATGGTCTATAGACCTCTCTGGGTTGGCTAGAAACACCATCATCAATCTAGTGGTTGGGTGGCTCAGCACTTGGCCAACATGATGCCATCATATTCATAGATCTTAGTATAACACTACTATGCCAAGACATGATGAGCCACATCTATGGGAAATGTGGGGCCATGCCAACATTGCATGGGCTATAGAACTCTCTGGGTTGGTTAGAAACACCATCATCAACTTAGTGGTTGTGTGAGTCACTACACCTGATCATCATGATCCCACCCACTTGATATCTCTAAGTATAATAGTGCTATGCCAAGCCATGACATATACTTGTGGCAGATGTGGAGCCATGCCAACATTGCATGCGATCTAGACCTCCCTGGGCTGGATAGAATCACCTTCACCAACTTGTTGTTGTTTGAGTCATCACTTGGCCAACATGATCCTACCTACCTGGTAGATCTAAGTATGATTTTGCAATGCCAAGACATGATCAGACACTTTGTAGCAGATGTGGGGCCATCCCAACATTGCATGGTCTATAGACCTCTCTGGGTTGGCTAGAAACACCATCATCAACTTATTGGTTGTGTGTGTCACTACACCTGACCATCATTATCCCACCAGTTGATCAATCTAAGTATAAGAGTGCTATGCCAAGCCATGAAATACACTTGTGGCAGATGTGGGGCCATGCCAACATTGCATGGGAAATAGACCTCTATGGGCTAGATAGTAACACGTTCACCAACTTGTTGTTGTATGGGTCATCACATGGCCAACATGATCCTACCTAAGTGATAGATCTAAGCATGATTTTTCTATGCCAAGACATGATGAAACACTTTGTGGTAGATGTGGGCCCATGCCAACATTGCATGGGCTATAGACCTCTCTAGGTTGGCTAAAAACACCATCGTCAACCTAGTGGTTGTGTGCCTCAGCACTTGGCCAACATGATGCCACCCTGTTAATAGATATTAGTATAACACTACTATGACAAGAAATGATGAGTCACAAGTATGGCAAATGTGGGGCCATGCCAACATTGCATGGGCTATAGACCTCTCTGCATTGGCTAGAAACACCATCATCAACTTAATTGTTGTGTGAGTCACTACACCTGACCAACATGATGCCACCCAGTTCATACATCTAAGTATAAGAGTGGTAGGCCAAGCCATGACATACACTTGTGGTAGATTTGGGACCATGCCAACATTGCATGGGATCTAGACCTCTCCGGGCTGGATAGAAACACCTTCACCAACTTCTTGTTGTAAGAGTAATCAATTGGCCAACATGATCCTACCTACTTGATAGATCTAAGTATAATTTTGCTATGTGAAGACATGATGAGACACTTTGTGGCAGATGTAGGGCCATGCCAACATTGTATGGGATATTGACCAATCTAGGTTGGATATAAACACCATCATCAACTTAGTTGTTGTGTGAGTCACTACACTTGACCAACATGATCCCACCCACACTTGATAGATATAGCTATAAGAGTGCTATGCCAATCCATGACACACACTTGATAGAAACACCTTCACCAACTTGATGTTGTATGAGTCATCACATGGACAACATGATCCTACCGACTTGATAGATCTAACTATAATTTTGCTATGCCAAGACATGACATAGACGACTGTGGTAGACGTGGGCCCATGCCAACATTGCATGGGCTATAGACCTCTCTGGGTTGTCTAGTAACACCATCATCAACTTAGTGGTTGTGTGAGTCACTAGACCTGACCAACATGATCACACCCACACTTGATAGATCTAGCTAAAAGAGTTCTATGCCAAGCCATGACACACACTTGTGGCAAATGTGGGGCCATGCCAACATTGCATGTGATCTAAACCATTCTAGTTGTATGAATCATCACTTGGTCAACATGATACTACCTATTTGATAGATCTAACTATAATTTTGCTATGCCAAGCCATGACACACACACAACTGTGGCAAAAGTGGGCCATGCCAACATTGCATGGGCTATGGACCTCTCTGGGTTTGCTAGAAACACCATCATCAACTTATTGGTTGGGTGAGTCACTACACCTGACCAATATGATCCCACCCGCTTGATAGATCTAGATATAAGAGTGCTATGCCAAGCCATGACACACACTTGTGGCAAATGTGGGGCCATGCCAACATTGCATGGGATATAGACCTCTCTGTTCTGAATAGAAACACCTTCACCAACTTGTGATTGTGTGAGTCATCAATTGGCCAACATGATCCTACCTACTTGATAGATCTATCTATAATTTTGCTATGCCACGCCATGATACAACCATGGCAAATGTGGGGCCATGCCAACATTTCATGGGCAATATACCTCTCTGGATTGGCTAGAAACACCGTCATCAACTTAGTGGTTGGGTGAGTCACTACACCTGACCAACATGATGCCACCCACTTGATAGATCTAGCTATAAGAGCACTATGCCAAGACGTGACACACACTCATGGCAAATGTGGGGCCATGCCAACATTACATGGGATCTAGACTTCTCTAGGCTAGATAGAAACACCTTCACCAACTTCTTGTTGTATGAGTAATAAATTGGCCAACATGATCCTACCTACTTGATAGATCTAACTATAATTTTTCTATGCCAAGCCATGACACTCACAACTGTAGGATATTCCACTCTATTTGTCATGTAGGATATTCCATTCTATTTGTCTACACTCCCTGGTTGAGCATCAGCAGATGCTCATCCGCAAGTTGATGTAGCTTTTGTTATGTTTAGGTTGTTACTTCGTTTTTCTTTTGTAGATACTTCCTGAACTTAGATTGATTTTCTGTTACAGAAGTGTGATGTTTCATCTACTAAAACTTATAATGATAGTGGATGTATACTATTGGGTTCTTTATTCTTGTTGTTTTGAAGATTCAGTTGCCTGAATGCATTGTTAATTTCTACAGTGCATACACTTCGGTTTGTTTGAGCATTAGGAACATGATAGTCATTTTTTATGAGGCGAACCTTCAGTTAATGTTGGATTGTATGCTATATTGAATAAAACTTATGCATCTTCTAATGTTTAGTTTTGTCAGGTTACTATTGCCGTCAGGTTGTTTTGGATAACTTCTAGATTTCGTTCAGTTTCATATGACACTCATTTAGGTCGTCGTTTGATCCATTCTTTCAGTGTACATGACGAACTGGATCAAACGGGATGTAATAAGGGCACGTAGTCCACGCCTTTCACGTTCGATTCATGGGATGGCACTAGTAGTATTTGGTCGTGCGGAGAAGATTTTCACACTATAACTCTGAAACTTTGTTGAGCATCTGTAAATCTGAATAAATAGATAGAAACAACAGGAAAGTAGATAGTTTTCGGACTACACAAAAGGTGTCTCCCGTTGCAACTCATAGTTCAGATAGTTCAGTTTATAGTTGCAAAAATAGAAACACATAGTTCAATTCAGCAGAGCAGCATCAACGGAAGTCTGCTACATTACAGTCCTAGCCTGGCAAGGACCTGCTCGTTTTCCTCCTCAATCTCTTAAAGTCGTACGCGACGTAGGAGCATGTCCTTCCTGATCTTGACCTGCTCACTGAGCGAAGCCTCAAGCTTCTGAAGTAGGTTCATGTTGTTGACACAGAGATCGACATTAGCATTTGTTAGCCTCACATTATCCTTCGATAGCCCCTCGATGATGGTTGTATTCCATCGGGTCGAGGTTTGGATCTTCTTATGTAGTTTCTCCCAGGCAGTGTTTTCCCTTTTCATCTGGTCGCACTCCTAAGTAAGGGTATTCACAGCTAATTTGAGCAGTTCTAATTTCAGTTCTTGTGTTTTCATTTTCTCCCTGTGGCTGCTTATTCGTGCATTAAGCCAAGCATCCACCTTATTGTTGAGTTCTGGCTTCTTTTTTTGGGACAAAGAATACGTGGTTTCAGTCCTATCACGTAATGGGGACAACAGTATCTGAAATTACAGTAGCGAGCTTTATGCAAGAATGGGCGGTGTGGAAAAGATCCAGGAAAGCCCAAATCCTAGTGGCAAAAACCCTAGTGTAAAGTGTTTACCTCGCTGATGAACCACCGGCTCTGAATAAGGAGAAGTAGGTGATGATTAAGGAGAAGAATAATGCTGGATAACACTATTAAGGAGAGGAAGTACATGACCTACTCGGAGGATCCCTCGCCTGCAGGCACAACCATGAGCATATGTTATGTGACTCTTCAATGCGTAAAGCATCGTGGCGAGCTCTCTCTTTTCTCTCCTCGCGCCTTGTCGCCGTGACACACTTTCGAGAGGGAGCCATGCCTGCACAGAGGGAGGGAGTAGGAGCAGGATGAGCAGGAGGAAGAAGAAAGGGAGGAGGGCAGTTGTGATGAGTGGAGGTAGATAGTCAAAAAGGATAGGCAGACCAGTCTTATGCATACCTTCGTCCTCTCCCTACCATGTGATCTGCCTTCTCAGAGAAGTTTTGTGCACACGTGGCAGGGAATAAACAGAGAACTACAACGATGCGACCAATTGGATGCTCTATTAAGTCGATTGACAATTCAATGGCACTTCGGTGCTGATACAATGGTGCATGCGTCATGATGACAGAGTCCTGCGTAGTCATGATCATATAGTTAGTACATTTACAATTTATGTCTAGTTTTGTTTCTGGATCCGGATTTCACATGGGTGGTGTCAGACATGCACGGAGTATTAGTTAGGGAGGTCACGGGTGGTTTCACGGGACGACTCTCGATGGGATGAAAATGGAATGGACCTGTGGGGCTCATGTTGTTTACAGGGGTATATGGGCCGGAAATCACTAAGAGACGGAAAAAATCCAATGAACCAAGGAGCAATATTGGTCTTGGGCTGAAAATGATTTGGGGCCGACTAAACAAGAGGTTTCGGGCTAATTTCCAGCGACACAAGCAGGGACCCCAATAAGCATTGACAGCAACATCACAGTTGTTAACAACACTAATCTGTATATAGTAGTACGATAGAATATTGTAGCATATTAAGCACGAATGGAAGACATAATCCACAACGAAGGAAAAAAAACTTTTTACACTAGTAGCATGAACGTTCTACTCATCTATGATCGCAAGGGATGGATCATGCTGGGGGCATTTCTTGATCACTTCGCACATGCTGTAGTCGAAGATGGTTACCCTGAACAGATCACCCCTCATCATCTCGAAGGTCAGGAAGTACCCAATCATGATCAAGGAAAACCCTTCCGCTAACATCCTTTAGCTTCACCATCCAGCTACATCTGGTCTTGAGCATGAACGTCCTTGGCATAGTGCCGAGGAAAGTCCTGAATCCCTCAGGAATTGGTAGCAGGTCGAATGCATCTTCCAACATGACCCTGGAGAAATGTGTTGGAGCTACCTGATCGTGGACATGCCCAATCTTAATCATCTTCGAGCACTAAAAAAATGAATCAACACATGTCAGCACATACATTGTGGTGATCACAAATTAACAAGCAAGACGTCTAACATAAATGAACTATCAACGTGGCCTCATGTGAAATGGCATAGTTGCAAAGGGATTCTCCTCATGATCAAGCCAAATGAACAAGAAATTTGGTTAGCACACAAGTTTGGGCTTGAAGAGGATCCCTTTGCATTTCATTGTGTGACAGTGTAATCATCGTCCGAAGCAAGAAAAACACAATGACCTAACCTTATCTAAGCACTTTTGAGCTTCAGAATAACTATCACACCAATGGTACAGCTAATGCTATGATGCAACCCATTGGGATCATGGTGAGACAACGCGAACTAATCATCCTAGAAGAAGAACATGAACAGTGCAAAAATCCCCAAAATTTTCCCACAGGAAAACCCTAAAGACAACATTTGCCTAAATGTAGCCACTTACAAGCAAAGATTGAACCAAGATTGCGGTAGAT
Source organism: Avena longiglumis (assembly GCA_030063025.1). Taxonomy (NCBI): domain Eukaryota; kingdom Viridiplantae; phylum Streptophyta; class Magnoliopsida; order Poales; family Poaceae; genus Avena; species Avena longiglumis. The sequence continues at coordinate 430,068,105 of CP125979.1, forward strand.
CTTGTGCTTACAATGGCATAACATGCAGTACAACAGAAGCAAAGAACCCATCCTTTCAAATCGATGAAAACAACCATATACCAATACATATTGGACGTGCATGTCAATGATATGCGCGATACTAGACGCAAACATATAGATCTGTGATGCTAAGGCATACAGAGGGGGATTCGAGGCCTTGCTACCATTGATGTAGGTCGGGATGTAGGTCGGGAGCTTCAGGTAGGTCGAGAATAAGTGTTGTTCTCGTCCTATATCTACTACCGTGTGCTGCCCTTACGGTGGTCATCGATTTGCCAGCGTTAGGGGAACGGTTGATAGTGAGACGAGAGAAGAAGGGGCGATGGTGAACGGGGAGAGTGTGCCTTCCCGATGCATCGCGAGCCCCCCCCCCCCGCTCTTCTCCGCGCATGCAACACAAACGTCTCGCCGGTTGGAACACAAATGCGGCCCAACACACCACGTAGGCGGTGTTGCCACGTCAGACTTATGATTTGGACGACAGGAATCCACATCGCATCGCAGAATACACGCATACTGATCCGCTTCGGGCCCGTACGGGCTTTGGCGGGCTCTACGTACACAATCTAGCATTCTCGTATGCCGATCCATCCCAGCCCTCAACCTATCCTCACGTTTTATTTCGTTCCTTCTGGGTTCTATTGAATCAGAAGTCTCTTTTTTGTTTTATAATTCAGAAAAATGTGTTTAATATATTAATTTTTTGGAAAAATAAAATCTAATCATACATTATTATGTTTACCATTTAAATAATTATTATTTCATAAAGATTTTATAAGTAATAAACTTTGAAAATTCATATTTTAATAATGGTAAATGATAAAAATATAAATATAAATAATATACCATAATTCTTATATAAATAAGAACTATAATTTAATACTATAATCATGTATTATTATTTCTCTTAATATAATATTTATTATTTATTAAGTGTTTATAAAGTAATAAGTCTTATAAAAATCATATCTTAATATTTAAAATTAAATACCAAAATGATCACAAAAATAATACCTACATGTTAAAATATAACATTCCACTTTTGAAGTAAGTAAAAATTTATTACCCTAATAAATTGAATACAAACTTATTTCCTTAGTTGGTAATTCATAAAAGTAGGTATAAAATTGCTAATACCTGTAATATTGTCTATTAAAGATCTAAAAATAGAAATAGTCTTAAAGTATTGATAATATGAAGTCAAAATAGTTCAAAATATCTTAGATACAATTTTATTAAACTATCATTCACCAATAAGTATATATTCTTTTCCAAAAGGATTCTTATCAAATATAAACTCCTCAAGAATGATAATTTGACTTAATAAACATACTATAAATCCAAAGATACTTCATAAGTAGTTAAGTAATATTGTTTCCATATCTATAACTTATGGCTACTCATTTGAAATGAGGTCAGTAATTCTATTCAACTATAAGGTTAAGAAAACATTACTCAAATAGAGTAATAATCACTCTTAATTAACCTTAAAGAAACATTATGAAGTGAACAAATTATAATACCATCTAATGACCAAGATAGTTAAGTCTCATTTACTAGTGTTATCCTTATTCAAATCAAATAATTATTTCTTACTTAAGAACTATAACTTGTAATAAAACCTAAGAATGTTAACTTAAAGTTTAAATACTTTTGTTTAGTTAAGTAAACTTTTCTTCAAAAGTTATTCTTTTAAGATACATTATAAAGCAAGACATAAGCATTCCTATGAAAGCTCAAAATGATAAACAACCTTAAATACACAGTCTTTGGATACATTCCACCCTTGAGTGTTCTATTTTTGTGTGTATTTTATTATACCTGCATGTTGTTTCACACACACGCACAAGCCTTAATAAGAAGCACAAGTGTGAAATTTATCTAAAAGATCAACACATTCTAAAGGAACCATTTTTAGTTTCCAAACCCTAGATTAACGTTTATTCTAGGGATTTGAGTTTAGCAAATTGCATTACATTACTTATGCATAATAGCATCTTGCTTCTTTAAACATTAGTCCTTATCGGAACAATGATGTTGTTTTCAGATTTTGGATCTTTTATTGTATCGAAGAACGTGAGTGCATAATATTGCAATCACAAAAGGCAAGTTCACACTTTCTCATGTCCTTTGGTTATTTTCTATGAAATATTTTGCAAATTCAGTGTTGTCATCACCTGCATTTCAAAAAGGTCAAAAAACACTATTTTCATAATAATATGATTATAAGTTATTTACCAAGAGGTAATAACCTACTATAAAAGTTCCGGTGGTAAAGGAACATATTACCTAGGACTTAACAACCAATGTCGCCAGTGATTCTTGCGCCGTATATCACGTGTTAACCATGAGATTTGGAATGAGACGGAGAAGTCAGCTGTATCCTCTTCCTTTCGTATGTAGGCAAGACGACCTTAACGTGACACTGTGTTTCCTTGCGAGGATCCAGCATATGGGTGGGCACCCTCAGGCCCCACGATTTTGGTGTCTAGATTATCTATGAGTGGCTGCCGAAGGTATAGTCGGACCTATATGGAGCTTGCCAGGGGCATCACCAGCTCATAGAATCTTCAGGAACTCATCATGGTTATAGCTTGCCCGAGAGGGGGCTTAACGGAGATGTAGTCATCCCCGAAGGATTGCATAGACATATGGGGTCGCAGAGAGGGCAGTGATTGGCTTGGATCATGTGCTAGGCCTCACATCACGGAATTGTGGACGAGAAAGATTCGCCCGGTTGTGCAACAAGGATTTGATATCTCATGGGTAAAGTGACGACCTTTGTAGAGTGTAAGAACTATAACTTGTTACTCCCTGTTCAGGGAAGAAGCTGTGAACGCGACAGGAAAGGAACTCCATGAAAGTTCTGGTAAACCTGTGAAGGCTAACGAACATAGATTTTCAGAATAAAAGCAGCCTTTGAAGATTTTTTTGAAAACCTGCATTGCCTACGACCTATTGTCTATGGTTGTAGCTAGTGCATCAAACAATCCTTTTTAGTGAACTTGCTGAGTACGCTAATACTCAATGTATCTTCTTAACCCTTGCAAGATTCTGAAGCCAATACAGATGACGTCTACATCAACTTATGCGGAAGGGAATCGTCATCAATAACTCAAGTTCTTCAATGAAGTCAACGGAGTCAAGATATACATCAACTAAGTGAAGACGAAGTTGCTGATTAGATAGAAGTATAATATCTAGCCATAGAACCTACTTCTGTAGAGTATTGCAATAGCAGCAATGCAAGCCCAGTAGTTCAAATACTAGTATTATAAGTATGATAGATTTATGTTGAATATTTCTGATTCTTGTCTGTAAGAAGCTTATTTCTCTCTCTTTAACCTAGAGTGTTTTCTGGATCTTTTGTAAAGAGTCGAGTTGTAACCTATAGTCATGTCTCGGACCTGCTGTGTTCCTGTTGTACCACTCTGAGGGATGTAATACTAGTGAACGGTGTTTCATTGGTGTTATGTCAACAACTATAGTGTACTACATCATGAAGTGGTATGCTGGGTCACCGCACGATGTGTCCATCAACCAGAGGATCATTTGAGGTGGGCTTAGCCAGATTTCCATCCTGGTTCTCTATCTCGATTTATTCATCGACTTTGCTCGTCGTGAGCTTCCTATATCGGATCTACCAGTGTTGGGTTTTTGTTCTTCTTCTTTGACCGCCTAGTATCCTTTGTGTTTGTATCTGTGGAAAAGACGACTTTTGGTCCAGTACCGGGGGATAAACTTCCATCGATACTTTACGTCATTGTTGGCATCTGGATTTTGGAGGAATCGACAGTGTCCATGTCATCTTGCGAGGTGTTATCTTCATCCATGCTATCATACGGACTCGGAGATGTCTCCGAATCACCTTGCTCTTTCTTGGATTCGTATTCCTATTTATACGCCTCCATTTCCTTCTTGATGTCTATGAGTTCTTGCAACATCAGTGACTCCTGAGGGGAATCAGGTGAATCAGCGCTTTCCTTGATTGCATCAAGAACTTAATTGTTTTCGGCTCCAGCCTTGACAGAGTCGGATCTAGAGATTACGTGGTACACAGAGCAATGCTTTCTAATTCATGGTATTGAGGCACCGGAGCATCTTGGTTTCCACCTCCAACTTGTAGTTAAAGTGAGGGCATCTCGTCATCCGTTTAGTCCCGTGCCTCAAGAGTGATTTTCCTGCTCTAGCATCGACAGAGTCGGATCTGAAGGGAATATACTCCTCATGAGTGTATCTGACCTCAACAGGGAGATCAGATCCGGTTGGTTCTTCCACCTCTTCTTCCACTACAGGAGCGGGATGGGTGGGTTCAGGTTTTTCCGAGATCTTGAAATCTTCTGCCTTCGTAGACAGAGTAGATCTGAATTTTTCTTCTGCGATGGTCATCACCTCTAGGGTGGGTAGGGTGGGTTCAGCGAAGCCGAGGTAGATGTCGATCTCTCCAATTTACTTGATTGTGTAGGTAGTCACGGGCTTCCTAGCTGGAATCCAGGTATGGTTGAGATGAACGAGAGGGATGTCGGTGGCGTAGAGAACGCGGGTGGCGGCGACTGTTTTGCTGATTACTACACGCGCAGATTGCACCTGGAACGAAGGTCTGAAGTTCATGGGCCCTATGGTGGGCTCCAGCTGTCGTCGGATTGATAACAAGTATGCCATAGGAGGTCCTAGCAGCGTTGAGAAGACTGGGTGTGAGCCGTACGGTGTTCCGGGAGCGGTGATCACAAGTTTACCTAGGTTTAGATCCGACTACGGTGATCGGATCCTACTCCTTCTAGCAACCCAGTAATATATTAGCGAGAGCCGAATGTTATAGCGGATTACAAGAGAGGTTCTCATGTGCTAGTTGGTTGTGTTTGTAGTAGAGATTATGCCCTCAAGGCTCCCTCTGGTCCGGTTTATATAGTCACCGAGACCTAGGGTTACAGGAGATAACCTATCCGGCTAGGTTACAGAGTTGTTAAATAGATACAAATTGGACTACAAGTAATACTATATGCCTAAATCAGTAAGTCTTCTGGGCCTCATCATATCCGGATTGGACTTTGTCTTCTTTCCCTGACTAGTCCGCCCGTGAAGCAAAGCTCTAACCCGTTAGTGGGCCAGCCTAGTCAGTAGTTCATGTGGGTATATCCGGAAAGTATATCCCCAACAATGGGGATAGCCTCCTCCATGTTGCGTGTGCCTCTCCGTCTTCTTTCTAATGAACCTGTGCGAGATCCGACATCGTGAGGAGATATTTCCCTCTACTGTTTTGGGGCGCTGGACTGGTAATATTCTGGATCAGACTCAAGCCTCTGAGAGGTGGACTTTTCCTGCTATTTGATAGCCTTGGCGACAAGGTCATAGACCTGTTCCACAGATGTGGGCAATCTATCCTTTTCCAGTAGAGTCTTGGTGACGGAAAAGTTGAGGATGGGTGTGGGCATTACTTGTTTTCCATCTTTTTCAATGTATGGCTTAGCCCGTGCCAGCTTCAAAGGAGACCACACCAAGTCCCACCATACACAAGGGTCATTGACAACGTGAGTCAGAGCTTTTCTAGCCTTCTGCTATTTGAGCAGAGTCTTGTACTCAGCCTCCATGGCTCTAGCTGCTTCGATCGATTGCTGCGCCTTGGCCAGATCTCGATATAATTTTGTGCCTTTTTCACGATGGCCTGTGCCTCCTCCAGTAGCTACTGGCGATTCTCATCAAGCTGGACAACATTCCGTATATGGGATATGGTCATAAGCTTGACGAGAAAATTGTCGTACATAATTCGATCAGCTGGAGTGATTTGGGAAGCCGTAGACATAGATGCTGGTGGCAGTGGATTTGCGGTGTTGGCGTTACTTGGACCGATGGGTGGTTCCTGTGACTATTGCACTAGGATAGCTGGAGGGGGCATGGCCTTTTCCCGACCATTGTCGGCGTCATCGGCTGGTCCCTTACCGGTGTCCCGCGGCTTAGGCGGAGCTACCCCGGTTTGATCTTCTTCCATCACGCTCCCAATCGCGATGAACACCTGACGGGATGTGACGACCTTGTCGGCCCAATCCTCATGGTTGATCTCCTCCTCCATCTCCTTCATGGTAGAGTCGAGCTCGGCTAGGTTGATGTCCATATCCTCCGAGTCAATGATGATGTTGACATAGAGCACATCTAAAAAAGAGTCAGAGGGTGCAGGGTCTTCCTAGATGGTGGAGGACGATGCCAGGGAGGCGGTACCATTGGCTGGCGGCGGCGGTGGCGGTGGTGGCGGTAGCCTGGGTACGGCGATAGGTGCTGCATGGACGGCCTCATCGACAACGACAAAGTTGTTGACGGTGCTAACCATATGATCAAAAGTAAGGATGCACGCGGCCTGCTGTCGCCTGAGCGTATGCCGGAGAAGTGTGCCTTGATCTAGACCTTAGACGAAGTGGTAAATAATGTCATTTTCTGGGTAGACCTGCAGATAAGCTTGTATCCGAAGCCATCTGGCGAGATAATCTCGGGGACGCTCACCCTCTCTGTGAACTTACCGCGTTAGATCAAAGATAGTTACCACGCTGACAAAGTACGATCGCTGCTTTCCAGACGCCTGGGGTAACCCGACGGATTTGCCGTGATCTTCCATCATTATATCCTACACAAGGGCGGTTTGGGTGGGCCTTGAATTTTTCCGATCTAAGCCGACAAACTCCAAAGAGAGATCCGACTTCGATCCTTCCGCGAACATGTCCTGCTAGTATGCAATTCGTGCGGGTCTTGACGATCCTCTGATTTATAGGGAACTAGCGCCCGAGTCGGTTTCGCCGATGAAGAGGGGGATGTCCCCGATTGGAATAATTGAGCAGCAGGTGGGGTTCGTGTTTTCTGGGATCCAGAACTCGTCAGGAGGGACGATCAGAATGTTGCCGGAAAAGAGAAAACATGACCAATGGCTACGATTTGGCCGATTCTAGCGAAGAGCTTGGACCTCGCCCGTTGTAGAGCTCGAAGCACCTCTTGCCCCACGGTGGGCGCCAATTATCATGGTATTGCCGACGAGTATGCCATGGAGGGGTCCTAATAGAGCGTGTTTAGAGAGATGGGGAAAGGCGGCGAGGTAGCAGGTACGAGGTAACACAACTTACCCAGGTTCAGGTCCCACAATGGTGGTGGAACCCTAATCCTGCTATAAACCACTATAATGGCAATACGCCGAGTATAGATATTGGTTCGCTGTGCGATGGTTGTCGTGTCGATGATGCCCTAAAGGCTCCTAGGGGTCATCCTTATATAGACACCAGATCCTAGGATTACAGGGAAAAGTCCTAGCCGGACAGGTTACAGAGTCCTACACTCTTTCTAGCTGATATATGTGTCTTGCACTCCAAGGCTCCGAGTATGTCGGTGACTCCATCGTAGCCTTCCTTTATCCGGCATGGTCCTCCCTTCTGTATCCATCTAACTAGGTCAGCCAGCAGTCCATAAGCCTTGCTACCAACTATGGGCCATCCGAGTTAGACGTATTAGATACATGTTATGGTGATAACCATTTAGCATATCACCAACAATATACTCAGCCTCTGTTGTAGATGGTGACATAGTTTCTTTCTTGGAACGCTTCTGTAGCTCCCCGGGTAAAACCACTACAAAAATTGCCTGTTGTTTACTACTTTGTGCATTGCATATTCATGATTGTATACTCATGTCATCATGCCACCTTGCATTTGAGCATTATCATGACATCTGCATTCATAGTATTTGCCTAAAACTATTTCACCAAAATACTATCTTTGTATTCTAAATACTATCGCCCTTAATTAAAATTATAATACCTGGTACGCCGGATATTTTGTTTTTTCTAAACATTAGTTACAAAAAGCCTCTAAAATAAAATAGTAACAATAATTAATATAAAAAAATTATTTCTCTAGGGAGATAGCCAACGGTTAGGCCCAAGGCCCAACCGGCAGCCCGTCTACCATCAAGACCAACCCTAAACCTATCCCCAGAAACATTAACCCTAAACTACCCAGTCCCACACCTACCCTACCCCCACCGCCACCGGTACACAAGCACACTCACACACGCTGGCAGTCAACACACACACGCACGTGTACCACGCACCACACCCCACCGTGAACCACCCCAAGCCACTCCCTCGTTTTTTTCCACCACACGGCACCCTAGCCCACCACGACATCGTCTCCCCTGCAAACCCCTATCTCTCTCCTCCCCTTGATCTGCAATCCTCCGCCGCCGCCCGGCAATTCTTGTCACTGCTATTGTAACATCCCAATTTCAGCAACCCTGATTTATTGTCCAAAATGCAAAAATTTGGGGGATAATTTTTTTTCTTGTTTCATGATGCTATGTTTATTTGCATGTTTGTTTGTGCTTGTGAATCTTATGATGTAGTAGATGATATACTTCTTACCTCAACCCCTTTTGATAAATGCTATTTAACAAAATATATGTCTTGGCTTATTCTACATATTCTCAAATGTTCTAACTTTTCAAAACCTGAGCCAAGATGAATTTGCAACAAAAAATATTTCCTAGATTCTATTTAACAAAACTATGGAGAGCTATATAATATCCTTATGTTTACAAGACAGAACATTCAACTACTCTCACCTCTAGGTTTCCCAAAAACCTTTTATAAAACCTTTTGAATTCTACTCTTGGTAGAAGTACCAGGAAGTCTTACCTTCTTCAAAAATAGAACCTTTTAAACTAACCATACTTACCTCAAGCTAAACTTGATGGTAACCCTAGAAGTACTTGGTTTTTTTATAAGATCAATTCCCTTGATCTGTTGTTTGATGAATTGTCTTGATTTGCTGATTGAGTTGTTTGCATGGGAGAATTGAGTGAGCCACTCTAGGAGCTCATCCTTTAGGATCAAGCTAAATCAATAATACTAAGAAAATACCCTAAGCTTGATCTGATCTCTAGTGACTAAAGTGACCCTCTCATCTCTTAATCAGATCAATCAAGTGATAAACCTTACTAATAGTTTCCAACTCAATGAAGACCAAACCAAAGCATGAATCATTTGTACTCAATAAAAAAATCAACATCATCCCCTTTATCATGAGTTTGGAACCTAGCTTTGTCTCAAAATCATGTACTCTTATAATCTAGTCTAAAACCCCAAATTTGACAAAATGACTAAGTCTGGAAACTACTAGCAATATCTCATATTTCGGACTCCCTCTTTCTCAACACTTTTTCACTTTTGGAAATGCACTTCAACCATCTTGTAAAACATCCTAAGGACTACCAAGTCCCACTCTTTTAACCCATTTGTTCCTGATGGTTTTGTAGGCAAGAAAATAATAATTCCTGCAAATCATATCTTCATACCTACTTTGATAGAAGCTCACATCCATATGCTAACTCCCCTTTGCCAAATATTTGCATGGTTCTTATATACTAACCATGGTATATAAATCCACCTTTCACTTGTTTCCATTGGATCTTGGTGCTTCTTAAACCCACATTGTTTATGAGGCTTCATGATGCATCTGTTATGACAGCCTTATTTTCAACAAAGTCTTCTTTCACATATATATGACCTCAAATAAAACCAAGCCCAACTCTTGGTATCATGATCATATATACAACTTGGTCTATCTATCCATCTATTCCATGAATCAAGATGAGCTCTAAGCTCCTTAATCCAACAAGGTTTTGGATGTATAAAAATATTCTTATCCTAGATCCCTTATCTCTTGTTTCCTCCCAAAATCAAGTTTGAATTTCAAAAACCCAATGTTGAAAATGATGGATACAATATGTTGACATCCTCTACATAGATTATAAATATTTGTCAAAATTTTCCATAATTATTTTGGCCCTAAAACTATTTAACTCCTTTCCTTTGCAATATCTCCAAAACTTCTTCTATTGAAGAAACTTTGTTTTTCTTCAAATCACTTACTCAACTAAAAGCATAATTGAGGCCTATATATTGATTCCTATCTTCCCACTTCAAAAAGAAATATTTTTTGAGTGATTTATGTCGTTGGATTGTCGACAAGTATGCCATAGGGCTTCCTGACGGTGTTGAGAAGATGGGGTGTGAGTCATCGGATGTTCTGGGAGCAGTGAGCACAAGTTTACCCAGGTTCAGATCCGATTGCAGTGATCGATCCTACTCCTGCTAGCAACCTAGTAAAATATTGGCGAGAGCCGGATGTTATAGCGGATTACAAGAGAGGTTTGCCTATGCGAGTAGGTTGTGGTTGATCTATGATCTGGTGCCCTAAAGGCTCCCATAGGGATAGTTTATATAGTAACCGGGACCTAGGGTTACATGAGAGACCTATCCAGCTACGTTACAGAGTCAGTAACTAGATACAGCTTGGACTACAAGTAATACTACATGCCTAAGTCGGTAACTCTTATGGGTGTTGTCATAGCCGGAAGTAGCTCCTCCTCTTCCTCTGACTGGGCCTTCCGTGAAGCAAAGCTCTAAACCGTTGGTGGGCCACCCTGGTTAGTGAGTCCTATGGGTATACCCGGAAAGTATATCCCCAATAGTAGCCCCCGGAAGTCTCCAAGACCCAAAGTCGGATAAATCGTCTAGCGTGATGGTTTCTTTATCGTGAGAATCTTGAAGGGTTCTCAGAAACTTCTTTCAATAATGTAGGATACCGAGTCATCTGAGTCAGATATATTTTCTTTGACTTCAGTCTTTTCCTTGCTCGATCCAAAACATGAGCCATATTTTAAACAACGGCGTGCTATCTGATAACTTTTTCAGACCAGTTCTTGTCACGAACAAGGGTCCCATTAGCACGACCGTTGGTGGGACCATATTTTACAGAATCGAGGGGGTGGAGGAGTCGCGAGGAAGCTACCTCCCTCTCTCCTATACGCATGGCACAAATCGCGCGGTTTGAACGCGAATCTTGGCGCAGAAGTTATTAAGAGAGAATAAATCCCTTTCTCCCAGATTCATTCTTAGCCGCTTCATTCATCATATCCTCGTACTCCTCGAGCGCTCCGCAGCTATTCCCATCCACACACCAAAAAAGCTCCTAGCTCCGCCACTTTCTAGTCTACTCCGCCAAGATGGAAGCACCATCTAGATCTAGTGTGGCGGCGGTGGATAATAGGAAGGTGCGGGGCCTCTGGTTCCCGAGTGTTATGGACAACGCCGAGCTCCATGTCATGGATGACGAGGGCTAATTCGCCTCCGGCATGTGGCGGAGCACCGTTGGAGACGCCATTCCCGCACTACGTGACGAAAGCGAGTACACTTCGACACGCACGTCGACTGTGGCCTCAGTCTCCCACCATTGGATTTCTTCATCGAAGTCCTCCAATACTACAGTGTGCAACTTCACAATCTCCCTCCAAGTCCTTCCTTGAGGTTAGCGCCCATGCAGCTCTCAGTATTAAGCCAAATCTTACTCTTTTCCGGTACTACTATGGTACTCGGAAGAAATCTATCAGTTCCGGTGTTCCTTACACCATCGGCACTCTCAGCTTAGTCCTTAGGAGAAACCGAGTCTATCCTAGGATTATGATAGCGAGTTAGTAAAAATATGGGTTGGAACCTTCTTTTACAATAAGGATATTCCGGCTCCTGAAAAGGCGGAAGGTCTCCCGGCATTCGTTGACGGTGTCGCTCCTCACCAGCATTCGTGGGACGCGGACGCGCCAAAACTTTCTGAGGTCTTGATCCTTGCCAAAAGGCGAATCGAGTTTTTGATGAAGCACAAGGGCCTCCACAGATCCGACTTGATCCACTGCTGGATGGATTGCTGGATTTAGCCTATGGCCGTTTTTATGAGCTATTGTCCACAGTTTTGGGGTTCCAGGGGATTTGCGTGGCTCGTCAGATTGGATATATGTTTGAGATTATTACCAAAAACTCGTCATTTTCGTGTTTTCTGACCGTTTGCATGAGTAATCGCCCACAGTATTAGGGTTCCAAGGCAATTTACATATTTGAGAGGTATGACGAAAATGTTGTCTTTTTTGCTTTTTAGGTTATTTCCATGAATTATTGACCATAGTTTTGGGGTTCCAGGGCGATTTACAACAACCATAAGGCCTGATACATGTTTGAGAGGTATGACCAAAAATTGTCGTTTTTGGGTTTTATGGTTGTTTTCATGAGTTAATGCCCACAGTTTTGGGGTTCTAGGGTGATTGCATGGCCCGTAAGAACCAACACATGTTTCAAAGTTATGAAAAAAAAACTTGTCATATACGTGTTTTATGGCCATTTTCATGAGCTATTGCGCACAGTTTTGGGGTTGTAGGACAATTTACATGTTTGAGGGCATGACCAAAAACTCATCATTTTCGTGTTTTATGGTCGTTTTCATGAGTTATTGCCCACGTTTTGGGTATCCAAGGCAAAATAAATGTTTGAGAGGTATGACAAAAAAGTTGATGTTTTTGCATTGTATGGTTGTTGCATGAATTATTGGCCACAGTTTTTGGGTTCAAGGGCGATTTCCAACAACTGTAAGGCCCGGTACATGTTTGAGAGATATGACGAAAAAATCGATGTTTTTTTGTGCTTTATGGTATTTTCATGAGTTATTTCCCACAATTTTGGTGTTGAAGGGCGATTTACAACGACCGTAAGGCTTGGTACATGTTTGAGGGTATTACCAAGAACTCGTCATTTTCGAGTTCTATGGCCGTTTTTATGAGATATTTGTGGCATCCCGCAAAACCACTACTAGAAAATCGCGTTGAATTTGTGCATTGCATCGTCATCATCATGCATTGTTCGCATAAAACTATTTTCGCAAGCCCGTTTTGTTTTCTAAAACGCCCCATCTTTATTCAAACGCAAAGCCCGGTTCTCCGGATTAATTATTTTGGCCGCTATCGGTTTGCATACGGCCCGTTTAAAACAAATAAAAAGTTTAATTGTTTTAGCGGGGGCAGTCGAACGGGCCGAATCGACCCGAACGACCACCCCCATTTTTAAATCGGTCCACCAGACAAATCCTAAGGCTACCAACTAACCTACCCACACCCAGCCTCCACCTCACCCCAACCAATCACCAGATGCCACCTCACCCTCCCCAAACTCCCCACCAACCAGACCCTGCCACCTGGTCCACCCCCTCTCTCTCCTCTCTCTCCCTCTCAGCCCACCCCCTGGCCCCACTACCCAACCCACACACACCACCCGCGCGCGCGCCTGGCCCTCCCCACCCGACAAGCTCCCTCGGGATCTCCCCTGGGCCCCACCCGCTCGGCCCCTCCTCCCACGTTCTTCCTCCTCCCTCCTTCCCCGTCCAGCCTTCCACCCCGACGCCCCCGCAGGTCCCTCGCCTCCCCCTAGCCGCGCTCGCGCCTCGCCCCGGGCCCCGACCACCGCCCGCGACCTCCTCCCCCGGCCCCTCGCGCGCTGCTCGCCTCCCTCTATCTCCCCTCGCCGCCTCCCTCCTTTGCATCAGATCCACCGCTCGCACGCGCCTTAACCCACTGCTGCCGCCTCCCCCTCCTCTTCCCAGCGCCTCCGCCTCGCTCGAGCTCCGCCGCCTCCCAGCGCCCCTCCTCGCCTGCCGCCGCCTGACCGCTCCCCGCCGCTGCCCGCCTGCTCTCTCGCCTGCCCCGCCACTCGCCTCGCTCCGCTGGCCGCCAACCTCGCCGTAGCTCCTGCTCCTCCGCCCAGCGCCCGCCGCACCTCCCCGACCCGTCGCCGCCCAGACTCCCTCCCAGACGCCGCTGTTGCCGCCATGCTCGCGACCTCGCCTCGCCGCCCGCTGCTCCGCAGAAGCTCGGCCGGTCGCGCCTCCGTCGACGCCACACCTCGCCCGGGCGCCACCGAGGCTCCTCCTAACACGCAAGCTTCGCTTTCAAGCCGGCTCCCGGAGCCCGCAACCGCCGCCTCGCCCGTCTGGCCGTCCGCCTGCTGAGCCTCCCGTCGAGCTGCAGTTTCGTCGCCGATCAAGCGCCTCCGGCCGCCGCCAGGAGCCCGTCTACGGCCCGCGAACCCGTTCCCCGAGCCCTCGCCTTCCCTGTCCGCGTGCAGCAGCCGGCCCCGCCTGGACCCATCTGCCCCGCGGGACCCACCCGTCGTCGCCGATGCCTTCTGCCTCCACCCGTGCAGGTTCCCTGTGTAGTACCAAGTTGGAGCCAAGTTGGTGGGTGTGGAAACAACAAGATCGACACCGGCAAACAACCCCGAAACCCCAAGTTCACCCTCGCCAAGATCTTCGTCGAAACCCGGTGGTCTCCTACATGGACCTGAGAACGAACCCGAAGGCCACCGACGGCGAACCCTGAGGCCCTCGACGCGACGATGCCTGCTTCCAAGATCTCCGGCATGGATCGAAAAGTTCCCCGAAGACCGATCCCGATGTACCGGAGACCGGACCCTCGACACGCCAAGATCTACCCTCAGACGCCAAGACCCGAACCGGGAGGACGCAAAGATCGCCACGAGACCGACAAGCATTTCACCCCGAAGCCAAGGCCGACCCGACTTGAGGACCCGACAAGACCTTCGCGACAACAAGAACGGCACCGACCCGGAAGAATCCGACGCGCCCCGACACCAAACCAAGTCCTGCTTCCCGGACGCAACAAGACCTACCTCCGTGGCCCGAGAACGTTCCCGCCGAGACCGTTCCGTCGAACCCTGGACCCCGAGACCGAACCCCGGAACCCCAAGATCGTCGAGCCCCTAATGTGTGAACCCTTATCCGAGAACCCTATTTTATAAAATGTCAACTAAATAAACTTGCTGCATATTTAATCATTCATCTCGCATGCATATTTGTGTGGTTTGGGGGCCTTACGCCGATTCACCCTTTAATTAAATATGGGGCCCATATGCGGGCAAATCTAGTCTCATATTGGCCTCATCTAAACTTGAGTAGCGAACCGGTGCTATCTTTTGTCTTGATAATGCAACATTTAATTTGCGGGGGGTTCTAAATAACTCGAACCATCTAATTAAATGTCGGGACCCCGGTTCCGCTTAATATGACCTAATTGCATCGCACCTTGCCATGTCATGCATCATACATGCATCATGCCGATCTTCTGCCGTTGTATTAAATATTGCATCCGGTGTTTCTTCTAGTGTTTTGCTTCTTCGCGGATAAGGCCGTTGAGTTGATGTGAGCTTCGCCCCGATCTTCGGTTGAACCTTCGACAATGTTTTCAGGCGAGCATCTCCCCCTTTCTACCTATCTTACTTTTCTAGTATTTATTCCCGCCTGTTGATCTTTGCTATCTGTGTTGCGATGCTCTAGTTTCGTACCCGTGATATCCCTTGCAGCCATATATAGCCTTGGACACATCCTATTACCTGTTGTTTGGTAGATAGTTGGACCCGCGTGTCGTAGTCGCTTGCTCAAGTGTTTTGCTTGTCGTCAAGTACCACAATTGTTGGAGGATTGCCGCATGTTGACGTTGGAGATGATCATGGTTTTACTTATTGTTTCACTTTAATTCCTGTTTAACAACTAAAATTGAATTAAGCAGAGGCATCGGTGGGTGATAGGTAAGTTTTGGTTTCCGACCGCCCACTTGTGTCCCGTAGGACCCGAGTTCTTGACACCTGTTCCGAGATCGAGCGCGCTAACCACAGGTGGGGAGATATGGGCCCCCCATTAATTAGTACCTGTTTTCAAAGTATTGTACTGGGGGCCACAACTAGTTTGAGGATTTATTTACTATCCTGTACCTATGCCATGCTTTACTGATTTATTTACGATTGTGTGAGGAGCACGCTGTACTGTTTAGGAAGCGGAGTGTTTTCGCCAGTCGACAGGTCACGATTGGAGACTTGTCGCTTTAGCCACTGACGCAAACCCCAAGTCCGTCTCGGAGACCGGCCGACTTCGTTGCGGGTGTCGACTTAGTGGGGTGGCCCCCACGTACTTGCTTTGGGTCTGGGAACGTCGTGACTTAGGCCCCGCCGACATACCGATGGGTGTATGTTAACTGATCTGGCAAAAAGGGTCGAAGTGCCTGTGGATACTTTGGTGCACCCCTGCAGGGTTAAATCTTTTCGAGAAGCCGTGTCCGCGGTTATGGACGACTTGGAGCACAGTGCTTGATCATAGACAACTATAACTAAAGTTTACTGTTATAAATTGACTTGTATCCGATATGACTAGTAATCAGCTCCACTACAACGGAAGGGCTAAGTAAAAGTACCAACAACTGCTGGGTTTTGGTTATCTCATGCCAATTGAATCTTACTAGTAAGTGATGCCACTATAACGGAAGGATTAACTAAAAGTGCCCACTGTTTACTTTATCAGGATGAATATCTAAACCTGACTAGTAAATGCTGCAACGATAACTGAATAAGTAAAACTGCCAACTGTGTGAGTTCCTCGGTTGACTTCCTCGTTTGGTCTCGAGGGGGAAACGCCAGGATGGGTTTGTTTGATGATAGTATCAGGTTGGATCCGAATAGGTCTTTCTCACCCCTCTCTGATAGCCGCCAGTTGTATCGAGTCTCTATAGGTTGTTTAGTGCATGCTGCCGCTGCCGCCCAGTCCACCATACCTATGTAGGCGAGGACCGCCGAATTCTAGTCTCGCCGTGTACTGGCCTCAGTACTGACGCTCCTTCTTTTTCCTTTGCCCTTTGTCGGCACCCCTTTTGTTAAGCAGGTTTGAGATCGACGCCGTTAGCAGGGTTACCCTTCCGGCTCGGCCTGGGCAGGGTTATGGACGCCATTGGTTATTCTTCAGGGCTCTTAGCCCCATTTGCATCTTGTCCGTAGCTGGACGCTCTATCGTTTTCGAGGTGATTTGGATCTTTGTATATTATATCTGTATTCTTGACTCATTGAGTCGCTGCTGTATATATATCTGTTCTGTGGGTCCCATCGAGGACTCTTGTGTAATGTTATTACTTCGTTTTCCACCCGCAAGCAAGTGCCTGGTGGGCACCTTCGAATCGTTTCTATGCGGGTTTGGCGGGTTTCGCTAAAACTTGCATAGGACCGATTCTGAGGGTGTTACAATATTGCCCACAGTTGGGGGTTCTAGAGGACTTTGCATGGCTAGTCAGATCCGATATATGTCTGAGAGTTATGACTAAAAACTCGTCATTTCGTGTTTTCTGACCGTTTACATGAGCTATCGCCCATAGTTTTGGGGTTCCAGGGTGATTTACATATTTGAGAGGTATGAACAAAAGGTCGTCGTTTTTGCTTTCGATGGTCGTTTCCATTAGTTAGCGCCCACAGTTTTGGGGTTCGAGGGACATTTACAATGACCATAAGGCATGTAACATGTTTGAGAGGTATGACCAAAAAATCATTGTTTTCGTGTTTTATGGTCGTTTTCTTGAGTTATTGCCCACAGTTTTGGGGTTCTATGTGGATTGCATGGCCCGTAAGACCCGATACATGTTTTCACAGTTATGAACAAAAAACTCATCATTTCCGTGTTTTATGGCCATTTTCATGAGCTACTTCGCACAGTTTTGGGGTTGTAGGGCAATTTACATGTTTGAGGGCATGAACAAAAACTCGTTGTTTTCGTGTTTTATGGCAATTTTCATGAGTTATTGCCCATGGATTTGGGGTTCCAGGGGGACTTGCTTGGCCCGTAAGACCCGATACATGTTTTAGAAAACTCATCATATCCGTGTTTTATGGCCATTTTGATGAGTTATTGCCCATAGTTTTGGGGTTGTAGGGCAATTTACATGTTTGAGGGCATGTCCATTTTCATGTTCTATTGCCTATAGTTTTGGGGTTCCATGGAGAAATAGAGGTTTGAGAGGTATGACCAAAAAGATGATGTTTTTTGCATTTTATGGTTGTTTCATGAATTATTGCTCACAGTTTTTGGGTTCAAGGGCGATTTCCAACAACCGTAAGGCCCGATACATGTTTGAGAGATATGACCAAAAATTTGATCTTTTTGCGTTTTATGGTATTTTCATGAGTTATTGCCCACGGTTTTGGTGTTCAAGGGCGATTTACAATGACTGTAAGGCCCGATACATGCTTGAGGGCATGATCAAGAACTCGTCGTTTTCATGTCCTATGGCCGTTTTTATGACCGTAAGGCCCACGGTTTTGGGGTTCCAGGGGGATTTGCATGGCTCGTCAGATCCGATACATGTTTGAGAGTTGTGACCAAAATCTCGTCATTTTCGTGTTTTCTGACAGTTTGCATGAGCTATCGCCCACAGTTTTGGGGTTTTAGGGCGATTTACATATTTGAGAGGTATGACCAAAAGGTCGTTGTTTTTTGATTTTTATGGTCGTTTTCATGAGTTATTGCCCATAGTTTTGGTGTTCCAAGGCGATTTACAATAACCATAAGGACTGATACATATTTGAGAGGTATGACCAAAAAGTCATCGTTCTCGTGTTTTATAGTTGGTTTCGTGAGTTTTTCACCATGGTTTTTGGGTTCCAAGGGGATTTGCATGGACCGTAAGAT
The DNA here is from genome assembly GCA_030063025.1 of Avena longiglumis. Classification (NCBI taxonomy): domain Eukaryota; kingdom Viridiplantae; phylum Streptophyta; class Magnoliopsida; order Poales; family Poaceae; genus Avena; species Avena longiglumis. The sequence goes on from CP125979.1 coordinate 430,086,491, forward strand.
CCGATACATTTTTTAGATTTATGACCAAAAAAATCATCATATCCGTATTTTATGGCCATTTTCATGAGCTATTTCCCATTGTTTTGGGGTTGTAGAGCAATTTACATGTTTGAGGGCATGACCAAAAACTCGTCGTTTTCATGTTTTAGGGCCATTTTCATGAGCTACGGCCCACAGTTTTTGGGTTCCAGCGTGAAATATATGTTTGAGAGGTATGACCAAAAAGTTGTCGTTTTTGTGTTTTATGGTCGTTTTAATGAGTTATTGCCCATGGTTTTGGGGTTCTAGGGGGATTGCATGCGCCATAAGACCCGACACATGTTTTAGAGTGATGAACAAAAAACTCGTCATATCCGTGTTTTAGGGCCATTTTCATGAGCTATTGCCCACCGTTTTGGGGTTGTAGGGCAATTTACATGTTTGAGGGCATGACCAAAAACTCATCTTTTTCGTGTTTTATGGCTGTTTTCATGAGTTATTGCCCACGGTTTTGGGGCTCCATGGAGAAATAGATGTTTGAGAGGTATGACCAAAAAGTTGATGTTTTTGCATTTTATGGTTGTATCATGAATTATTGGCCACAGTTTTTGGGTTCAAGGGCGATTTGCAAAAATCGTAAGGCCTGATACATGTTTGAAAGATATGACCAAAAAGTTAATGTTTTAGCGTTTTATGGTCTTATCAAGAGTTATTGCACACGGTTTTGGTGTTAAAGGGAAATTTACAACGACCGTAAGGCCCGATACATGTTTGAGGGCATGACCAAGAACTCGTTGTTTTCGTGTTCTATGGCCGTTTTTATGAGCTATTGTCCGCAGTTTTGGGGTTCCAGGGGATTTGCGTGGCTCGTCAGATCCGATATATGTTTGAGAGTTATTACCGAAAACATGTCATTTTCATGTTTTCTGACCGTTTGCATGAGTAATCGCCCACAGTATTAGGGTTCCAAGGCGATTTACATATTTGAGAGGTATGACAAAAATGTCATCTTTTTTGCTTTTTATGGTCATTTCCATGAGTTATTGACCATAGTTTTGGGGTTCCAGGGCGATTTACAACAACCGTAAGGCTGATAAATGTTTGAGAGGTATGACCAAAAAGTTGTCGTTTTCGGGTTTTATGGTCGTTTTCATGAGTTATTCCCACGGTTTTGGGGTTCTAGGGTGATTGCATGGCCCGTAAGACCTTACACATGTTTCAGAGTTATGAACAAAAAACTCGTCATATACGTGTTTTATGGCCATTTTCATGAGCTATTGCGCACAGGTTTGGGGTTGTAGGGCAATTTACATGTTTGAGGGCATGACCAAAAACTTGTCTTTTTCGTGTTTTATGGCCGTTTTCATGAGTTATTGCCCACGGTTTTGGGTTCCATGGAAAAATAAATGTTTGAGAGGTATGAAAAAAAGTTGATGTTTTTGCATTGTATGGTTGTTGCATGAATTATTGGCGACAGTTTTTGGGTTCAAGGGTGATTTCCAACAACTGTAAGACCCGGTACATGTTTGAGAGATATGACGAAAAAATGGATGTTTTTTTGCATTTTATGGTATTTTCATGAGTTATTTCCCACAGTTTTGGTGTTCAAGGGCGATTTACAATGACCGTAAGGCCCGGTACATGTTTGAGGGCATTACCAAGAACTCGTCATTTTCGTGTTTTCTGACCATTTGCATGAGCTATCGCCCACAGTTTTGGGTTCTAGAGAAATTTGCATGGCTCGTCAGATCCGATATATGTTTGAGAGTTATGACTAAAAACTCGTCATTTTCGTGTTTTCTAACCATTTGCATGAGCTATCGCCCACAGTTTTGGGGTTCCAGGGCGATTTACATATTTGAGAGGTATGAACATAAGGTCGCCGTTTTTTGTTTTGATGGTCGTTTCCATTATTTAGTGCCCACATTTTTGGGATTCCAGGGAGATTTACAATGACCATAAAGCCTGTAACATGTTTGAGAGGTATGACCAAAAAATCGTTGTTTTCGTGTTTTATGGTCGTTTACTTGAGTTATTGCCCATGGGTTTGGGGTTCTAGGCGGATTGCATGGCCCGTAAGACCCGATACATGTTTCAGAGTTATGAACAAAAAACTCGTCATATCCGTCTTTTATGGCCATTTTCATGAGCTACTGCGCAAAGTTTTGGGGTTGTAGGGCAATTTACATGTTTGAGGGCATGAACAAAAACTCGTCGTTTTCGTGTTTTATGGCCATTTTTATGAGCTATTGCCCACGGTTTTGGGGTTCCGGGGGGATTTGCTTGGCTTGTAAGACCCGACACATGTTACAGAAAACTCGTCATATACGTGTTTTATGGCCATTTTGATGAGTTATTGCCCATAGTTTTGGGGTTTTAGGGCAATTTACATGTTTGAGGGCATGACCAAAAACTCGTCGTTTTCGTGTTTTATGGCCGTTTTCATGAGTTATTGCCGACGGTTTTGGGGGTCCATGGCAAAATAAATGTTTGAGAGGTATGACAAAAAAGTTGATGTTTTTGCATTGTATGGTTGTTGCATGAATTATTGACCACAGTTTTGGGGTTCCAGGGCGATTTACAACAACCATAAGGCCTGATACGTTATTGAGAGGTATGACCAAAAAGTTGTCATTTTCGTGTTTTATGGTTGTTTTCATGACATGTTCCCACGGTTTTGGGGTTCTAGGGGGACTGCATGGCCCGTAAGACCCGATACATGTTTCAGAGTTATGAACAAAAAACTCGTCATATCCGTGTTTTATGGCCATTTTCTTGAGCTATTGCACATAGTTTTGGGGTTGTAGGGCAATTTACATGTTTGAGGGCATGACCAAAAACTCGTCGTTTTCGTGTTTTATGGCCGTTTTCATGAGTTATTGCCCACGGTTTTGGGGTTCCTGTAACATCCCAAAAATACTAAGCTTGGATCATCAAATTCTAATCATCAAAATTAGGGTTAACAAAAACTTTCTAAAGGAAATCATGAATGCATGCATATGTGTATGCATGGATTTTGAAATCCTTTGAAACAACCTTGTTGGTTTGTTCCATTGCTTGTAAAATGTTTCTTAGGTGAAATAAACATCATCTAAAACATTTCCCACACTTTTACTAAAGACAAGTAGATCAAAACACATATATGAAATGAATGGTCACTTTGACCAATTTAACTCACATGCCTACTTTGGCTGTCTAAAACTTTCAGAACCTAACATAAACTTTTCTGGATCTTTGCACCCCTTGAATGTACTCATAACAAGGTATCAAGGCCCAGTTTGTGATCATCCAAAAACTTTCAAATGCAAAGTTTAAATGACAATTCAAAATTGAATCTTTATCATATGGGAAGATCCCACTTTTTCAAAAACTATTCAAACAAGCTCAATTTTCAAATACCAAGCATCTACAGACTCACCAGCACCAATCTAGCAAACCCACCAAAAATCAATTCAAAATTCAAAACATGATTTCATGCGGCCATTTCATCAAACAGGTTGCATACACAAATCAAACAAACATCAAACACTATTGTGAGCAGTGATTTTTGCCTAACTGGTTCCCCATTTAGCTCACACACAACTCAGTAGATCATCTAGGAAGATTAGCCAGGCACTAGCACCACTGTGAGCTTGCCATTGCCATCAATGGTGAATAGCCGAGCACCCTCTTACCACCCAATAGTCGACAGCAAGCTCCGAGCAGCAGCAAGCCTAGCCAGCATGTCTGGGAGGCAGCCCACAGTCCACCGCCACTCATTGTCCCAGCCGCGAGCGTTGCCAAGCCCTGGACCACGCGCACAAGCCGCGCCCAGACCATGCCGAGCGTGCGCCAGAGCGCCACCCTCGACCATCACCCACAGACCGCGCGCCGCCATCGCCCCGTGCATGCACAATCCCCACCGACCTAGGAGACCGCCAGACATCCCCGTTTGCCGCCCCGTGACGTACAGCCACCGCCCGCCGTCGAAGACGCCGCCTCTGCCGCGCAGAGCACCGCCCGTTCCAGACCAAACCACACCGCCCCATGCCTCGAGACCATGTCGTTGAGCATCTCCAGGAGACACCGCACCGTCCCCTACCCTTGCCCATGCCATTAGCCGCCTGTAACATCGCCCCCGACGAGCTCACCCTGCGCCCCGATGGTCCCCTCGCTCGACTATAAATAGAGGCCACCCCAGCACGAATTCTTCACACCATCTCACTCCCCTCTCCTCACTGATAGTGCCACACCATTCTCAGAGCAAGGCGAGCACCACCTCGCCGGAATTTCACTGGAGCCTGCCGCTGCCGGAGAAGAAGGGAGCCAGCGATTGGAGCCGCCCCAAGAGCTGCCGCAACCACCCCTGAGTTCGCCGTCGTCGACTTCGTCGTTCGCCCGCCTCACCGACCCTCGCCAGTACCCCGGTGAGTCCCCAGCGACCCTAACTGGCCGCGCTAGGTTTCGTTCTCGCCGGAGTTGTCTCGCGTCGACGATGACTCCCAGCCGTTAGATTAGAACGAGATCGAACGATCTACGTCGTCCCATACCGCTTCGCCCAGCCCCGTGTCACTGACGAGTGGGGACACCCACTTAAGCAACCTGCGGGAGCACTACGCTTAGCAGGCCGGCCCAGTAACTTTTCCCGCGCAGCCCAGTTATTCAAACTAAACTTTCTCTATTTTAATTCAAACACACTTCTGTACCCAACTTCAAAAATCAACCCAGATCGATTCAGTGCACCAAATTGAATGAAACCAATTTTGTTGGAAAGGTCTGTGAATGCTGAATTCAAGCCCGTTGGATTCAAGTCATTTGGATCTATAGATCACCCATGGTAAAAATAACAAGGCAGAAGCTTTTCTGCATTCAAACATTTTTCAAATTTAAACCATAATAGCTTTGGAGTTGATTCCAACTCTCAAAAATCACATTTAACCATACCTTTTAGAATACATAAAAATATATAGGTTTACTTGCAGAAATAATGTTCAAGTAATGAAAGAATGCTACATAAGCATTTCTAGCCACTTTAATTAATTAAAGTAAAAGGGTAAAACCTTATTAAATTGTGACACCAGTTTAAATCACATTCCCATGGACTACAATATGTGGTGATGACATGTGTCAACATGATCCCATGTTTGGTTTGGAGAATATTAAATCTTAAGTAGTTTTTCAATGAGTAGAAATTACTTTTCTAAAAATAAAAGGAATTAAATCAAGCCTTAACCTTGTAATGATAGAGATGATGCTAGATCATCCATAGGACCCTTGTGTGTGATGATTGCAAGTAGTTAAGTATTGTTTGGTGATTGTGTACCTCGTATTTATTCATAGACGCTAGTACCGACCAATGATACGAGGAGGAAGGAGGATACTACGAAGAAGAAGCAGAGGAGAACTTCAACCACTGCTCTGCACAAGGCAAGCTTATATTGACATTGATGCAAGCTAACACTTGCAGTATACCCTACTGATGCAACAAACCCCTACTTGTTACTATGCCTTAAGCATATGTGATCATACCCACTTGATAAACCAATCCTAGTTTGCTTGCAAGTTTCTTACTTTATTTCTTTATCAAAGCTTACTTAGAGTTTATTTAAGTGACTAGTAGATTTTGGAAAGATGGTGAAGGTTACTTAAAGAGCATAAAATTTGGCCTAAGTTAGAAACCTTGACATCATCCTAAGACATGAGGTTGTACTTAGTTGAAACTCCACTAGTTACCACCCCTCATCATTACTACCCCCACCTATAGATGCTAGTGCTAAGCATAAAACTTGATAAACTTTAGATGGGAATACTTGGTGGAAAAATGGTTATGAAAACCTTGGAATGATGGATCATTCTATTGAAATGTTTTGGACATGTGTTTCCAAACACTTGTAAGATCCCTCCTTTATAAAGGAAAATGATCCCTGTGATTGCAATGCTAGTCCCTGGATCAATGCTAGCATCCACAGTTTAAGATGAACTACACAGATACAAAGGTCATTGTGTGTGATGATTGCAAGTAGTTAAGTATTGTTTGGTGATTGTGTACCTCGTATTTATTCATAGACGCTAGTACCGACCAAGGATATGAGGAGGAAGGAGGATACTACAAAGAAGAAGCCGAGGAGAACTTCAACCACTGCTCTGCACAAGGCAAGCTTATATTGACATTGATGCAAGCTAACACTTGCAGGATACCCTACTGATGCAACAAACCCCTACTTGTTACTATGCCTTAAGCATATGTGATCATACCCACTTGATAAACAAATCCTAGTATGCTTGCAAGTTTCTTACTTTATTTCTTTATCAAAGCTTACTTAGAGTTTATTTAAGTGACTAGTAGATTTTGGAAAGATGCTGAAGGTTGCTTAAAGAGCATAAAATTTGGCTTAAGTTAGAAACCTTGAAATCAGCCTAAGACATGAGGTTGTACTTAGTTGAAACTCCACTAGTTACCACCCCTCATCATTACTACCCCCACCTATAGATGCTAGTGCTAAGCATAAAACTTGATAAACTCTAGATGGGAATAATTGGTGGAAAAATGGTTATGAAAACCTTGGAATGATGTATCATTCTATTGAAATGTTGTGGACATGTGTTTCCAAACACTTGAGAACTTTGGTGATTAAAATGTTGATGCATGAGCCTTAGCCCTTTATAAAACTGATGGTTGTCTGGATGCAATACCATTCCAATTTTATCGTACAACCACAATACCCGAATATTGGGTAGGGCTTGACTGGAAACTTATATTCCTTAGTATTAGTTCCCTCACGGCCAAGGTCTGAGCTGAGGCTACCTTGTGAAGATTGTCCACATGCAGACTCCAAGATGATAGTTGGTCATGGTTGGGAGGCCAAACTCACAGGAGAGGTGCTTATACTAGGCGTGTAATTGAAAGGTTAGGATTGATTATCCGTGACATCGAGTATGGTGAATTCAGGATTTGTTCTGACGGATGTATCGAATATTGTGGTGAAAGTGTACAATCTCTGCAGAGTGTCAAACTATTCGAATAGTCAGTCCATGATTATGGACGGATTGACTGGACATACTGTTCCCCGTCGGACTTTTCAAAATGACTGTGAAATGAACTAAGACTTTGAGTTGACCACACAGAGTTGTGACATGAAATACAAGTTCAGTTAGGAGTTATAAAATTGTGACTAGCTTTAGAACTTAGTAGAGATAAATCTGGCTTTTGCAAAACAACCCTAGAGCCTAGTGTCCTATTATCCAAAACCCTCCTTACCTATTAGTATTAGTTTTAGTACTTAAAGAATACTCATGGCTTTGTCCTGGCTATTCCCATGGCGAATATGAAGAGGAGTACGGAAGATGGACCCTGTGAAGGTTACAACAACTAGGATCATCTCCCATCACAAGATTGCCTGTGACCCAAGATGGAGCTTCGCCCACGCCACCGTTATTATTACGTATTCCGCTGCTTGATGTTGTATTAAGAACTGGATCATGAGATCCCTATTTGTGTAAGAACTTATGTATCGTTTGTAATGGATGATGTACTATGGTATCCAATTCTGTTATGTCTCGCAAAAATGGTAATCCTGGGATTGCGATGTATGGCATAACAGGTATCTAGGATTGAAAAATCCTGGTGTTGACAAGTTGGTATCAGAGCCATCCTGACCATAGGAGACCCTAGTTAGACTGGACGTTTGAATCAAAAACTTAGTTTCAAAACCAAAGAAAACAAATATTTACAAAAACTTATTCTCATTCTTATCTCTTTGATTCTTTCCTAAAGATTCATGTTCCTCAAAAAACTCTTAAAAAATACATAAAATTTTGACACACTTGATCACGCTGCTAATCTACTCATCTCCTATTTTTATAGATGGACGTGAAGTACAACAAGTTTTACCAACTTGGGAATGGAGGAGACCTTATCTTTGAGAGGGATCTGGATCAGCTTTCGGAACTTCTGGATCGTCCGCACCCCGAGTTCTTTGGAGCTCAGCTCAATGATCAAGGAGGAGAAGACCTGCGTGGCTAATTGTTGCGAGTCTCCGAGGAAAGATTGAACCTCCCACTGCGGGGGGAATTCAGTTTACCTTGAGGGAAAACAACTGGCTCGATGGACTTGCCAGAGCAATGCAGGAAGCTCTTTCCCATCTGTGTGGGCAGAGCATCAATCAGATCAAGGGTACTCGCTTTGAGTTTTGCCCAAGGCGTGATGCAAATGGACAACCACTGGAATCCCCATACCACCCCGAGCTGAAGATTCAATTGGACCACCTTAGCTTCATGATGTATGATCGTCAGCAGGAGTTGGACAACTGCCATGACTATTGCAACCACAAGTCTGCCATCATCAAGACGAAGGATCAGACCATAGCCATGCTAGCAAAGGATCGCAAGTCTCGCCACCGTCAGCTCGACAAAAAGGAGTGCATTATTGCCCGTCTTTGCCACCGCATCTCATCTCTGGAGGAGACCATCCACGAGAGATACATGTAGTTGGAGGAAAGGGAGAATGCATGAGAGGATCTTCGTGGAGACCCTTACTCTTATCTCAGTGATGACGATGATTTTCTGGAGGATCAGGCCATGGACTTCTTCACCGATGAGGATGATTTCGCCTTCATCGATGATGATGAAGATGATGAAGCCACAGACTCTGAGGAGTAGTAGCACTGAGCACTAGCGTAGTGAGTAGTAGTCGGTCCCACTGTATCGTAGTTTTTAGAATGGTTCTTAAAACCATCTGTTTTCTTTGTTGTGGTGTGTGTTGTACTGTGTGCTATGAATGAATGAATGAAAAAGCAAGTTGCTAGAAAAATCTGAGTCAAACATTTAAAAACTTTTCAAAGACCCAAGACCTTAGAAATTTCCCTCTTTTCTCATGATCTATATCAATCTTCAGATGCCATGTGGAGGAAGTGGTTCAGCCTCGGACCTGATGTTGCAGATCCTGCAAATTTTGACTTCTGACCGCGAAGCTGAAAGAGCGGAACGTCAAGCCAACTTAGCCACTCTGCAACAGATAGCCCAGCTAGCCCACAACAACCAAGGCCACGGAAATCAGGACAACCATGGATCTAAGCTCAAGAATTTCCAGAATACTAACCCACCCGTTTTCACCAAGTCAGAAGAACCCCCAGACGCCGATGATTGGCTGCAAACCATGGAAAACAACTTAGAAGTCGCTGGAGTGGAAGCCAACGAGAAAGTCCTGTTCGCCACCCATTATCTAGCCGGAGATGCCAGGGCATGGTGGAATAGTGTTTGTGCAATGACCGGAGGCCAGATGATGACCTGGGAGGAATTCAAGGTCAAGTTTAGCAGAACCCATGTGCCACCAGGTTTGATCAAGAGAATGAGAGACGAGTTCAGAGAGCTAAAACAAGGAAGGATGACTGTAGTGGAATACCTTGACAAATTTTTGTCATTAGCTAGGTATGCCCCGGACGAGATAGACACCGAAGCGAAGAAGAAAGAAAGATTCCTGAATGATCTGCATGACGAGATGCAGACGGTGTTAGTCAATATCCCCTTTGCTGATATTGAAGCCCTTGTCGACTCTGCTATCCAGATGGAAGGAAAGATCAACCAAGCCAATGAGAACCGCAAGCGTCGCATGATGCATCAACCCGGAACCCATCATACCCCAAAGTATCGCCCCAACCCATCTCCAGGATTTTCCCCAAGAACCAATAGACCCCCTATGACCCATCCGACCTACCCCAACCGTGGAAACCCTAGACCCGGAGGAAATCACAACAACCCCGACAACTCTAGCCATTTCACCTGTGCCCCACCCAAGTTCAACACCAACAATGCTACCGCCAACACCAACACTGCCCCGAGGACTGGAAGCAATGTTGTGCCTGTCACAGCCAAGGACAAGTCAAAAGTGACCTGTTATGACTGTGGAAATAAAGGCCACTATTCCAATGAGTGCCCCAACAAGAAGAACACTACAGCCCCCAATGCCACTGTCCTAGCTCAGCAGCAGCGTCGTGTTCAGCCAGGGAGAAGATTTGCCCCATGGAATTCACTCAACCGCAATGGCCGTCTTTTTCTCATGCATGCTGAAGAAGCTCAGGAAGCGCCAGACGTCGTGCTGGGTATGTTTGTTAATTCAGTACTTGCAAGAGTGTTGTTTGACTCTGGTGCCTCGCATTCATTTGTCACCGAAGAATTTTCCGGCACTAGTAAAATTCAACCAACCAAACTGAAGCATGTTATGATTGTGCAAATTCCCGAATCAACCACCAAGGCTAGGCAAATTTGCAAAGCCGTCCCTATCCGAATCCATGGCATAGATTTTTATGCTAATCTAATAGTACTCGGAACTAAAGGTTTGGAAGTAGTACTATGAATGGATTGGATGTCCAAACATAAGGGATTGATTGACTGTGCTAAGAAAGCCATCACCATGACCAGTACTTCCGCAATAACAGTCGAGCATATATCTGAAACCTTACCTCGCCAATTCAAGTGTAACAAGAGTCTAGCTCAACCTACCATTCACCACGTCCGGATAGTCTGTGAATACCCCGATGTATTTCCAAATGTTTTGCCCGGTATGCCCCCAGATCGGGATATCGAGTTTATCATAGAACTAATCCCCGGAACCGGACCCATAGCCCAGAGACCTTATAGTATGAACGCGTCGAAACTAGCATAACTGAAGAAGCAACTGGATTCCATGCTAGAAATTGGATTGATTCAACCAAGTGCGTCACCATGGAGATCACCTATCTTATTTGTGGACAAGAAAGATGGAGGTAACCGTTTGTGTACGGATTATCGAAAGTTGAATAATGTCACCATCAAGAACAAGTACCCCTTGCCCAAGATAGAAGATTTGTTTGATCAGTTGACCGGTGCCCAGGTGTTTTCTAAGATTGATCTTAGAACTGGCTATCATCAACTCAAAATTCGTGCAGAGGATATTCCAAAGACTGCCTTCACTACCAGATATGGATTGTACGAGTATACAGTCATGTCTTTTGGATTAACCAATGCCCCCGCTTATTTCATGAACCTCATGAATAAGATTTTTATGGACTCCCTGGATAAGTTTGTCGTTGTTTTCATTGATGACAATCTGATTTATTCCAAATCAGAAGAAGAACATGAGATACACCTAAGGACCATTCTTGGAACCCTTAGAGAGCATCAGTTGTATGCAAAGTTTAGCAAATGTGAATTCTGGTTACAGGAAGTAAGATTCCTCGGTCACATCGTATCAGCCGGAGGAATTGCCGTTGACCCTGCCAAAGTGAAAGACGTAGAAGATTGGCAAGCCCCAACCACTCAAACACAAGTTCGTGCTTTTCTCGGATTGGCGGGATATTACCGCAAATTCGTAGAAGGATTTTTGAGTATCGCCAGACCCATGACCCAATTGCTGAAGAAGGACAAGAAGTTTGAATGGATAGACAAGTGTGAAGCGAGTTTTCAAGAACTCAAGAGGAGATTGATATCATCCCCAATCTTAATCATGCCGGATATCACGAATCCCTTCGATGTGTATTGTGACGCATCCAAGATTGGTCTCGGATGTGTGCTAATGCAAGAAGGCAAAGTTATATCTTATCTATCTCGACAATTGAAGCAACACGAGCAAAACTATCCAACCCATGACCTCGAACTCGCAGCCGTAGTCCTAGCCCTGAAGACATGGAGACATTACCTGATGGGAAATCATTGTGAGATTTATTCGGATAACAAGAGCCTAAAGTATATATTCACTCAGAAGGAGTTGAATATGAGGCAGAGAAGATGGATTGAGCTAATCAAGGATTACGACCTGGACATTCACTATCACCCTGGTAAAGCCAACGTGGTAGCAGATGCCCTTAGCAGATTGTCGTGCCGCTTGAACTCCATGATTTTGAAGGAGCAGCCAAGTTTGCACAAGGAGATGGAAGATTTTCGAATGGAATTAGTAAGTGAAGGATTTTTGGCTAGCATAGAACTTCAGCCCACTTTGATCAGTCAGATTAAAGAGGCCCAGAAGGGAAATGCCAATATCGACGGAATCAAGAGTCGTATTGGTACAGGCAAGGTACCCGGATTCACCGAGGACGAAGAAGGAGTGTTGTGGTACAAAGGACGCCTTTGTGTACCAGCAGATTCGGAGTTGAAAGAAGTTATCTTGAAGGAGGATCATGATACTCTTTATTCTATCCATCCCGGAGGAACTAAGATGTATCAAGATTTGAAAGAGAAATTTTGGTGGCATAAGATGAAGAGAGAAATCGGAAGCTATATCGCCAAGTGTGATATATGTCAGCGAGTCAAGGCAGGACATCAAAGACCCGCTGGATTTTTGCAACCTTTGCAAATTCCGGAATGGAAATGGGATTCTGTAGGAATGGACTTTATCACTGGACTACCTACTTCTAGTAGGGGAAATGACTCTATTTGGGTCATAGTGGACAGATTGTCCAAAGTCGCCCATTTCTTGCCCGTTAAAACCACCTATCAGAGTTCGAAGCTAGCAGAGTTATACATCGCTAGAATGGTCAGTTTGCACGGAGTCCCCAAGAACATAGTATCGGATCGAGGAACTCAGTTTACCTCGAAATTCTGGAAGAAAGTCCAAGAAGGTTTAGGGACCCGCCTAGATTTCAGTACCGCTTATCACCCTCAGACCGATGGACAAACAGAGCGAGTAAATCAAATACTCGAAGATATGCTTAGAGCATGTGTGCTAGAATATGGATCGAAGTGGGAAGACTGTCTGCCGTTTGTAGAATTTTCCTACAACAATAGTTACCAAGCCAGTTTTCCAATGGACCCATTTGAATTTATGTACGGAAGAAAGTGTCGCACCCCTTTGAACTGGTCGGAAGTAGGAGAGAGTCAGATTTTTGGACCCGACATCCTCCGAGAAGCAGAAGAGAAGGTTCACAAGATTCGTGAGCACCTCAAGACCGCCCAATCCCGACAGAAGAGTTACGCCGACAAGAGACGTCGAGACCTCGCCTTCAATATAGGAGATTTTGCTTATCTCAAAGTGTCGCCATTGAAGGGAATGCAGCGTTTCCAACTCAAAGGAAAGTTAGCCCCCAGATATATCGGACCTTTCAAAATTCTAAACCGTCGAGGAGAAGTATCGTATCAACTGGAACTACCTGAAGAGATGTCAGCTGTGCATAATGTGTTCCATATCTCGTTACTTCGCAAATGTCTCGAAGTCCCCGAGAAGACCGAAGTGTTCAAAAATATCGATCATCGGACCATAGAGATCAATGATGACCTGACCTATCCTGAAGTACCCATCCGCATTTTTGAAGAAGATTTTCGAACTACCCGAACCCGAAGCATCAAGTTTCTCAAGATTCAGTGGAGCAAGCACACAGAAGAGGAAGCTACCTGGGAGCGCGAAGATCACATCAGGACAGAGTTTCCCGATCTCTTCAAATCCTAGGTAATCTTTTCGTCCTTTTTCAAATCTCGGGACGAGATTTTGTTTAAGGGGGGAAGGTTTGTAACATCCCAAAAATACTAAGCTTGGATCATCAAATTCTAATCATCAAAATTAGGGTTAATAAAAACTTTCTAAAGGAAATCATGAATGCATGCATATGTGTATGCATGGATTTTGAAATCCTTTGAAACCACCTTGTTTGTTTGTTCCATTGCTTGTAAAATGTTTCTTAGGTGAAATAAACATCATCTAAAACATTTCCCACACTTTTCCTAAAGACAAGTAAATCAAAACACATATATGAAATGAATGGTCACTTTGACCAATTTAACTCACATGCCTACTTTGGCTGTCTCAAACTTTCAGAACCTAACAGAAACTTTTCTGGATCTTTGCCCCCCTTGAATGTACTCATAACAAGGTATCAGGGCCCACTTTGTGATCATACAAAAACTTTCAAATGCATAGTTTAAATGACAATTCAAAATTGAATCTTTATCATATAGGAAGATCCCACTTTTTCAAAAACCACTCAAACAAGCTCAACTTTCAAAACCCAAGCATCTACAGACTCACTAGCACCAATCTAGCAAACCCACAAAAAATCAATTCAAAATTCAAAAATTGATTTCATGCGGCCATTTCATCAAACAGGTTGCAGACACAAATCAAACAAACATCAAACACTATTGTGAGCAGTGATTCGTGCCTAACTAGTTCCCCATTTAGCTCACACAAAACTCAGTAGATCATCTAGGAAGATTATCCAGGCACTAGCACCACTGTGAGCTTGCCATTGGCATCAATGGTGAATAGCCGAGCACCCTCTTGACACACCATAGTCGACAGCAAGCTAGGAGCAGCAGAAAGCCTAGCCAACATGTCTGGGAGGCAGCCCACCGTCCCCACCCACTCACATCCCAGCCGAGCGTTGCCAAGCCACGGACCACGCGCAAGCTGCTGCAGACCATGCCGAGCGGCGTCGCGAGCGCCACCTCGACCATCACCCACAGACCGCGCCGCCCTCGCCAGCGTGCATGCACAATCCCACCGACCTGTGAGACCGCGGACATCCCGTTTGCCGCCGTGACGTCTGACCACCGCCGCCGTCGAAGACGCCGCCTCTGCCGCGCAGAGCACCGCCCGTTCCAGACCAAACCACACCGCCCCATGCCTCGAGACCATGTCGTTGAGCATCGCTAGGAGACACCGCACCGTCCCCTACCCTTGCCCATGCCATTAGCCGCCTGTAACATCGCCCCTGACGAGCTCACCGTGCGCCCCGACGGTCCCCTCGCTCGACTATAAATAGAGGCCACCCCAGCACAAATTCTTCACACCATCTCACTCCCCTCTCCTCACTGATAGTGCCACACCATTCTCAGAGCAAGGCGAGCACCACCTCACCGGAATTTCACTGGAGCCTGCCGCTGCCGGAGAAGAAGGGAGCCAGTGATTGGAGCCGCCTCAAGAGCTGCCGCGACCACCCCTGAGTTCGCCGTCGTCGACTTCGTCGTTCGCCCGCCTCGCCGACCCTTGCCAGTACCCCGGTGAGCCCCCAGCGACCCTCACTGGCCGCGCTAGGTGTTGGGAATATGCCCTAGAGGCAATCATGTATGATGATATTTCCCATTGTATTCATAAAGTTATTAAGTAGTCCTTGTATAAACATCTGATGTGTATCATTGAATATGTGATTCAGTTGTGGAACTATGCATTCATGTTGTTTGTACTAAATATCCTTGGTCATTGAGGTTTGTCTTTGGACACACAACTTAGACCAATGTGAAAGTTGGCTTGATGACTCGGTTCCACTTGTCATGGGCATGGAGATGCTATTCCAACTTACACAGACTAGGCTAAAGAGTTTAGCGAGTCGGATTGACCCATATTGAGGTACAACGAACTAAGGCATCATTTGTATATCTCAATCAATGTAATCCTTAGACCTGAGGTTGTTGCATAGTCCGAGTTGAGGATCACCGACTTAGTTACATCAACGCTGATCCGTGAATCGCGATTATAAAGGCGTAGTTCGGTCGATGAGAATCAAGCTGCGTGATGTGAATAACCAAGATGGGATTTTGCCCTCCACTCGGAGAGATATTCTCCGGCCCTCTCGTGAGATATGATTCGAAAGCATGGCCATGCGACTCGGTTAAGTGTTAACCGAGGCGATCGGCTAAGAGTTAGTCGGGTGAATCACTTATCTCGGATCGAGAAGAGAGTTAGACTATTTAAGGGATGACATATATTCGCCTATAGTCTGACAAGGTATATCGTGAGGCAAAAGGGACTCAGACGTAAGTCGCATTGGAAAGGCAAGTCGTCATGACTCTTTGGTACTTGGGAATCGGTATGTTCTGCTAGGAGCCGATGCCGATTGATCGATTGTGAGTTGGACTCTAATCGTGTCCAAGTAACCATGAGCCTGCGGGGTCACACACTTAAGAGCGGGAGCAAGTTCGGATTGGATCCGAATCTATAATCTGGTTGGGTTGGACCTAAACCAGATTAGGGCGAGTTAGTGAGTTGGACTCACGGTGACTAATGTTATATGGGCTTTAGTGAATGGGTCGCGCGAGCCCACGTTCACTCCTATATATAGTGGAGCACAGTAACCCGAAAGGTTAATCGTTATTCGTTAGGTTATTCCATGTGTTGGAAACCCTAGCTCCTGACAGTCCGGCCGAACCTAGCGATTCGCCGGCGCTCCTCCTTATGCGTGTGGATACCTGCAGAGGTGTGCGATCGGCACGGGGCGATCGGATCGTGAGGACGCCTTTGCATCAACCGGCGCTTCATCAGTAATCCGCAACCGCGCGTCTAGTGGTAAACCTTGTGGCCTTCTACCTCAGCTAGGTCTTGGGATCACCACGTTAGAGGAAAAGTTTTTGTTTTATCTCTGCGTGGCCCAACAGTGGTATCAGAGCGATAGCTTCTGGTTTTAGGCTCGAGATCTCGCATATATGATATGCGGTAGGCTATAGATGAGATCTATGTACTGTTTTGGTGGTCGATCTATGAGATAGATCTGTTTTGTATGAAGTTGATTGGATCAACTATACTCGGGGAATGGTAGATCTGATTTCCGTGATCATACTGCTGAGGTCGTGGAACGACATACCCCTACCGGTCGGCTTCCGCCATCGGGGTGGCGTGACACGTAAATCCGAGCGGTGATCTGGCGCATCTGTCGTGGCGCCTTAGATGTCGTTGCGAGTTTCTGGCCGGTAGATATTGTATCTATGCATAACTTGTTTTGCGGGAAGTTGTGAATGGTATGGTTCATGTGCATGTGATGTATGTGTAATCCATACGTGATCTGCGAATCACGGTTTTTGTCGGCCTGGAGCCTAGGTCTGTCATTTTATTGTATAACGACCTGCGTGTCGGATTCTCTATGTAATTTACTTTACTAAGCTAGTGTAGCTGTTTGAGAACCGGAAGGCATGCAAGGCGTTATACATGTCGGCGACATGGAGTAAGACGGCAAGTGACAAGAGTTGGCACGAGTCGGATTACGTGCTTTGTGGAGATGGAGATCGCCATGAAGAGAGCCATACCATTTCACATTATAATTGCTTTATTTTGTGTTATTGTTATGTCTCGGTTTACCTCTATTAGATAGTCGGTAAAATTTAATCCCTCAAAGAAGGTCTAGTCGGTTTTCCTTGATGTTTGCACCATCACAAGTCGGACATTTTTGGTAGTGGGCTCATAAAATTGAGGTGCTGCCAATTCTTTCCGACTAGGTGGGTTCGAGTCGGACTCTTACTGCAGAAACACTTGGTAAGCTAGACGGGTCTATCACAACGGTTGTGGGGCTCGGGGAAAAGTCGGATGGGAGCCGGGGCATGTGATGCCACCCGTCCAACAGGAGTCGCATGAGATGCGATTGACAAGGAGTTGTCTACCTAGATCACTTGACGGCTAGCAGTGATGCTAAAGCTCACTAGCCGACTTGCTTATTTAGGATCCTGAATCACTAAGTAACCATCGGAGGGGTGTTGGTTCTAGTGGGAGCATAAAATATTAAAATGTTTAATATGCTTGCTCTTTTATGAATACATGTCTTAAGTGTCTTGCATATTTTCTGTTGTAGATCATGGCACCAAGTAGCAGTCACTCTCAGATATCCGGTTTTGCGTTGAGAACCATTCTTGAGAAAGATAAACCGAACGACACAAATTTTACCAACTGGTATCGAAATCGAGAATTGTTCTCAAACAAGAAAAGAAGGACCATGTCCTAGACAACCCACTTCGGATGAGCCGAATGAGAATGCGATTCATGCGACCACCAATGCCTACCGTCGGGCTAAGGATGAGTCCACGGATATTAGCTGTCTTATGCTTGCTCACATGGAACCGGACTTGCAAAAGCAGTTCGAGCATGTTGAGGCCTACGATATGATCGAAAGCCTCAAAAGTATGTTCGAGCGAAGACCGAGAGGTATCAAGTCTCTCGTGATTTCTTTGAGTTGCAAGATTAAGGATGGTGATCCACCGAGTCCGCATGTGATCAAAATGGTTGGTTACGTGCGGTCTGGAGAGACTTGGCTACCCCATAAGCGAAGAGTTCGCTACGGATATAATTCGAACTCTCTTCCTAGTGCATATGGGCAGTTCATTTGAACTACCACATGCATGGTATGGATAAGAAGCTCACTGAATTGCATGGGATGCTCAAGCAGGAGGCGGATCTCAAGAAGGGCACCGATCAAGTGTTGATGGTGCGAATAAGGCTAAGTTCAAGAAGAGTTCTTGGACTAAGAAGAAGGCTAAGTCGAGGAAAGCGGGCTCGGGACCTGTCCCAAGCGCTTCCTCAGGGACTAAGTCATCTCCTTCAGCCGGATCCACTTGCTTCTACTGCAAGGCGGATGGCCACTGGAAGAGGAACTGCAGCAAGTACTTGGCCGACAAAGCCAAGAGTGGAGGTATGACTTCCGACTCAGGTACACTTGTTTGCAATGTTATAGACATATATCTTGCTGATGAACCTAATAGTTCTTGGGTATATGATACCGGATCAGTTATTCACATCTGCAAATCGTTGCAGGGACTGGTAAGAACTAGGAGCGTAGCAAGAGGCGAGGTCGATATTCGAGTCGGAAACAAAGCAAGAGTTGCTGCGTTGGAAGTCGGCACGATGCAACTTCATTTACCTTCCGGATTCATTATGGAACTAAATAATTGTTATTATGTTCCGATTCATCGAAACATTATTTACGCTTCATGTTTGATGAGGCAAGGCTATGAGTCGAATATCAAGAATAATGGTTGTTCTTTGTATTTGAATGATATGTTTCACGGCTTTGCACCCGTCGTGACGGGTTATTTATTTTGAATCTTGATGGTGAGTCGGTTTATAACATAAATGTTAAAAGGTTGAAACCAAATGATCTGAATATGACTTACTTTTTGGCACCGGCTTGGTCATATAAGTTTGAAAGCATGAAGAAGCTCCATGATGATGGACTCCTAACCCGTTCGACTTAGAGTCGTTCGAGACATGCGAATCTTGCCTACTCGGCAAAATGACCAAGACACCTTTTGCAAAGAGTTGCGAAAGGCGTCCGACTTGTTGGGACTAGTACATAGTGATGTATGTGGACCAATGAGCACGACGAGGGGTGGTTATGAGTACTTCATTACCTTCATCGATGATTTGAGTAGGTATGGATATATCTACTTAATGAAACATAAGTCGGAAGCCTTTGAAAAGTTCAAAGAATTCCGAATGAAGCACGTAATCAACTCGGCAAGAAAATAAAGTTTGATTCGGACCGAGGAGGCGAGTACATGAGCCATTAGTTTGATGACCATCTGAAAGTTGTGGAATAGTTCCTCAACTTACTCCGCCAGAACGCCACAAAGGAATGGTGTTTTGAAAGGCGGAATCGACCTTGTTGGACATGGTACGATCAATGATGAGTCAGATCGGATGCCTTTATCATTTTGGGGTTATTGTCTAGAAGAAACAGCGGCGTTCACACTAAACAAAGTACCATCAAAATCGGTAGAAGACACCACATGAGATGTGGACAGCAAAAGCGAGTTTGTCTTTTCTTAAGATTTGGGGTTGTGAAGCTTTTGTCAAGCGACTTCACGGACAAGCTTACGGCCAAGTCGGATAAATGTATTTTTGTGGATATCCGAGGGAAACCTTGGTTACTACTTCTACAACCGAGAAGTGTTTGCAAAGTGTTTGTCGCTTCCTTGAGAAAAGTTTCTTCGAGAAAGAGTAAGTGGGAGTAAGTGCAACTCAAGAAATTCGAGAGGAATTCGGCTAAGAGGAATCGGCTAGTAGCGAATCGGCAAAAAACCTTGGAGGTTGAGCCGATCGTGGCAGCTGAGCCGACAGCAGCACCTGTACTACGAAGATCGGCAAGATTACGAAGTGTTCGTGATGTGTTACTATTAGACAGTGATGAGCCGGCAAATTATTCGAGCGATGGTGGGATCGATTCAGTCATGGCTTGGAGCCATGAGATCGAGATAAAGTCCATGGATGAAAATCAAGTTTGGAACTTGGTTGATTTGCCGAACGGTGCAAGACCGTCGAGTGCAAATGGGTCTTTAAGAAGAAAACTGATATGGATGGAAATGTTTCAATCTATAAAACGCCTTGTCGCGAAGGGTTCCGACAAGTTCAAGGAGTTGATTACGACGAGACTTTCGCCTGTAGCGATGCTTAAATCAGTTCGGATCATGTTAGCTATAGCAGCCTATTTCGACTATGAGATATGGCAGATGGATATCAAAACGGCTTTCCTTAAAGGAAATTTAACCGAGGACGTGTATATGATACAGCCCGAGGGATTTGTCGATCCGCTAATCTTGACAAGGTATGCAAACTTCGAAATCCATTTATGGGTTGAAGCAAGCATCTCGGAGTTGGAATATTCGCTTTGATGAGGTAGTCAAATCGTTTGGCTTCATCAAGAGTGATCATGATTCTTGTTTGTACAAGAAGTTTAGTGGGAACAAAGTAAATTTTCTAATCTTATATGTGGATGACATATTACGATTGGAAATGATGTCAGATGTTGCAAGAAACCAAGGAATCATTGGAAAGGAGTTTCTCAATGAAAGACTTGGGTGAGGCAACATACATCCTCGAATCCGGATCTATAGAGATAGATCAAGGAGGCTCATTGGATTGAGTCGTAGTACTTATTTGGACAAAGTGTTGAAAAGGTTCAACATGGAATCGCTCTAAGAAGGGGTTCTTACGATGTCCCATGGTGTAAAACTTAGCAAGACTCGGTGTCCTTCGACAACCGATGAGCGAAGTAGGATGAGTGCGATTCCATATGCTTCGCAGTTGGATCCATCATATACGCCATGATTTGTACTAGCCGGATGTTTCCTATGCTCTAAGTGTTGTGAGCGGATACAGGCTGATCCTCGAGAGATCCATCGATGACTAAAAATATCCTAAAGTACTTGAGAAGGACTAAGGATATGTTCTTGGTTTATGGTGGTGAAGATGAACTCGGTGTAAAGGGTTACGGATGCGAGTTATCTCACCGACTCGATGATTCTCGTTCGCAATCCGGATACGTGTTTATTATAAACGGAGTCTTTGTGAGCTGAAAAGTTCCAAGCAAGAGGCGTATCTGCGTCTACAACAGTAGGTTGAGTATATTGCCTCGGAGGCGACAAAGGAAGCTGTTTGGATGAGGAATTTCCTCATGGATCTTGGTGTGGTTCGTGGCTCGTCCAATCCGTTGGGACGTGTATTGTGACAACAATGGTGCTATTGCACAAGCCAAGGAACCTAGACAACACGGAAGAACAAGCACATACTCATGCGGTACCACCTAATTCGCCATTCGTGGATCGTGGTGATATCAAGTTATGCAAGGTACACGGATGCAAATATTGCGGATCCGTTGACAAAGCCGTTACCCAGCGAAGCATGAGGCGCACTGAGAGCCATGGGCATTAGATGCTTAGACATGTGATGTCGGAAGATTGACTCTAGTGCAAGTGGGAGATCTGGGAATATGCCCTAGAGGCAATCATGTATGATGATATTTCCCATTGTATTCATAAAGTTATTAAGTAGTCCTTGTATAAACATCTAATGTGTATCATTGAATATGTGATTCAGTTGTGTAACTATGCATTCATGTTGTTTATACTAAATATCCTTGGTCATTGAGGTTGTCTTTGGACACACAACTTAGACCAATGTGAAAGTTGGCTTGATGACTCGGTTCCACTTGTCATGGGCATGGAGATGCTATTCCAACTTACGCACTAGGCTAAAGAGTTTAGCGAGTCGGATTGACCCATATTGAGGTACAACGAACTAAGCTGTCATTTGTATATCTCAATCAATGTAATCCTTAGACCTGAGGTTGTTGCATAGTCCGAGTTGAGGATCACCGACTTAGGTTACTCAAGCTGATCCGTGAATCGGGCGGTTATAAAGCGAGTTCGGATCGAGAATCAAGCTGCGTGATGTGAATAACCAAGATGGGATTTTGCCCTCCACTCGGAGAGATATTCTGGGCCCTCTCATGAGATATGATTCGAAAGCATGGCCATGCACGACTCGGTTAAGTGTTAACCGAGGCGATCGCTAAGAGTTAGTCGGGTGAATAACTTATCTCGGATCGAGAAGAGAGTTAGACTATTTAAGGGATGACATATATTCGCCTATAGTCGACAAGGTATATCGTGAGGCAAAGGGACTCGGGGCGTAAGTCGCATTGGAAAACAAGTCGTCATGACTCTTTGGTACTTGGGAATCGGTATGTTACGCTAGGAGCCGATGCCGATTGATCGATTGTGAGTTGGACTCTAATCGTGTCCAAGTAACCATGAGCTCTTGAGGTCACACACTTAAGAGCGGGAGCAAGTTCGGATTGGATCCGAATCTATAATCTGGTTGGGTTGGACCTAAACCAGATTAGGACTGAGTTAGTGAGTTGGACTCACGGTGACTAATGTTATATGGGCTTTAGTGAATGGGTCGCGCGAGCAGAGCCCACGTTCACTCCCTATATATAGTGGAGCACAGTAACCCAGAAAGGTTAATCGTTATTCGGTTAGGTTATTCCATGTGTTGGAAACCCTAGCTCCACAGCAGTCCAGCCGCCGTAACGAACCTAGCAGTTCGCCGCCGGCGCTCCTCCTTGTACGTGTGGATACCTGCAGAGGTGCTGTGCGATCAGCACCAGGACGATCGGATCGTGAGGATCTGCTTGCATCAATCGACGCTTCATCAGTAATCCGCAACCGCGCGTCTAGTGGTAAACCTCGTGGCCTTCTACCTCAGCTAGGTCTTGGGATCACCACGTTAGAGGAAAAGTTTTTGTTTTATCTCTGCGTGGCCCAACACTAGGTTTCATTCTCGCCGGAGTTGTCTCGCGTCGACGATGACTCCCAGCCGTTAGATTAGAACGAGATCGAACGATCTACGTCGTCCCATACCGCTTCGCCCAGCCCCGTGTCACTGACGAGTGGGGACACCCACTTAATCAGCCCGCGGGAGCACTGCGCTTAGCAGGCCGGCCCAGTAACTTTTCCCGCGCAGCCCAGTTATTCAAACTAAACTTTTTCTATTTCAATTCAAACACACTTCTGTACCCAACTTCAAAAATCAACCCAGATCGATTCAGTGCACCAAATTGAATGAAACCAATTTTGTTGGAAAGGTCTGTGAATGTTGAATCCAAGCCCGTTGGATTCAAGTCATTTGGATCTATAGATCACCCATGGTAAAAATAACAAGGCAGAATATTTTCTGCATTCAAACATTTTTCAAATTTAAACCATAATAGCTTTGGAGTTGATTCCGACTCTCAAAAATCACATTTAACCATACCTTTCAGAATATATAAAAATATATAGGTTTAATTGCAGAAATAATGTTCAAGTAATAAAAGAATGCTACATAAGCATTTCTAGCCACTTTAATTAATTAAAGTAAAAGGGTAAAACCTTATTAAATTGTGACACCACTTTAAATCACATTCCCATGGACTACAATATGTGGTGATGACATGTGTCAACATGATCCCATGTTTGGTTTGGAGAATATTAAATCTTAAGTAGTTTTTCAATGAGTAGAAATTACTTTTCTAAAAATAAAAGGAATTAAATCAAGCCTTAACCTTGTAATGATAGAGATGATGCTAGATCATCAACAGGACCCTTGTGTGTGATGATTGCAAGTAGTTAAGTATTGTTTGGTGATTGTGTACCTCGTATTTATTCATAGACGCTTAGCAGGCCAAGGATACGAGGAGGAAGGAGGATACTACAAAGAAGAAGCCGAGGAGAACTTCAACCACTGCTCTGCACAAGGCAAGCTTATATTGACATTGATGCAAGCTAACACTTGCAGGATACCCTACTGATGCAACAAACCCCTACTTGTTACTATGCCTTAAGCATATGTGATCATACCCACTTGATAAACCAATCCTAGTTTGCTTGCAAGTTTCTTACTTTATTTCTTTATCAAAGCTTACTTAGAGTTTATTTAAGTGACTAGTAGATTTTGGAAAGATGCTGAAGGTTGCTTAAAGAGCATAAAATTTGGCCTAAGTTAGAAACCTTGACAACAGCCTAAGACATGAGGTTGTACTTAGTTGAAACTCCACTAGTTACCACCCCTCATCATTATTACCCCCACCTATAGATGCTAGTGCTAAGCATAAAACTTGATAAACTTTAGATGGGAATACTTGGTGGAAAAATGGTTATGAAAACCTTGGAATGCTGGATCATTCTATTGAAATGTTTTGGACATGTGTTTCCAAACACTTGTAAGATCCCTCCTTTATAAAGGAAAAGGATCCCTGTGATTGCAATGCTAGTCCCTGGATCAATGCTAGCATCCATAGTTTAAGATGAACTACACAGATACAAAGGTCATTTATTACAACCATTCCAGAGATAAACATAGTCTTTACAACTCCAAGGCCACAGGACTAATACAAGAGTTTGAATAAGTAAATAAATAAAAGTCTTCATCTTCATGTGCCACAGGCAAACATGTTGAGTGTAGACTCATCACACCTAATCCTCATCAGAGTAACCAGCAACATCACAAGTTACAGCCACAGTGGGGCAATACTTTGGAATAGTATTGACAAGTGATACCTTAGTAAAATTTTAAGTGGACTAGATACTATATGCAATTTGGCTAAGTGTAGCTTGGCTTGCTTTGCTCAAAATATATTTTTCCTATTAGTTGAAATCACTAAGTTTTTCTTTGTCAAAAACTTTTCCTAAGGAACCACCAATAGACATTGAGGTCCTTCACCCTTGTTCACCCACAAGTTTTTACTTAGAAATTGGGATGAGGAGATTCTTGATAGATTCCATGTTTTGATGCTCAAGTTGTCCATTACCATGGACTTGGCTAAGTACTTAGATTTTTTTTCCATCTGCAGAGGTTGTGCACTTTCCCCGCCAGACTTGGTTTCACCAAGACAGGACCTTTCAGAAGCCTTCCCTTAGACCAAATGGACGCGCTCCAACCTATCTTTCCCACTACCACCAACTATCCAAATGGCTAAGTTCTAGCAACTTATGTGATCCAGGCAGAGCCCATATTGGCAAGTGGCTGCACTATAAGCTTCTTAACACTTGGCCTCTAAAATCTCTTTGTTCCTGGGTGGCTTACCACAAGTGAGACACACAAGGTAAACCATAGAAATGGGTCTTGTGTAACCACTCAACATAAACCAATCCTTCCATTCCACCCAGGTGTTTCATTAACTTAGTTGTTTTATTAGGTAAAACACAAGTCCAAAGACTTAGAAATATTTTCATCATAGCATGTATATTTAACCAACCCTTGTTTGCTACTAGCTAGGCTAAGCATGGCATAGATAGTAACTTAACTTAGAAATTCCCTAGCATTTCTACAACTACTCGGATTTCCCAACAAGGCATATAAGCAAAATAATATCATGCAAGACTTAGCAAAATATTTCTAATGCTTGGTATAAAACACGGGATAAAAATATTCATGAAGTACCACTTGCCTTGGTAGTTGGGAGAGTAGCACTCCTCACAATCACAATCACTAGCACCAAAATCTACACAAAGAATGGTAGCAACAAATTACACACAAAACATATATAATCAAAAATATATGCACGCATGCAAGATGATATGTGATGATTTTTAAAACTCAACAAAGCAAGTATTCAGTACTGATTCATAAACAATTCAAAAACTTGCCAAACAACAATTATTTAAACCCTAAATCATTTCCTAAACATTCATAAACTCTAATTAGTCCTACACAAGTTTCTGCAAATAAAACCTTTGTAACATAAGCTAAACATTAAACACATTGCATATTTAGAAAGAGCTTGCTCTCCTGATTCCAACGGTATAAAATTTGTCAAATTCTAACGTGGGGATCAAAAGTTATAGCCAATACAAATTTGAACATAAATCAGATTCAAATCCTGTTTTAAATCTAAACCCTAGCCACGCGTCTGTTTCTAATTGGCCCGTACCGGTTCGGGCGGATTGATCAACGAGAGCCACACGATTTAACTAAAGATGCACGGCCAGATCTAACGTGTAACGGTTCGTTAAGTGAACTAATCCTACGCGCTGGATCTAGATCTGACGGCTGTGGATCAATCGACCAAGACTGAGCGGCACTAGCGGCGGCTACTGGCGGCGGCGAGCTCTTCCTACGGCGGCGCGGCGCTACAGGTCGTCCTAGGGTCGTCGGAGGGGCTTACCAGAACCGTGGCAACGTGCTGATGCTCAACCTTGCGGCGGCTTGGTAAGGGGCGCACGGTGTGGGCTGCTGGAGCTCGTCGGAGTCGTGCACGGCATTGGGTGGTTGCAGACAAAGTTGTTGCCGACGCTCTGGGTCTTCCTAGTACCAACCAGAGGCATCAGTAGCTGCGCAAGGACAAGGCGAACCTAGTCGTATGCGAGAGAGGTCAAGGGGCGCTCAGTGCTTACCGCAATCGATCGCCGGAGAAGAAGAAAGCGTCAGGCACTTGCGGTCGTCGTCGTTGGCGAGTCTCCAGACGGTCCTAGCATCCACCAATAGGGTGAGAAGATGCGCATGGTTTTCGTGATCATTCAGGCAAACTTAGACAGCAAGGGGCGACGGGGTCTTACCGAAATACCTCGCCGAAGTTGGCTCTGACTGCGGCGGTGCAATACGAATTAGAGGCGGCCTGGTGGCGAGAAGAGTGTGCAGTGTGGGGGGAAATGACCGCGGCGGGGTGTGGTTTAAGTAGGCCGAAGCGCGACAGGAAACGCTCGCAGAATCAAGGCTATTTACGCCGTGCTATTATCGGCATCAACGGCAGCGACGACGTGGTCTGCGGGCGAGATTTGGGGAAGATGACGGTGACGTGGATGGGGCCCAGTTGTCTACGAGAGAAACAGAGGGGGGGTGGGGTCCTGGTGTCAGTCACTCGATGGGTGTGTCTGCGAGTGAGAGAGGGAGAGAGGGAACCCGGGTGGGCTTAGTGGGCTGCTTTCTCAGTTGGGCCAAAAGACTGGCGCTGGCCCTTTTATATTTCCTTTCTCTTTTTCTTTTTATGTTTTGAAATTCTGGAATGAATTTCAAATGGTTTCAAAAGATTTTTGAATTCAAACTTTTTCAGGATTTTGTAGGGTGCAACATTCACACTTCTGGGCATAAAATCAAGTGATTACTTTGAATTAGCTTGGTCATTTAGAAAAAAATAAAAATAAACAGTGACATAGCACTTGATTTGGAAATTTTTTGAAAATGGTTTTGAAACCACATTTGTTCTATGAATTTTTATCCAAACTCCACATTCAATCCAATCAACAAGGAAGCCAACAAAACTTGGTTTAAAACACTTATGCTCTCAATTGAGGATGGTCATTTGATTTAAGTTTGCTCACATAAAATAATAGCACTGTGTGCTTCTGTTTTCTTGAAAATAGTTTGAAAATGATCTCAAAATTATATGCATGCATGAATGATGTGCAATCTTTGAAATCATGATTTTAGGGATGTTACAACACTTGAGAACTTTGGTGATAAAAATGTTGAGGCATGAGACTTAGCCCTTTATAAAACTGATGGTTGTCTGGATGCGATACCATTCCAATTTTATCGTACAACCACAATACCCGGATATTGGGTAGGGCTTTACTGGAAACTTATATTCCTTAGTATTAGTTCCCTCACGGCCAAGGTCTGACATTGATGCAAGCTTATATTGACATTGATGAAAGCTAACACTTGCAGGATACCCTACTGATGCAACAAACCCCTACTTGTTACTATGCCTTAAGCATATGTGATCATACCCACTGGATAAACCAATCCTAGTTTGCTTGCAAGTTTCTTACTTTATTTCTTTATCAAAGCTTACTTAGAGTTTATTTAAGTGACTAGTAGATTTTGGAAAGATGGTGAAGGTTGCTTAAAGAGCATAAAATTTGGCCTAAGTTAGAAACCTTGACATCATCCTAAGACATGAGGTTGTACTTAGTTGAAACTCCACTAGTTACCACCCCTCATCATTACTACCCCCACCTATAGATGCTAGTGCTAAGCATAAAACTTGATAAACTTTAGATGGGAATACTTGGTGGAAAAATGGTTATGAAAACCTTGGAATGATGGATCATTCTATTGAAATGTTTTGGACATGTGTTTCCAAACACTTGTAAGATCCCTCCTTTATAAAGGAAAAGGATCCCTGTGATTGCAATGCTAGTCCCTGGATCAATGCTAGCATCCACAGTTTAAGATGAACTACACAGATACAAAGGTCATGGTGTGTGATGATTGCAAGTAGTTAAGTATTGTTTGGTGATTGTGTACCTCGTAATTATTCATAGACGCTAGTACCGACCAAGGATACGAGGAGGAAGGAGGATACTACAAAGAAGAAGCCGAGGAGAACTTCAACCACTGCTCTGCACAAGGCAAGCTTATATTGACATTGATGCAAGCTAACACTTGCAAGATACCCTACTGATGCAACAAACCCCTACTTGTTACTATGCCTTAAGCATATGTGATCATACCCACTTGATAAACCAATCCTAGTTTGCTTGCAAGTTTCTTACTTTATTTCTTTATCAAAGCTTACTTAGAGTTTATTTAAGTGACTAGTAGATTTTGTAAAGATGCTGAAGGTTACTTAAAGAGCATAAAATTTGGCCTCAGTTAGAAACCTTGACATCAGCCTAAGACATGAGGTTGTACTTAGTTGAAACTCCACTAGTTACCACCCCTCATCATTACTACCCCCACCTGTAGATGCTAGTGCTAAGCATAAAACTTGATAAACTTTAGATGGGAATACTTGGTGGAAAAATGGTTATGAAAACCTTGGAATGATGTATCATTCTATTGAAATGTTTTGGACATGTGTTTCCAAACAACTTTGGTGATTAAAATGTTGAGGCATGAGCCTTAGCCCTTTATAAAACTGATGGTTGTCTGGATGCAATACCATTCCAATTTTATCGTACAACCACAATACCCGAATATTGGGTAGGGCTTGACTGGAAACTTATATTCCTTAGTATTAGTTCCCTCACGGCCAAGGTCTGAGCTGAGGCTACCTTGTGAAGATTGTCCACCTGTGCAGTACCCAAGATGATAGTTGGTCATGGTTGGGAGGCCAAACTCACAGGAGAGGTGCTTATACTAGGGCGTGTAATCGAAAGGTTAGGATTGATTATCCGCATATTGAGTATGGTGAATTCAGGATTTGTTCCTAACGGATGTATCGAATATTGTGGTGAAAGTGTACAATCTCTGCAGAGTGTCAAACTATTCGAATAGCCGCGTCATGATTATGGACAGCTTAGGGCCATACTGTTCCCCCGTCAGACTTTTCAAAATGACCTATGAAATGAACTAAGACTTTGACTTGACCACAACAGAGTTGTGACATGAAATACAAGTTCCCAGTTAGGAGCTATAAAATTGTGACTAGCTTTAGAACTTAGTAGATATAAATCTGGCTTTTGCAAAACAACCCTAGAGCCTAGTGTCCTATTATCCAAAAACCCCTCCTTACCTATTAGTATTAGTTTGCGAGTACTTAAAGAGTACTCATGGCTTTGTCCCTGGCTATTCCCATGGCCAGACTATGAAGAGGAGTACTTGGAAGATGGACCCCAGGAAGGTTACGACAACTAGGATCATCTCCCATCGTCAGTGTAGAGGTCCCAACCTGATAAGGTAGAGTCCTCCTGTGTTTTACAATGCTAGTCCCTGGATCAATAGCTAGCATCCACAGTTAAGATGTAATATCAAGATACAAAGGTCATATTATAACTTTATAACCAGGAATAACATAATTCTATTACATCATACATAGCTCATTTGGCTATTACATTACATTGCAGCGGAATAACTATAGTCATGGGTCCTTCATCTTCAAAGTGCCAGTGCGATGTTGGTTGTAGACTTTGTAGTCCTAGTCAATCAAGCAATCTTCATTTAAAAAAATCAACCTGCAACATTACATGTTACAGCCACAAGGGTCAATACATTTTGAATTGTATTGGCAAGCTTCACTTCTTTGTATAATAAGAGAGGATCCTATCATTATATGCATGTTTGGCTAGGTAGAGTTTAAGGCTTATTTGCATAAAGCAATATTTTATCCTATCTTTTCAAAAAGGGTTTTAAGTCCTTTGTCAAATATATTTTCCAAGAATCCCTTGAACTCCTTGGTAGAAACACAAGTGTTCAAGTCCTTGTCAAAATCCCTTGAGCTACTTGGTAACCCCAAGTGCAACAAGTTTTGTAAAAACTCATTAGTTCCTTGGTAACTCCAAGTACATCATGCTCTTGAGCACCTTGGTAACCCCAAGTGCAACAAGCTTAACAAAATCTCTTTGAATTCCTTGGTACCCCCAAGTGCATCAAGTTTTTATATTAGAAATTGGAATGTCGAGATCTCCCATAGTTCAAACTTTAGTTGCTCAGTATTGTCCATAACCGGGGACACGGCTAAGTACTTAGATTTTATTAACTTCTGCAGAAGGAGTACACTTTACCCACATGACACAATCCCATCTTGTTGCCACCAGTGGCCTCTTTGGATTAGTGCTCACCAAGATGGAGTACCGTGACTGAGAGTGTGACGAAGTCTTTCCAAAAGGTCCTCCCATACATCATTGCTAGCTTGTCTTCAGCCCCCATGAAGCATTCCAGATCCCCATGTCCGGTAACTAAAGACAATGTATGGGTCTTCCTAAGGTAGTTGACTAAGCCAGAGCCATAATAGCATGTGGTTGCACACGAAAGCCACAATTGGAGAAACATGTTCAGTCTCTAAGTTTCCTAGGTGGTTTTCTTTTGGAGCATAACACAAAGTGATTCCCATAGACATGGTTCCTTTTGTTGCCACCTTCTCCAAAACTTAAAGTATCCACCACCTAGGTGGTTCATTGAGTCCTTGTTTTATTATGTAAAACATAAGTCCTTTTCTCAACCTTTGTAAAATCTCAACATGTATCTCTTTCCAAAATAAAGCATGGCTAAGCATGTACAACTACAATATTTTCACTAAGGAGTGTATAGGGAATCCTATTAGGATTTAGCATAGCATAAGTATAAAGAAATATTTTTCATGCATGTTTTCATAATCCACTAAGTATAATGAAAATAGTAGGGCTTTAGATGATAGTGTCACTTGCCTTTTTGGTAGGGAATGAGGGTTCACTCCTTGATCTTGCTAGTTTCACACTTTGCTAATTTCACTACAAGTCAATCAAGCAAACACCAAATCAACTAACATTCCAAACCACCATTACTCAAACAAAATCACACACACAAGACAAGAAGGAAACTAAGTCATGCATAAGTATGCAAAGTATGGTTCTATTGCAAGGATGGTCTCCACTAGATTTTCAAACTTTGTAAGGTCCAAATTGGTCATTTACCCAAAATGGCAAAGTCATTAGTTAGAGGGTTTTGTCCAAAAACTATTTTAAAATTCCATTCAATATTTTATATGGTGGAAAAATGGTTTTAT
The DNA here is from genome assembly GCA_030063025.1 of Avena longiglumis. NCBI lineage: Eukaryota > Viridiplantae > Streptophyta > Magnoliopsida > Poales > Poaceae > Avena > Avena longiglumis. The sequence goes on from CP125979.1 coordinate 430,117,858, forward strand.
CAAATCAAAATCTTTAAGTTTCTCACCAAAAGTTTCTAATTCTCAAGTCTTGGTGTTTTGGTTCAGTATCTTTGAAGAAATATTTTCCCAAGGTTTTTATTCCAAAAACCTTTTTCATAATAAAATCCTTATCTTTATTTAGCTAGAAATAGACTAATTCAATTAATCCATTCTAAATTTTTCTAATTTCATTTTCAAAACCATGGGTTGGTTCCTAGGGTCAGTAAGGTCACTACAAACCATTTTGCAAAAGATTTAATCTCAAAATCAATTTTAAATAATTTTCCTACTCTAAACAAGTACACAAATGTTTCTACAAATTCAAACAAGTTAACAGATACTATTTTCTAAACTAAGACCACAGTTAGCTAGGGCTTGTTCTCCTGAATCCATTGATATAAAATTTGAAATTTTTGGACGTGTAGATCTCAAGTTATAAGGGTTTGAAGTTTGCAAATAAATCAGATTCAAATCTGTTTTTAAACAACCCAGGGGACACGCGTCATGTTTTAATAGGCTGATACCGGTTCGGGCGGATTGATCTCTCTGGATCGTTGGATCTAAGTGGGATCGCACGGTACTGGTTGCTCGATACCCCTTCGCCCACTTTCTTTCCTATACGTTAGATCTAAATCTAACGGTCACTAACATGCTTGCCAAATTCCGGCGGCGCTGGTGTGGCGGCGACAGTGCAGCTGCGGCTATCGGCGGTTCTAGGAAGCAAAGTACGAGGTGAGAACGCTCACCGTGATCGCGAGGCAGGTGATGCTTGGGGCGCGGTCGGTTGGTCTCGGGCGCTCGAGGTCTGCAGTAATTCCTCGCGAGTGGAGGTCGGCGTCGGGTGGCTCTGTCATGGTCGAGGGCGACGTAGATCATCCGAAGCAAAACAACGATGCGGTTAGTTGCGAGATAGATGTCGCGAGTGTGGGAGTGTGAGCGAGGCGGGTGGTCGGATGCATACCGAAGTGCTCGTCGGAGTTAAGCGAGGCGGTGGTGACGGTAGGAGTCGTCGCTGCAGATCGCCCTAAGGCCAAACAGAGCACATTCGGATGCGCAAGAGCAAGCGATGTTGTGTGCGTGAAACGAGAGGGTCGGGCGGTCTGGTTCACTGAAAGTCGTCGCGGAGTGGAAGCAGGGCGGCGCTTATCGGAGCTGTCCAAGCAGACGCTTAGGCGCCAGCGGTCGAGCGGAAGGCACAGGAGGATTATGCAGAGTGGGGAGGCTGTCGGCGTGCTCGGGGAGGTTCGGGTGATGTGGTTTGCCGAAATCGATCAGCCCTCGTCGGGTAGAGGTGCTCGGGAAGAAATTGGGCGGTGCAGGGCGTGCGGCGAGGTGTCGAGAGGGAAATATAGAGGATGTCTGGCGTTTCCATCTGCGTGATCAAGGATGGTAACGTCAGCCGCAGCGTTAATTAAGCTGGAGCAATCAACGGCGAGCAGGGGAGAAGAACTGGTCGCTGCGGGATGGGTGAAGGAGACGATGAACAGTGATAGCGGGCCTACCAGTCAGTGGAAAAGAAATGAGGGGGAGGTCCACCAGTCAGTCTCTATGCGGGTCAGGTAGTTGGTTCGAATCGTTTTCTGCGGGGAGGAGAGAAATGGGTTAGGTGGCTTTGTTGGGCTTGGCCATTGGGTCAGTCCGACTACATTTTTTTCTTCTGTAATCTTTTCCTTTTTACGAATCTAATTTCTGTTTCAAATTTTCAACCAAATAAATATCAACCAAATTAATTCAAACACCACTCTTCACAATTTGAACTTGGTTACATTTATCAGCATAAATCAAGGTCCAAAATAAAATAATATTTTTAAATACTTTTATGTTCCTTTTATTAATTAAAAATGGACCATGGTTTATTAATAAAATAGGGTTTGGTTTATTTAATAAAATTTTCATTAGAACTCCAAATATTTTCAAAACCAAAACAGTAGGTTTTATTTGTGAATATCTAATAATTGGGAAAACTTATTTTTTTTTAATACTTTAATAAGTTTTGATGTTTCAATGTAAATTGATAAAACCTTTTATTTAAATAAGGTTGGATATTAAATTCTTATTAGTTTATTAAAACAAATCTTTGCTAATTTTATTTAAATAAAATGTTTTAATTTCCAAAGTATGGCCAAGGTTTTAATTTGGCTTTATGAAATATTCTTTATTTATAAACTCATCTTTTCTTTTGATTACCAATCTTTTATTAAATGATTCCAAAATAGTAATTTCAAAAACATTTTTTTATTACCATTAATTAAATGTTTAACTCATTAAATTCCTTTGGGATTTATTTAATTCAAATGGGTTTGAGGTTCTATTTAAACTCAAAAAGTTTCTTCTGGCTCTGAAAATCAACAAGGTTTTATTTTATTCATTTATTTTCACATTACAAGATTTGGAAAATCTTGGGATGTGACAGTCAGCATTGCCTGTTACCCCGAAGATGGAGCTTCGCCTACGCTACCGTTATTATTACGTATTCCGCTGCTTGATGTTGTATTAAGAACTGGATCATGAGATCCCTATTTGTGTAAGAACTTATGTATCGTTTTTAATGGATGATGTACTATGGTATCCAATTCTGTTATGTCTCGCAAAAATGGTAATCCTGGGATTGCGATGTATGGCATAACAGGCATCTAGGATTGAAAAATCCTGGTGTTGACAGTTCCATGGAGAAATAGATGTTTGAGAGGTATTTTCATGAGTTATTTCCCACAGTTTTGGTGTTCAAGGGGGATTTACAACGACCGTAAGGCCCGGTACATATTTGAGGGCATTACCAAGAACTCGTCGTTTTCGAGTTCTATGGCCGTTTTTATGAGATATTGCCCATAGTTTTGGGGTTCTAGAGGACTTTGCATTGCTCGTCGGATCCGATATATGTTTGAGAGCTATGACTAAAAACTCGTCATTTTCGTGTTTTCTGAACGTTTGCATGAGCTATCGCCCACTGTTTTGGGGTTCCAGGGCGATTTACATATTTGAGAGGTATGAACAAAAGGTCATCATTTTTGCTTTTGATGGTTATTTCCATTAGTTAGTGCACACAGTTTTGGGGTTCCAGGGAGATTTACAATCACCATAAGGCCTATAACATGTTTGAGAGGTATGACCAAAAAATCGTTGTTTTCGTGTTTTATGGTCGTTTTCTTGAGTTATTGCCCATGGTTTTGGGGTTCTAGGTGGATTGCATGGCCCGTAAGACCCGATAAATGTTTCGGAGTTATGAACAAAAAACTCGTCATATCCGTGTTTTATGGCCATTTTCATGAGCTAATGCGCACAATTTTGGGGTTGTAGGGCAATTTACATGTTTGAGGGCATGAACAAAAAATTGTTGTTTTCGTGTTTTATGGCCATTTTCATGAGTTATTGCCCACGGATTTGGGGTTCCAGGGGGACTTGCTTGGCCCGTAAGACCCGATACATGTTTTAGAAAACTCATCATATTCCGTGTTTTATGGCCATTTTGATGAGTTATTGCCCATAGTTTTGGGGTTGTAGGGCAATTTACATGTTTTAGGGCATGACCAAAAACTCGTCGTTTTCGTGTTTTATGGCCATTTTCATGTTCTATTGCCTATAGTTTTGGGGTTCCATGGAGAAATAGAGGTTTGAGAGGTATGACCAAAAACATGATGTTTTTTGCATTTTATGGTTGTTTCATGAATGATTGCTCACAGTTTTTGGGTTCGAGGGCGATTTCCAACAACCGTAAGGCCCGATACATGTTTGAGAGATATGACCAAAAAGTTGCTGTTTTTGCGTTTTATGGTATTTTCATGAGTTATTGCCCACAGTTTTGGTGTTCAAGGGCGATTTACAACGACTGTAAGGCCCGATACATGCTTGAGGGCATGATCAAGAACTCATCGTTTTCATGTTCTATGGCCGTTTTTATGACCGTAAGGCCCACGGTTTTGGGGTTCCAGGGGGATTTGCATGGCTCGTAAGATCCGATACATGTTTGAGAGTTGTGACCAAAATCTCGTCATTTTCGTGTTTTCTGACAGTTTGCATGAGCTATCGCCCACAGTTTTGGGGTTCTAGGGCGATTTACATATTTCAGAGGTATGACCAAAAGGTCATCGTTTTTTGATTTTTATGGTCGTTTTCATGCGTTATTGCCCATAGTTTTGGGGTTCCAAGGTGATTTACAATGACCATAAGGACTGATACATATTTGAGATGTATGACCAAAAAGTCGTCGTTCTTGTGTTTTATAGTTGTTTTCGTCAGTTTTTGACCATGGTTTTGGGGTTCCAAGGAGATTTGCATGGCCCGTAAGACCGGATACATGTTTTTGAGTTATGACCAAAAAACTCATCATATCCGTATTTTATGGCCATTTTCATGAGCTATTTCCCACTATTTTGGGGTTGTAGAGCAATTTACATGTTTGAGGGCATGACCAAAAACTCGTCGTTTTCCTGTTTTAGGGCCGTTTTCATAAGCTATGGCCCAAAGTTTTTGGGTTCCAGCGTGAAATAGATGTTTGAGAGGTATGACCAAAAAGTTGTCGTTTTTGTGTTTTATGGTCGTTTAAATGAGTTATTGCCCACGGTTTTGGGGTTCTAGGGGGATTGCATGGGCCGTAAGACCCGACACATGTTTTAGAGTGATGATCAAAAAACTCGTCATATCCGTGTTTTAGGGCCATTTTCATGAGCTATTGCCCACCGTTTTGGGGTTGTAGGGCAATTTACATGTTTGAGGGCATGACCAAAAACTCATCTTTTTCGTGGTTAATGGCATTTTTCATGAGTTATTGCCCACGGTTTTGGGGCTCCATGGAGAAATAGATGTTTGAGAGGTATGACCAAAAAGTTGATGTTTTTGCATTTTATGGTTGTATCATGAATTATTGGCCACAGTTTTTGGGTTCAAGGGCGATTTGCAACAACCGTAAGGCCTGATACATGTTTGAAAGATATGACCAAAAAGATAATGTCTTAGCGTTTTATGGTCTTATCAAGAGTTATTGCACACGGTTTTGGTGTTAAAGGGACATATACAACGACCGTAATGCCCGATACATGTTTGAGGGCATGACCAAGAACTCATTGTTTTCGTGTTCTATGGACGTTTTTATGAGCTATTGTCCGCAGTTTTGGGGTTCCAGGGGATTTGCGTGGCTCATCAGATCCGATATATGTTTGAGAGTTATTACCGAAAACATGTCATTTTCATGTTTTCTGACCGTTTGCATGAGTAATCGCCCACAGTATTAGGGTTCCAAGGCAATTTACATATTTGAGAGGTATGACAAAAATGTCATCTTTTTTGCTTTTTATGGTCATTTCCATGAGTTATTGACCATAGTTTTGGGGTTCCAGGGCGATTTACAACAACCGTAAGGCTGATACATGTTTGAGAGGTATGACCAAAAAGTTGTCGTTTTCGGGTTTTATGGTCGTTTTCATGAGTTATTGCCCACGGTTTTGGGGTTCTAGGGTGATTGCATGGCCCGTAAGACCTGACACATGTTTCAGAGTTATGAACAAAAAACTCGTCATATACGTGTTTTATGGCCATTTTCATGAGCTATTGCGCACAGTTTTGGGGTTGTAGGGTAATTTACATGTTTGAGGGCATGACCAAAAACTTGTATTTTTCGTGTTTTATGGCCGTTTTCATGAGTTATTGCCCACGGTTTTGGGTTCCATGGCAAAAAAAAATGTTTGAGAGGTATGAAAAAAAGTTGATGTTTTTGCATGATATGGTTGTTGCATGAATTATTGGCGACAGTTTTTGGGTTCAAGGGCGATTTCCAACAACTTTAAGGCCCGGTACATGTTTGAGAGATATGACGAAAAAAATCGATGTTTTTTTTGCATTTTATGGTATTTTCAAGAGTTATTTCCGACAGTTTTGGTGTTCAAGGGCGATTTACAACGACCGTAAGACCCGGTACATGTTTGAGGGCATTACCAAGAACTCGTTGTTTTCGTGTTCTATGGCCGTTTTTATGAGCTATTGTCCGCAGTTTGGGGTTCCAGGGTATTTGCGTGGCTCGTCAGATCCGATATATGTTTGAGAGTTATTACCGAAAACATGTCATTTTCATGTTTTCTGACCGTTTGCATGAGTAATCGCCCACAGTATTAGGGTTCCAAGGCGATTTACATATTTGATAGGTATGACAAAAATGTCATCTTTTTTGCTTTTTATGGTCATTTCCATGAGTTATTGACCATAGTTTTGGGGTTCCAGGGCGATTTACAACAACCGTAAGGCTGATACATGTTTGAGAGGTATGACCAAAAAGTTGTCGTTTTCGGGTTTTATGGTCGTTTTCATGAGTTATTGCCCACGGTTTTGGGGTTCTTGGGTGATTGCATGGCCCGTAAGACCCGACACATGTTTCAGAGTTATGAACAAAAAACTCGTCATATACGTGTTTTATGGCCATTTTCATGAGCTATTGCGCACAGTTTTGGGGTTGTAGGGAAATTACATGTTTGAGGGCATGACCAAAAACTTGTCTTTTTCGTGTTTTATGGCCGTTTTCATGAGTTATTGCCCACGGTTTTGGGTTCCATGGCAAAAAAAATGTTTGAGAGGTATGAAAAAAAGTTGATGTTTTTGCATGATATGGTTGTTGCATGAATGATTGGCGACAGTTTTTGGGTTCAAGGGCGATTTCCAACAACTTTAAGGCCCGGTACATGTTTGAGAGATATGACGAAAAAATCGATGTTTTTTTTGCATTTTATGGTATGTTCATGAGTTATTTCCGACAGTTTTGGTGTTCAAGGGCGATTTACAACGACCGTAAGACCCGGTACATGTTTGAGGGCATTACCAAGAACTCGTCATTTTCGTGTTTTCTGACCATTTGCATGAGCTATCGCCCATAGTTTTGGGTTCTAGAGGACTTTGCATGGCTCGTCAGATCCGATATATGTTTGAGAGTTATGACTAAAAACTCGTCATTTTCGTGTTTTCTAACCATTTGCATGAGCCATCGCCCACAGTTTTGGGGTTCCAGGGCGATTTACATATTTGAGAGGTATGAACAAAAGGTCGTCGTTTTTTCTTTTGATGGTCGTTTCCATTAGTTAGTGCACACAGTTTTGGGGTTCCAGGGAGATTTACAATCACCATAAGGCCTGTAACATGTTTGAGAGGTATGACCAAAAAATCGTTGTTTTCGTGTTTTATGGTCGTTTTCTTGAGTTATTGTCCATGGGTTTGGGGTTCTAGGCGGATTGCATGGCCCGTAAGACCCGATACATGTTTCAGAGTTATGAACAAAAAACTCGTCATATCTGTCTTTTATGGCCATTTTCATGAGCTACTGCGCAAAGTTTTGGGGTTGTAGGGCAATTTACATGTTTGAGGGCATGAACAAAAACTCGTCGTTTTCGTGTTTTATGGCCATTTTTATGAGTTATTGCCCACGGTTTTGGGGTTCCAGGGGGATTTGCTTGGCCTGTAAGACCCGACACATGTTACAGAAAACTCGTCATATACGTGTTTTATGGCCATTTTGATGAGTTATTGCCCATAGTTTTGGGGTTTTAGGGCAATTTACATGTTTGAGGGCATGACCAAAAACTCGTCGTTTTCGTGTTTTATGGCCGTTTTCATGAGTTATTGCCGACGGTTTTGGGGTTCCATGGGAAAATAAATGTTTGCGAGGTATGACAAAAAAGTTGATGTTTTTTGCATTGTATGGTTGTTGCATGAATTATTGACCACAGTTTTGGGGTTCCAGGGCGATTTACAACAACCATAAGGCCTGATACATTATTGAGAGGTATGACCAAAAATTTGTCGGTTTCGCGTTTTATGGTCGTTTTCTTGAGTTATTGCCCACGGTTTTGTGGATATAGGGGGATTGCATGGCACGTAAGACCCGATACATGTTTCAGAGTTATGAACAAAAAACTCGTCATACCCGTGTTTTATGGCCATTTTCATGAGCTATTGTGCATAGTTTTGGGGTTGTAGGGCAATTTACATGTTTGTGGGCATGACCAAAAACTCATCTTTTTCGTGGTTAATGGCATTTTTCATGAGTTATTGCCCACGGTTTTGGGGCTCCATGGAGAAATATATGTTTGAGAGGTATGACCAAAAAGTTGATGTTTTTGCATTTTATGGTTGTATCATGAATTATTGGCCATAGTTTTTGGGTTCAAGGGCGATTTGCAACAACCGTAAGGCCTGATACATGTTTGAAAGATATGACCAAAAAGTTAATGTCTTAGCGTTTTATGGTCTTATCAAGAGTTATTGCACACGGTTTTGGTGTTAAAGGGACATATACAACGACCGTTAGGCCCGATACATGTTTGAGGGCATGACCAAGAACTCGCTGTTTTCATGTTCTATGGCCGTTTTTATGAGCTATTGTCCGCAGTTTTGGGGTTCCAGGGGATTTGCGTGGCTCATCAGATATGATATATGTTTGAGAGTTATTACCGAAAACATGTCATTTTCATGTTTTCTGAACGTTTGCATGAGTAATCGCCCACAGTATTAGGGTTCCAAGGCAATTTACATATTTGAGAGGTATCACAAAATGTCATCTTTTTTGCTTTTTATGGTCATTTCCATGAGTTATTGACCATAGTTTTGGGGTTCCAAGGCGATTTACAACAACCATAAGGCTGATACATGTTTGAGAGGTATGACCAAAAAGTTGTCGTATTCGGGTTTTATGGTCGTTTTCATGAGTTATTGCCCATGGTTTTGGGGTTCTAGGGTGATTGCATGGCCCGTAAGACCCGACACATGTTTCAGAGTTATGAACAAAAAACTAGTCATATACGTGTTTTATGGCCATTTTCATGAGCTATTGCGCACAGTTTTGTGGTTGTAGGGCAATTTACATGTTTGAGGGCATGACCAAAAACTTGTCTTTTTCGTGTTTTATGGCCGTTTTCATGAGTTATTGCCCACGGTTTTGGGTTCCATGGCAAAAAAAATGTTTGAGAGGTATGAAAAAAGTTGATGTTTTTGCATGATATGGTTGTTGCATGAATTATTGGCGACAGTTTTTGGGTTCAAGGGCGATTTCCAACAACTTTAAGGCCCGGTACATGTTTGAGAGATATGACGAAAAAAATCGATGTATTTTTGCATTTTATGGTATTTTCATGAGTTATTTCCGACAGTTTTGGTGTTCAAGGGCGATTTACAACGACCGTAAGACCCGGTACATGTTTGAGGGCATTACCAAGAACTCGTTGTTTTCGTGTTCTATGGCCGTTTTTATGAGCTATTGTCCGCAGTTTTGGGGTTCTAGGGGATTTCCGTGGCTCGTCAGATCCGATATATGTTTGAGAGTTATTACCGAAAACATGTCATTTTCATGTTTTCTGACCGTTTGCATGAGTAATCGCCCACAATATTAGGGTTCCAAGGCGATTTACATATTTGAGAGGTATGACAAAAATGTCATCTTTTTTGCTTTTTATGGTCATTTCCATGAGTTATTGACCATAGTTTTGGGGTTCCAGGGCGATTTACAACAACCGTAAGGCTGATACATGTTTGAGAGGTATGACCAAAAAGTTGTCGTTTTCGGGTTTTATGGTCGTTTTCATGAGTTATTGCCCACGGTTTTGGGGTTCTAGGGTGATTGCATGGCCCGTAAGACCCGAAACATGTTTCAGAGTTATGAACAAAAAACTCGTCATATACGTGTTTTATGGCCATTTTCATGAGCTATTGCGCACAGTTTTGGGGTTGTAGGGAAATTACATGTTTGAGGGCATGACCAAAAACTTGTCTTTTTCGTGTTTTATGGCCGTTTTCATGAGTTATTGCCCACGGTTTTGGGTTCCATGGCAAAAAAAATGTTTGAGAGGTATGAAAAAAAGTTGATGTTTTTGCATGATATGGTTGTTGCATGAATGATTGGCGATAGTTTTTGGGTTCAAGGGCGATTTCCAACAACTTTAAGGCCCGGTACATGTTTGAGAGATATGACGAAAAAATCGATGTTTTTTTTGCATTTTATGGTATGTTCATGTGTTATTTCCGACAGTTTTGGTGTTCAAGGGCGATTTACAACGACCGTAAGACCCGGTACATGTTTGAGGGCATTACCAAGAACTCGTCATTTTCGTGTTTTCTGACCATTTGCATGAGCTATCGCCCATAGTTTTGGGTTCTAGAGGACTTTGCATGGCTCGTTAGATCCGATATATGTTTGAGAGTTATGACTAAAAACTCGTCATTTTCGTGTTTTCTAACCATTTGCATGAGCTATCGCCCACAGTTTTGGGGTTCCAGGGCGATTTACATATTTGAGAGGTATGAACAAAAGGTCGTCGTTTTTTCTTTTGATGGTCGTTTCCATTAGTTAGTGCACACAGTTTTGGGATTCCAGGGAGATTTACAATCACCATTAGGCCTGTAACATGTTTGAGAGGTATGACCAAAAATCGTTGTTTTCGTGTTTTATGGTCGTTTTCTTGAGTTATTGCCCATGGGTTTGGGGTTCTAGGCGGATTGCATGGCCCGTAAGACCCGATACATGTTTCAGAGTTATGAACAAAAAACTCGTCATATCCGTCTTTTATGGCCATTTTCATGAGCTACTGCGCAAAGTTTTGGGGTTGTAGGGCAATTTACATGTTTGAGGGCATGAACAAAAACTCGTCGTTTTCGTGTTTTATGGCCATTTTTATGAGTTATTGCCCACGGTTTTGGGGTTCCAGGGGGATTTGCTTGGCCTGTAAGACCCGACACATGTTACAGAAAACTCGTCATATACGTGTTTTATGGCCATTTTGATGAGTTATTGCCCATAGTTTTGGGGGTTTAGGGCAATTTACATGTTTGAGGGCATGACCAAAAACTCGTCGTTTTCGTGTTTTATGGCCGTTTTCATGAGTTATTGCCGACGGTTTGGGGTTCCATGGCAAAATAAATGTTTGAGAGGTATGACCAAAGTTAGTGACCAAAATAAATGTCGTCTTTTTTGCTTTTATGGTCATTTCCATGAGTTAGTGACCACAGTTTTGGGGTTCCAGGGCGATTTACAACAATCATAAGGCCTGATACATTATTGAGAGGTATGACCAAAAAGTTGTCGATTTCGTGTTTTATGGTCGTTTTCTTGAGTTATTGCCCACGGTTTTGTGGTTATAGGGGGATTGCATGGCACGTAAGACCCGATACATGTTTCAGAGTTATGAACAAAAAACTCGTCATACCCGTGTTTTATGGCCATTTTCATGAGCTATTGTGCATAGTTTTGGGGTTGTAGGGCAATTTACATGTTTGAGGGCATGACCAAAAACTCGTCGTTTTCGTGTTTTATGGCCGTTTTCATGAGTTATTGCCCACGGTTTTGGGGTTCCATGGAGAAATAGATGTTTGAGAGGTATGACCAAAAAGTTGATGTTTTTTCATTTTATGGTTGTTTCATGAATTATTGCCCACGATTTTTGGGTTCAAGGGCGATTTCCAACAACCGTAAGGCCCGATACATGTTTGGGAGATATGACCAAAAAGTCGATGTTTTTGCGTTTTATGGTCTTTTCATGAGTTATTGCCCACTGTTTTGGTGTTAAAGGGAGATTTACAACGACCGTAAGGCCCGATACATGTTTGAGGGCATGACCAAGAACTCGTTTTTTTCGTGTTCTATGGCCGTTTTTATGAGCTATTGTCCATAGTTTTGGGGTTCCAGGGGATTTGCATGGCTCGTCAGATCCGATACATGTTTGAGAGTTATTACCAAAAACTCGTCATTTTAGTGTTTTCTGACCGTTTGCATGAGTAATCGCCCACAGTATTAGGGTTCCAAGGCGATTTACATATTTGAGAGGTATGATGAAAATTCGTATTTCTTGCTTTTTATGGTCGTTTCCATGACTTATTGACCACAGTTTTGGGGTTCCAGGGCGATTTACAACAATCGTAAGGCCTGATACATGTTTGAGAGGTATGACCAAAAAGTTGTCGTTTTCGCGTTTTATGGTCGTTTTCATGAGTTATTGCCCACAATTTTGGGGTTCAAGGGCGATTTCCAACAACTGGAAGGCCCGATACATGTTTGAGAGATATGACCAAAAAGTCGATGTTTTTGTGATTTTTGGTCTTTTCATGAGTTATTGCCCACAGTTTTGGTGTTAAAGGGAGATTTACGACGACCGTAAGGACCGATATATGTTTGAGGGCATGACCAAGAACTCGTTGCTTTCGTGTTCTATGGCCGTTTTTATGAGCTATTGTCCACAGTTTTGGGGTTCGAGGGGATTTGCATGGCTCATCAGATCCGATACATGTGTGAGAGTTATTACCAAAAACTCGTCATTTTAGTGTTTTATGACCGTTTGCATGAGTAATCGTCCGCCGTATTAGGGTTCCAAGGCGATTTACATATTTGAGAGGTATGATGAAAATTCTTGTTTTTTGCTTTTTATGGTCGTTTCCATGAGTTATTGACCACAAATTTGGGGTTCCAGGGCAATTTACAACAACCGTAAGGCCTGATACATGTTTGAGAGGTATGACCAAAAAGTTGTCGTTTTCACGTTTTATGGTTGTTTTCTTGAGTTATTGCCCACGGTTTTGTGGTTATAGGGTCATTGCATGGCCCATAAGACCCGATACATGTTTACGAGTTATGAACAAAAAACTCGACATATCCGTGTTTTATGGCCATTTTCATGAGCTATTGTGCATAGTTTTGGGGTTGTAGGGCAATTTACATGTTTGAGGGCATGACCAAAAACTCGTCGTTTTCGTGTTTTATGACCGTTTTCATGAGTTATTGCCCACGGTTTTGGGGTTCCATGGAGAAATAGATGTTTGAGAGGTATGACCAAAAAGTTGATGTTTTTGCATTTTATGGTTGTTTCATGAATTATTGCCCACCGTTTTTGGGTTCAAGGGCGATTACCTACAACCGTAAGGCCTGATACATGTTTGGGAGATATGACCAAAAAGTCGATGTTTTTGCGTTTTATGGTATTTTCATGAGTTATTGCCGACTGTTTTGGTGTTAAAGGGAGATTTACAATGACTGTAAGGCCCGATACATGTTTGAGGGCATGACCAAGAACTCGTTTTTTTCGTGTTCTATGGCCGTTTTTATGAGTTATTGTCCACAATTTTGGGGTTCCAGGGGATTTGCATGGCTCATCAGATCCGATACATGTTTGAGAGTTATTACCAAAAACTCATCATTTTCGTTTTTTCTGACCGTTTTCATGTGTAATCGCCCATAGTATTAGGGTTCCAAGGAGATTTACATTTTTGATAGGTATGACGAAAATGTCGTCTTTTTTGCTTTTTATGGTCATTTCCATGAGTTAGTGACCATAGTTTTGGGGTTCCGGGGCGATTTACAACAACCATAAGGCCTGATACATTATTGAGAGGTATCGCCCATTGTATGGTTGTTGCATGAATTATTGACCACGGTTTTTGGGTTCAAGGGCGATTTCCAACAACTGTAAGGACCGGTACATGTTTGAGAGATATGATGAAAAAATCGATGTTTTTGCATTTTATGGTATTTTGTCACATCCCAAAATTTTCCAAAATTTTCATGAGTAATTGCCCATAGTTTTGGTGTTCAACGGCGATTTACAACGACCGTAAGGCCCGATACATGTTTGAGGGCACGACCAAGAACTCGTCGTTTTCATGTTGTATGGTCGTTTTTATGACCGCAAGGACCACGGTTTTGGGGTTCCAGGGGGATTGGCATGGCTCGTAAGATCCGATACATGTTTGATAGTTGTGACCAAAATCTCGTCATTTCGTGTTTTCTAACAGTTTGCATGAGCTATCGCCCACAGTTTTGGGGTTCTAGGGCGATTTACATATTTTAGAGGTATGACCAAAAGGTCATCGTTTTTTGATTTTTATGGTCATTTTCATGAGTTATTTCCCATAGTTTTGGGGTTCCAAGGTGATTTACAATGACCATAAGGACTGATACATATTTTAGAGGTATGACCAAAAAGTCGTCGTTCTTGTGTTTTATAGTTGTTTTCGTCAGTTTTTGACCATGGTTTTGGGGTTCCAAGGGGATTTGCATGGCCCGTAAGACCGGATACATGTTTTAGAGTTATGACCAAAAAACTCATCATATCCGTATTTTATGGCCATATTCATGAGCTATTTCCCACTGTTTTGGGGTTGTAGAGCAATTTACATGTTTGAGGGCATGACCAAAAACTCGTCGTTTTCCTGTTTTAGGGCCGTTTTCATGAGTTATTGCCCACGGTTTTTGGGTTCCAGCGCGAAATAGATGTTTGAGAGGTATGACCAAAAAGTTATCGTTTTCGGGATTTCATGAGTTATTGCCCACGGTTTTGGGGTACTAGGGGGATTGCATGGCCCGTAAGACCCGGCACATGTTTTAGAGTTATGAACAAAAAACTCGTCATATCCGTGTTTTATGGCCATTTTCATGAGCTATTGCCCACCGTTTTGGGGTTGTAGGGCAATTTACATGTTTGAGGGCATGACCAAAAAGTCCTCATTTTCGTGTTTTATGGCCGTTTTCATGAGTTATTGTCCATAGTTTTGGGGTTCTAGGGGATTTGCATGGCTCGTCAGATCCGATACATGTTTGAGAGTTATTACCTAAAACTCGTCATTTTCGTGTTTTCTAACCGTTTGCATGTGTAATCGCCCATAGTATTAGGGTTCCAAGGCGATTTACATATTTGAGAGGTATGACGAAAATGTCGTCTTTTTTGCTTTTTATGGTCATTTCCATGACTTAGTGACCACAGTTTTGGGGTTCCAGGGCGATTTACAACAACCATAAGGCATGATACATTATTGTGAGGTATGACCATAAAGTTGTCATTTTCCTGTTTTATGGTCGTTTTCATGAGTTATTGCCCACGGTTTTAGGGTTCTAGGGGGATTGCATGGCCCGTAAGACCCGATACATGTTTCAGAGTTATGAACAAAAAACTAGTCATATCCGTGTTTTATGGCCATTTTCATGAGCTATTGCCCACAGTTTTGGAGTTGTAGGGCAATTTACATGTTTGAGGGCATGACCAAAAACTCGTCGTTTTCGTGTTTTATGGCCGTTTTCATGAGTTATTGCCCACGGTTTTGGGGTTCCATGGCGAAATAGATGTTTGAGAGGTATGACCAAAAAGTTGATGTTTTTGCATTTTATGGTTGTTTCATGAATTATTGCCCACAGTTTTTGGGTTCAAGGGCGATTTCCAACAACCGTAAGGCCCGATACATGTTTGGGAGATATGACCAAAAAGTCGATGTTTTTGCGTTTTATGGTATTTTCATGAGTTATTGCCGACTGTTTTGGTGTTAAAGGGAGATTTACAATGACCGTAAGGCCCGATACATGTTTGAGGGCATGACCAAGAACTCGTTTTTTTCGTGTTCTATGGCTGTTTTTATGAGTTATTGTTCACAATTTTGGGGTTCCAGGGGATTTGCATGGCTCGTCAGATCCGATACATGTTTGAGAGTTATTACCAAAAACTCATCATTTTCGTTTTTTCTGACCGTTTGCATGTGTAATCGCCCATAGTATTAGGGTTCCAAGGAGATTTACATATTTGATAGGTATGACGAAAATGTCGTCTTTTTTGCTTTTTATGGTCATTTCCATGAGTTAGTGACCATAGTTTTGGGGTTCCGGGGCGATTTACAACAACCATAAGGCCTGATACATTATTGAGAGGTATCGCCCATTGTATGGTTGTTGCATGAATTATTGACCACAGTTTTTGGATTCAAGGGCGATTTCCAACAACTGTAAGGACAGGTACATGTTTGAGAGATATGATGAAAAAATCGATGTTTTTGCATTTTATGGTATTTTGTCACATCCCAAAATTTTCCAAATTTTGAAATGTGAAAAAAAAACAAAGAAATATAAAATATTACAAACCAATTTAAGCCATAACTAAGATCCATGTATAAATGGAACAAAAGTATATTTAAATGATACAAAATTATTTTATAAAACTTTACAAATTGGTTTGACCATTTTTGGAGATTTAAATCGAAAGTTATGTAATATACAAGATATAGAAATAGAATTAAGAAAATGAAATAAAAACATATAGGCCCATGTGCCATGTTCAAATTATATCTATAAAAATAGTGCCAATGTTATCTATTTAGAATAATCTACCTAAAAATTTCTTTTTTAAATTTACTAAGAAACTCTGGTTTAAATTTGAATAAATTTAGGAGGCAAATTCTATAAAAGAAAATAAAACCAGAAAAGGAAAAAAACGATTAGAAAAAAAAGAGCCGCAACGACCCAGCCGGCCATGACCCAATTCTTTCCCGATCTAGCCCACCGTGTCGACCCATGTCTATACATTTTTTTTCCTTATATTTCTCTTGGGCTGAAATTCTTGGCGCATAAATTGGCTGGCCGAGTCGATTGCTCTTGTTCTTCCTCGTGGACCTACAGACTAGTTACAGCCATGGACATGCCTAGCTCTTCCCCTTCCTCTCCCATCTGTTATAGTAGATGTCATCACTTGCTATAAACATGCAAATTACTCCTCACTTAAATACGGACTCATTCAAAGAAATTAGACCTCATATCAAAGAAATCACCTATTCATGACGTTAATGAATCAAGAAAGAAACAGCCGGAGCATCTCCATGATGCCCGTTGCTTGGCTTCCTCATATATGTCCATATAAAAAAACTGCCGATGCACTTGTTCATTTCGTTTGTCTCTCCACCAAGTTCACGCACCAATACCACAGCCTCGTAGCTGGGATTTCATCGTCGAAGTTCTAGACTGTGGTGATGCAGTCTTCAATTACGCCAGATATATAGAAGCTAAGCTCCTGATTCCTCCTCCTTTATTCGTCTCTAGATATTGCGAACCAATTTTACTCATTAGATCATCTAATTGTACAGCCGAAGGCCGCTGCGATGACAGAAGACCTCTGCTCCGTACGTATGACACCACAGCCGGGAACATCGCGAGGTACATCCGAGCAGCCTAACATCTCCAACACGTAGCACGCTACCCCGACCGCTACTCCTTCTATACTCCTCCATTGTTCTTCACAAAATTTGTTCCGCAAAGCCTTGTTTAGACCATATCGAGAAGATCTACGCCAACCCAAAAATTGAGTTCATCGGACTGGTACATGGTCTACTTTAATTTACCAGTCAATTGTTTTTTCCGATGAACTACCCTGATCATTGTTTACATCCAGGATACGATGGTGCGTTGTATTTATTATGTTGGCCATGCTGCCTGACGCCGCAGGCCGCTCTAGCCGAGGATAGCTGCTGTCCAAGGATGCGATCGAGCTCACCGACCACTTCGAACTCTTTGCCGAGGCGCAGCGCCCACCTTCTAGTACGTTTTTTTTCTAGATAGACCACTCCATCGTCAACATAGTCAAAGGCCGAGCCCATACCCACACCGGTGAGCTACTGTTATTTTTATTTTCCCTCAATCATTGATGTTACTAGTTCATGCGGAAATGAACAAATCACTCAAACGAATGGATGTATGGATACTATATCAAATTATTGACGCAATCATATTGCTGCTAAAATGATTTAAAATACATCCCCTGTAAAAGCCAAAGTATTTGCGAGTTTTATTTTTAAAAATAGTCCTACATCAGCATCGTCGCGAAGGTTCAGATTATTCTGAACCAGTTGTTATTGCCTTTCCGAAACTGGTAGCATTGTTGGCATCCGTCTTCACAACCGTCAGGCTATCAATTTAATTTTACCCTCATTTTATCCATGAGGCATAGACCACACACAAGCATCGGTATATGCTTTCCCCAAGTGACTTGCAATTTTCGAATATTTTCAGGAGAGAAACATAGAGACTTCAAAAAAATTCACATATCTTAAACAACAGATCCCAATTAAGCAAATAAGATGTTCCTGAATTCAAAACAATGTGTAGAATACAATCAGAGCCATAATATTGCAGGCTTGCATCATGTGAAGTCATGATTTTTACTAAGGTTCAAAACATGTATTTTAGTCCTATAAACATTCGCCTAAATTATTTAGAGTGAATCTTTTGCTAATGGTAGATAATGAAATAACCCTCTATCCAGTAGCATTTTGGTTTAAATAAATCTAATCCATTTACATCAAGTGGTACCATATTTGAAATCAGACCTGACTCTGCCATACAGAGAAGTCTTTTCCTATGGACATATATTGATAATAAGCATTCCATAGAATCAATATGCACTATCTCACACGATTTAATTTATTTCTAAGATAAATTTTCCCAAACTATATCTTGCAAAACTTAAACAATAGGACATAAATTACTTTAAAAGAGAACATCAACCAAAGATGAATTGATATAAATTACCTTAAATGGTTTGTTTGTTGTTCATACATGACTTTGTCCTTTGCTTGTTATTTTGATTTTACACTGGATGTTTATTGTGGTGCATTTATTTATCATATAGAATTGTGCGGAGTGCAATGTGTGTGATTGTGAGAAGTGTACGATCTTCGACAACAAAAAGGCAAGTGACACTATCATCTAAAGTCCTACTATTTTCATTATACTTAGTGGATTTTGAAACATGCATGAAAAGAATTACTATACTTATGCTATGCTAAATCCTAATAGGATACCCTATACACTCCTTAGTGAAAATAATGTAGTTGATACATGCTTAGCCATGCTATATTTTGAAAAGAGATACATGTTGAGATTTTATGAGATTGAGAAAAGACTTATATTTTATATAATAAAACAAGGACTCAATGAACCACCTGGGTGGCCAAGGATACTTTGAGTTTTGGAGAAGGTGGCAACAAAAGGAACCATGTCTATGGCAATCTCTTTGTGTTGTGCTCCAAAGGAAAACCACCCAGGAAACTTAGAGATTGAACATGTTTCTCGTACAGTGGTACAACCACATGCTAAATGGGCTCTGGCTTAGTCAACTACATAGTGGCAGTCCCATGCATTGGCATCTTTAGGTTAACTAGATTTGTGTAAGGGAGCAACCCTACATTTGTGCCTGGTAGACAAGCTAGCATTTTGTATTGGGAGGACTCCTATGGAAAGACTTTGTCACATTCTCAATTTGCCAGTACTCCATCTTGGTGAGTACTTATCCAGCGGCCACTGGTGGCATCAAGATGAGATTGTATCATGTGGGTAAAGTGTACAACTTCTGCAGAAGATCAAAATTCTAAGTACTTAGCCGTGTCCCCGGTTATGGACAATATTGAGCAACTAAGGCCTGAAGCTATGGAAGATCTCGACACTCTAATTTCTAAAAGAAAACTTTTAAAACTTGAGACACTTGGGGTTACCAAGGAGCTCAAGAGATTTTGACAAAACTTGATGCACTTGGGGTTACCAAGGTGCTCAAGAGATTTTGACAAAGACTTGAACACTTGGGGTTACCAAGGAGTTCAAGGGATTTTTGAAAAGGAGATTTGACAAAGGACCAAAACCATTTTGAAAAGATAGGATAAATTTTTCTTTATGCAAATGAGCCTAAAACTCTACTTAGCCAGATATGCATGTAATATTAGGATCCACTTATATTCCACATAGTAGTGAAACTTGCCGATACAATTCAAATGTATTGACCCTTGTGGCTGTAACTTGTAATGTTGCAGGTTTGATTGATTTTAGTGAAGATTGTTTGATTAGGATTACAAAGTCTGCAGCCAACATCTGCCTGTGGCACTTTGAAGATGAAGGACCCATGCTTATAGTTATTCCGCTGCAATGTAATGTAATAGCCAAATGAGCTTTGTATGATGTAATAAAATTATGTTATTCCTGGTTATAAAGTTATATTATGACCTTTGTTTCTTGATATTACATCTTAACTGTGGATGCTATCTATTGATCCAGGGACTAGCATTGTAAACACATGGGATACCTCCTTATATTGTTTAAAGGTTGGGACACTACCTCTACATATTTTCATGAGTTATTGGCCAAAGTTTTGGTGTTCAAGGGCGATTTACAACGACCGTAAGGCCCGATACATGTTTGAGGGCACGACCAAGAACTCGTCGTTTTCATGTTGTATGGCCGTTTTTATGACCGCAAGGCCCACGGTTTTGGGGTTCCAGGGGGATTGACATGGCTCGTAAGATCCGATACATGTTTGAGAGTTGTGACCAAAATCTCGTCATTTTCGTGTTTTCTGACAGTTTGCATGAGCTATCGCCCACAGTTTTGGGGTTCTAGGGCGATTTACATATTTCAGAGGTATGACCAAAAGGTCATCGTTTTTTGATTTTTATGGTCGTTTTCATGAGTTATTGCCCATAGTTTTGGGGTTCCAAGGTGATTTACAATGACCATAAGGACTGATACATATTTGAGAGGTATGACCAAAAAGTCGTCGTTCTTGTGTTTTATAGTTGTTTTCGTCAGTTTTCGACCATGGTTTTGGGGTTCCAAGGGGATTTGCATGGCCCGTAAGACCGGATACATGTTTCAGAGTTATGACCAAAAAACTCATCATATCCGTATTTTAAGGCCATATTCATGAGCTATTTCCCACTGTTTTGGGGTTGTAGAGCAATTTACATGTTTGAGGGCATGACCAAAAACTCGTCGTTTTCCTGTTTTAGGGCTGTTTTCATGACCTATGGACCATAGTTTTTGGGTTCCAGCGCGAAATAGATGTTTGAGAGGTATGACCAAAAAGTTATCGTTTTCGGGTTTTCATGAGTTATTGCCCACGGTTTTGGGGTACTAGGGGGATTGCATGGCCCATAAG
Organism: Avena longiglumis; assembly: GCA_030063025.1. NCBI lineage: Eukaryota > Viridiplantae > Streptophyta > Magnoliopsida > Poales > Poaceae > Avena > Avena longiglumis. The sequence continues at coordinate 430,138,545 of CP125979.1, forward strand.
ACCCGACACATGTTTTAGAGTTATAAACAAAAAACTCGTCATATCCGTGTTTTATGGCCATTTTCATGAGCTATTGCCCACCGTTTTGGGGTTGTAGGGCAATTTACATGTTTGAGGGATGACCAAAAACTCCTCGTTTTCGTGTTTTATGGCCGTTTTCATGAGTTATTGTCCATAGTTTTGGGGTTCTAGGGGATTTGCATGGCTCGTCAGATCCGATACATGTTTGAGAGTTATTACCTGAAACTCGTCATTTTCGTGTTTTCTAACCATTTGCATGTGTAATCTCCCATAGTATTAGGGTTCCAAGGCGATTTACATATTTGAGAGGTATGACGAAAATGTCGTCTTTTTTGCTTTTTATGGTCATTTCCATGAGTTAGTGACCACAGTTTTGGGGTTCCAGGGCGATTTACAACAACCATAAGGCCTGATACATTATTGTGAGGTATGACCAAAAAGTTGTCATTTTCGTGTTTTATGGTTGTTTTCATGAGTTATTGCCCACGGTTTTGGAGTTCTAGGGGGATTGCATGGCCCGTAAGACCCGACACATGTTTCAGACTTATGAACAAAAAACTAGTCATATCCGTGTTTTATGGCCATTTTCATGAGCTATTGCCCACAGTTTTGGAGTTGTAGGGCAATTTACATGTTTGAGGGCATGACCAAAAACTCGTCGTTTTCATGTTTTATGGCCGTTTTCATGAGTTATTGCCCACGGTTTTGGGGTTCCATGGCGAAATAGATGTTTGAGAGGTATGACCAAAAAGTTGATGTTTTTGCATTTTATGGTTGTTTCATGAATTATTGCCCACAGTTTTTGGGTTCAGGGGCGATTTCCAACAACCGTAAGGCCCGATACATGTTTGGGAGATATGACCAAAAAGTCGATGTTTTTGCGTTTTATGGTCTTTTCATGCGTTATTGCCGACTATTTTGGTGTTAAAGGGATATTTACAACGACCGTAAGGCCCGATACATGTTTGAGGGCATGACCAAGAACTCGTTTTTTCGTGTTCTATGGCCGTTTTTATGAGCTATTTTCCGTAGTTTTGGGGTTCCAGGGGATTTGCATGGCTCGTCAGATCCGATACATGTTTGACAGTTATTACCAAAAACTCGTCATTTTAGTGTTTTCTGACCGTTTGCACGAGTAATCGCCCACAGTATTAGGGTTCCAAGGCGATTTACATATTTGAGAGTTATGATGAAAATTCGTCTTTTTTGCTTTTTATGGTCGTTTCCACCACAGTTTTGGGGTTCTAGGGCGATTTACAACAATCATAAGGCCTGATCCATGTTTGAGAGGTATGACCAAAAAGTTGTCGTTTTCGCGTTTTATGGTCGTTTTCTTGAGTTATTGCCCACGGTTTTGGGGTTCTAGAGGGATTGCATGGCCCGTAAGACCCGATACATGTTTTAGAGTTATGAACAAAAAACTCGTCATATCCGTGTTTTATGGCCATTTTCATGAGCTATTGCCCACAGTTTTGGAGTTGTAGGGCAATTTACATGTTTGAGGGCATGACCAAAAACTCGTCGTTTTCGTGTTTTATGGCCGTTTTCATGAGTTATTGCCCACAGTTTTGGGGTTCCCTGGCGAAATAGATGTTTGAGAGGTATGACCAAAAAGATGATGTTTTTGCATTTTATGGTTGTTTCATGAATTATTGCCCACGGTTTTTGGGTTCAAGGGCGATTTCCAACAACCGTAAGGCCCGATACATGTTTGGGAGATATGACCAAAAAGTCGATGTTTTTGTGTTTTATGGTCTTTTCATGAGTTATTGCCGACTGTTTTGGTGTTAAAGGGAGATTTACAATGACCGTAAGGCCCGATACATGTTTGAGGGCATGACCAAGAACTCGTTTTTTTCGTGTTCTATGGCCGTTTTTATGAGCTATTGTCCATAGTTTTGGGGTTCCATGGGATTTGCATGGCTCGTCAGATCCGATACATGTTTGAGAGTTATTACCAAAAACTCATCATTTTAGTGTTTTCTAACCGTTTGCATGAGTAATCGCCCACAGTATTAGGGTTCCAAGGCGATTTACATATTTGAGAGGTATGATGAAAATTCGTATATCTTGCTTTTTATGGTCGTTTCCATGACTTATTGACCACAGTTTTGGGGTTCCAGGGCGATTTAAAACAATTGTAAGGCCTGATACATGTTTGAGAGGTATGACCAAAAAGTCCATGTTTTTGCATTTTATGGTCTTTTCATGAGTTATTGCCCACTGTTTTGGTGTTAAAGGGAGATTTACAACGTATGGGCCCGATACATGTTTGAGGGCATGACCAAGAACTCGTTGTTTTCGTCTTCTATGGCCGTTTTTATGAGCTATTGTCCACAGTTTTGGGGTTCTAGGGGATTTGCTTGGCTCGTCAGATCTGATACATGTTTGAGAGTTATTACCTAAAACTCGCCAATTTCGTGTTTTCTGACCGTTTGCATGTGTAATCGCCCATAGTATTAGGGTTCCAAGGAGATTTACATATTTGAGAGGTATGACGAAAATGTCGTCTTTTTTGCTTTTTATGGTCATTTCCATGAGTTAGTGACCACTGTTTTGGAGTTCCAGGGCGATTTACAACAACCATAAGGCCTGATACATTATTGAGAGGTATCGCCCATTGTATGGTTGTTGCATGAATTATTGGCCACAGTCTTTGGGTCAAGCGCGATTTACAACGACCGTAAGGCCCGATACATTTTTGAGGGCATGACCAAGAACTCGTCGTTTTCATGTTCTATGGCCGTTTTTATGACCGCAAGGCCCACGGTTTTGGGGTTCCAGGGGGATTTGCATGGCTCGTAAGATCCGATACATGTTTGAGAGTTGTGACCGAAATCTCGTCATTTTCGTGTTTTTGACAGTTTGCATGAGCTATCGCCCACAGTTTTGGGGTTCTAGGGCGATATACATATTTGAGAGGTATGACAAAAAGGTCGTCGTTTTTTGATTTTTATTGTCGTTTCCATGAGTTATTGCCCATAGTTTTGGGGTTCCAAGGCGATTTACAATGACCGTAAGGACTGATACATATTTGAGAGGTATGACCAAAAAGTCATCGTTCTCGTGTTTTATAGTTGTTTTCGTGAGTTTTGACCATGGTTTTGGGGTTCCAAGGGGATTTGCATAGCCTGTAAGACCCGATACATGTTTTAGAGTTATGACCAAAAAACTCATCATATCCGTATTTTATGGCCATTTTCATCAGCTATTTCCCACTGTTTTGGGGTTGTAGAGCAATTTACATGTTTGAGGTCATGACCAAAAACTCGTCGTTTTCCTGTTTTAGGACCATTTTCATGAGCTATGGCCCACAGTTTTTGGGTTCCAGCGCGAAATAGAAGTTTGAGAGGTATGACCAAAAACTTATCGTTTTCGGGTTTTATGGTCGTTTTCATGAGTTATTGCCCACGTGTAAGATCCCTCTTTTGTAAAGGAAAAGGATCCCTGTGATTGCAATGCTAGTCCCTGGATGATTGCTAGCATCCACAGTTTAAGATGAAGTACACAGATACAAAGGTCATTTATTACATCCATTCCTGAGATAAACATAGTCTTTACAACTCCAAGGCCACAGGTCTAATACAAGAGTTTGAATAAGTAAATAAGTAAAAGTCTTCATCTTCATGTGCCACAGGCAAACATGTTGAGTGTAGACTCATGACACCTAATTCGCATCAGAGTAACCTGCAACATCACAAGTTACAACCACAGTGGGTCAATACTTTTAGAATAGTATTGGCAAGTGATACCTTAGTAAATTTTAAGTGGACTAGATACTATATGCAATTTTGGCTAAGTGTAGCTTGGCTTGCTTTGCTCAAAATAGATTTTTCCTATTAGTTGAAATCACTAAGTTTTTCTTTGTCAAAACTTTTCCCAAGGAACCACGAATAGACATTGAGGTCCTTCACCCTTGTTCACCCACAAGTTTTTACTTAGAAATTGGGATGAGGAGATTCTTGATAGCTTCCATGCCTTGATGATCAAGTTGTCCATTGCCATGGACTTGGCTAAGTACTTAGATTTTTCCATCTGCAGAGGTTGTGCACTTTCCTCACCAGACTTGGTTTCACCAAGACAGGACCTTTCAGAAGCCTTCCCTTAGACCAAATGGACGCGTTCCAACCTATCATCCCACTACCACCAACTGTCCAAATGGCTAAGTTCTAGCAACTTATGTGATCCAGGCAGAGCCCATATTGCCAAGTGGCTGCACTAGAAGCTTCTTAACACTTGGCCTCCAAAATCTCTTTGTTCCTGGGTGGCTTACCAAAAGTGAGATACACAAGGTAAACCATAGAAATGGGCCTTGTGTAACTAACATAAACCAAACCTTCCATTCCACCCAGGTGTTTCATTTACTTAGTTGTTTTATTAGGTAAAACTCAAGTACAAAGACTTAGAAATATTTTCATCATAGTATGTATATTTTACCAACCCTTGTTTGCTACTAGCTAGGCTAAGCATGGCATAGATAGTAACTTAACTTAGAAATTCCCTAGCATTTCTACAACTACTAGGATTTCCCAACATGGCATATAAGCAAAATATTATCATGCAAGTCTATCAAAATATTTCTAATGCTTAGTAGAAAACATAGGAATGATAACATTCATGAAGTACCACTTGCCTTGGTAGTTGGGAGAGTAGCACTCCTCACAATCACAATCACTAGCACCAAAATCTACACAAGAAATGGTAGCCACAGATTACACACAAAACATATACAATCAAAAATATATGCATGCATGCAAGATGCTAAGTGATGATTTTCAAAACTCAACCAAGCAAGTGCATAGTACTGAATCCTAAACAAGTCAAAAACTTGCCAAACAATAATTATTTAACCCTTAAAACAATTCCTAATCATTTCATATACTCAAAATAAGCCCTACACATGTTTCTGCAAATTAAACCTTTTTAACAGAAGCTAAACATTAAACACATTGCATAATCAGAAAGAGCTTGCTCTCCTGATTCCAACGGTATAAAATTTGTCAAATTATAACGTGGGAATCAAAAGTTACAAACAAAACAAATTTGAACAATAATCTGATTCAAAATCTGTTTTAAATCTAAACTACTGCCACGCGGCGCTATCCTATTGGCCGGTACCGTTTCACTCAGGATCACGCTTCCGCGCCGTCGGATCAAGTTAGATTCAACGCGCCAGATCTAAAGAAAACGCTTCGCTCCAGATCTAATCTAGTCCCTACGATACAGATCTAACGGCGGCTGCTGCTTTGACCAAAGTCGAGCGGCGCTAGCGCGGTGGCGAGCGGCGGAGCGCTCTGTCAGTGGCGGTGCCGGCGAACTAGGTCGCCCGGGGAGGGGAGAGGGTGCTCACCAGAACCGCAGTGACGAGGTGAAGCTCAACGTGTCCCTGCCTGCCAAAGGGGCGCTCGGAGTCGTCAGGGATTCCTCGCCGGAGTTTGCGAATACGTCGGGTACGGCTCCTCATCGACGTTGGCGAAGATACAGATCACGCCAGGGAAAAATAAGCAGTGCGTCAGATGCGCGGAGTGATGCTGGTCATGCGAGTGTCAAAGAGAGAACAAGGCGCGGTCAGAACTAACCAGGAAGGTTCGCCGGAGTTGGAGACGGCGTCGGATTCTCTCAGTGCTCGTCGAAGTCGAAGCTCTGGATCACAAACAGACGGGAAAAGGGGATCAGGAGGTGCGCAAGGAATTTGCGAAGCTGTTCGTATGAACCAGAGAGGAAGGGGCGCACGAAGTTTACCAGGATTGGTCGCCAGAGTAGGTTCTGTCTGCGGCGGCGCAAGGGCGAATACTGGCAGCCTGGTGGCGAGAAGATTGTGCAGTGTGGGGGGAAATGACCGCGATGGGGAGAGGTTTATGTAGCCGGAGCTGGGCGTGGAGTTACTCGCGGAATCAATGGGAATCAACGCGGCAGTGGCTGCGACGAGTAAAGGCGGCGTGAGCGGCGCAAGCGCGCGTGATTGACGAAGACGACGACGGGGTCACGGGTCCACTTGTCAGCAAAATAAACAGAGGGGAGGTGGGGTCTGGGCATCAGCGACTTCGTGGGTGCGTCTGCGTGTGAAAGAGAGAGAGAGGGGACCCGGGTGGGCTAAATGGGTTGTGTATGTTGCTGGGCTCAATTACTGGCGCCGGCCCTTTTCTATTCCTTATCTCTTTTTCTTTTTCTAAATTAATTTTCTGGAATGATTTACAAATGAATTCAAAAGCTATTTGAATTCAAATATTTTCAGGATTTTTGCAGTGTGCAATAGTCACCATTCTGGTCATAAAACCAAGTGGTCACTTTGAATTGGCTTGGTCATTTGAAATAAAATAGAATATACAATGACATAGCACTTGTTTTATATTGGTTTTGAATTTGGTTTTCAAATTGTATTTGCCTTGAAAACTTGGGTTTAGGTCTTAGAAATCTAGCAAGCAATAAGGCACAAGGTTTGGTTTCATGAACAAGAACGTCTCATAAAAAGAGTACCATTTGTTTCAAATGATGATCACATAAAATAATGAGCTCATATGCTCCTGTTTTTGAATTGTTTTGTTTGAAATGAACTCTATATGATCATGGATGCATGGATGATATGCATGTGTTTGAAACATGATTTTAGGGATGTTACAAATCTAACCCCCTTAAGGTGAATCTCGCCCTCGAGATTCGGTTTGTCTAGCAAATAGGTGAGGGTGGTCTTTCCGAAGATCATCTTCTCTTTCCCATGTTGCTTCCTCTTCGGAATGATGATTCCACTGCACTTTGCAGAACTTGATAGTCTTAGTCCTTGTGAATCTTTCTGCAGTCTCAAGAATCTTGATAGGTTTCTCTTCATAAGTGAGATCACTTTCTAGTTGAACTTCCTCCAAAGGTATACTATCCTTCAAAGAAGTTTCTTCCATTTCTGGATGACATTTCTTAAGTTGACTCACATGAAACACAATATGGACAGCTGACAGAGATTCTGGCAGTTCAATTTCATAGGCAACTTCTCCTTTGCGACTCAGAATCTTGAATGGCCCAACATATCTTGGTGCCAATTTTCCTTTGACTCCGAACCTCTTCACTCCACGAAGTGGTGACACTCTAAGATAAGCTCTATCACCAACTTCGTAGGTGACTTCTCTACGCTTAGGATCTGCGTAGCTTTTCTGTCGGGACTGTGCTATCTTCAACCTGTCCTTTACCAACTTGACCTTCTCTTCGGCTTCCTTGATAAGATCTGGTCCGAATAAACTTCTTTCTCCCACACCATTCCATAACAATGGGGTGGTACACTTTCTTCCGTAGAGAAACTCAAATGGTGCCATCTCAATACTGGCTTGATAGCTGTTGTTATAAGAAAATTCTGCATAAGGCAGACTTTCATCCCAACTGGCTCCATAGTCTAAGGCACATGCCCTCAACATGTCTTCAAGGATCTGATTAGTCCTTTCTGTTTGTCCATCAGTTCGAGGATGAAAAGCAGTACTGAATTCCAACCTCGTTCCTAATGACTCATGTAGCTGTCTCCAAAAATGGGAAGTGAATTGAGTTCCCCTATCAGACACAATACTCTTGGGCACTCCATGTAGACATACAATTCTACTCATGTAGATTCTGGCTAACTTAGCACTTGTATAGGTTGTCTTCACGGGTATGAAATGAGCTACTTTAGTTAGGCGATCCACTACTACCCAAATAGAATTGTATCCTGACCGGGTCCTTGGTAATCCGGTAATGAAATTCATACCAATCTTGACCCACTTCCAATCAGGAATAGGTAGTGGTTGAAGCAAACCTACTGGTTTCTGATGTTCCGCTTTCACTCTAGTACACACATCACACAATGCAATATGTTCGGCGATGTCCTTCTTGAGATTATTCCACCAAAATATTTCTTTCATGTCCATGTACATTTTGGTGTTACCCGGATGAATGGAATACGTAGAGTTGTGTGGTTCCTGTAAAATCAGTTTCCGCAGCTCCGGGTCTTGTGGAACACAGATACGTTTCCCATGCCATAAAGTACCCTGTTCGTCTTCATGGAACCCTTTGGCTTTTCCTTTGCCAATCTTTTCTTTAATCTCCTCGATTTCTTTATCAATCTTCTGGGCTTCTTTGATCTTGTCCAACAAAGTGGGTTGAACATCCAAAGTCATGAGATGTCCTTCAGTCACAATATCCAATCTGAGTTTTCTAAATTGGGTACACAGATCATCTGGCAATTCTCCTTTGGTAAGGCCATTCACAAAAACCTTACGACTTAGAGCATCTGCTACAACATTTGCTTTACCGGGGTGGTATTGCAAACATAGGTCATAGTCCTTGATGAGTTCTAGCCATCTTCTTTGTCTCATATTAATTTCCTTCTGGGTGAAGATATACTTCAAACTTTTGTGATCTGTGAACACCTCACAACGCTTTCCCAAAAGATAGTGTCTCCATGTTTTGAGTGCATGGAAAACAGAGGCTAACTCTAAATCATGAGTAGGATAGTTCACTTCATGAGTTTTGAGTTGTCTCGAGGCATATACCACAACTTTACCGTCTTGCATAAGTACTGCACCCAAACCCTGATGAGATGCATCACAATATACTTGGAAATCTTTTTCCAAATCTGGCAAACACAAGACTGGTGCTGTCACAAGTCTCTTCTTCAATTCCTGAAAGCTGAGTTCACAACCTTCATACCAAGCAAACTTCTTGTCTTTCTTTAACAATTCAGTCATAGGCTTAGCTACCTTGGAGAAATTTTCAATGAACCTTCTGTAGTAACCTGCTAAGCCAAGGAAACTACGAACTTCCTTCACTGACTTGGGAGATTCCCATTCAGTCACAGCTAAAACTTTAGCAGGATCAACTGCTACACCATCCTTTGTCATAACATGTCCTAGAAAACCAACTTTATCCATTCAGTTTATGTTCTCTTAACTTCTCAAGTATCAAACGCAAATGTCCTTCATGCTCTTCTTTGCTCTTGGAGTAGACTAAAATGTCATCGATGAAGACGACAACAAACTTGTCAAGGAATTCCATGAACACCTTGTTCATCATATTCATGAAGTATGCTGGAGCATTGGTCAAACCAAATGGCATTACGGTATACTCATACAATCCATACCTTGTAGTGAATGTTGTCTTAGGTATGTCTTGTTCTCTTATCTTGAGTTGAAAATAGCCTGATCGGAGATCAATCTTTGAGAACACACAAGCTCCTTCTAGCTGATCAAACAAGTCATTGATTCTAGGCAAAGGGTATTTGTTCTTGATAGTCACCTCGTTGAGTGAGCGGTAATCTATGCATAACCTTTGACTTCTATCTTTCTTCTCCACGAACAAAACTTGGGCTCCCCAAGATGAAGAACTTGGTTGAATAAATCCTTTCTGCAACTGTTCTCCAAGTTGTTTCTTGAGTTCTTTCAGTTCATCAACTGACATTTTATAAGGTCTCTTTGCTATTGGTCCAGATCCCGGTACCAAATCTATCAGAAACTCCACATCTCTATCTGGTGGCATTCCTGGCAATTCTTCCGGAAACACGTCCGGATACTCACTCACAATTGGCACACAATCCATGCTAACCCCCTTAAGAGAATTTAGCATACTCCTTCTTGCTTCAAAGTTGGTCTTGAATCTGATCCTTTTATTTTCTGGAGTTGTGAGTGAGACGGTATGGTTGGCACAATCTATCACTCCCTTGTGCTTAGTCATCCAGTGCATTCCCAAAATGACATCCAATCCTTGGGAGTTTAGAATTATCAAGTTAACGGGAAACTTATACTTCCCAAATTCTATGACTAGATCATGACATCCTGAATTCACTATCATTTCTCCACCAGGAGAACTTACTTTTATAGGACACCCAATAGTTTCTACCGGCAGTTCATTTCTTTCAACGAATGCTCTTGATATGAATGAATGAGATGCACCAGTATCAAAGAGAACAAATGCTGGAACAGAATTGAGTTTGAACTTACCAGCCACAGCATCAGGCTCTTCAATAGATTTCCTCCACATTGATGTGGTTCACTTGTCCCTTCTGAAAAGGGTTGGGCTTGTTGGGTCCTTCAACTTTCTTTTCCGGGCATTCATTTGCATAATGCCCCATCTTCTTGCACTTGAATAATCTAACCTGACTTATGTCTTTCTTGACAGGCTGAATTCCACTTCCACTTCCATTACCACTGTGGTGGATCTTGTATCCACCCTTGTGGTTCTTATACTTGTTATTGTCATGACTACGGTGATGCTTGTTGTCATGATGGTTGTGGTTGTGGTGTTTGTTGAATTTCCCATGCTTGTGGGATCCTGAGCTTCCACTATCATCATAATGGGAACGTTTGTGAGACGATCCTGAGCTGTGCTTGTCTGAGTGCTTTCTCTTTCTGCTTTCAACTTGCTTCATTTTGTTCTCCAAAATACCAGCCTTCTCACAGAGAGACTGATAAGTGGGAACATAGGCCACAGCCAACTGTAGATTCATCTCATCATTCAATCCTTCGAGGAACTTTTCTTTCCTCTTAGCATCTGTGTCAACTTCATCTGGCGCATATCGCGCCAGATTGTTGAACTCCTCAATATATTCGGCCACGCTGCAGTGGTGCTGCTTCAGATTATGGAACTCTTTCTTTTTCAGACTCAACACTCCAGATGAGATATGAGCAGTACGAAAGCCATCCTCAAAGATAGCCCATGTCACTTCATCTATGGGAGTGGTGATCTGGAAGTTATCCCACCAAGTAGCGGCTGGTCCCTCTAGCAAATGTGCTGCAAATCTGACCTTTTCTGCATCAGTGCAGCCCACGGTTACCAAGTCCTTGTGTACAGAACGTAGCCAATCATTGGCCACCATGGAATCAGTCGTCCCTAAGAACTTAGTTGGCCTCAATCTCAAGAACCTAGTAAGCATATCAAAACCCGGTGGGTTGTTGTTGTTGTTATTGTTGTTATTGTTGTTATTGTTGTTGTTTTGGTTCTAGATGAATGTCGTCATCATCTGCATCAGTTGAGTTTGAGCGGTCATCATTTGTTGCATTTCTGGAGTGATGTTGTTGTTGTTGTTGTTGTTGTTGGGGTTGGGGTTTGCACGACGGGGAGGCATCTGTGGTTTGTTCAAATAGAGATAAGAATGAGATACCCATAGATGCTTTCATGCACAATAAATCACATAATCAAACACAAAGCATGCAACATGTAACACCCTCAGAATCGGCCCTATGCAAGTTTTAGCCCTTCCCTCCAAACCCGCATAGAAACGATTCAAAGGTGCCCACCAGGCACTTTCGTGCGGGTGGAAAACGAAGTAATATCATTACACAATAGTCCTCGATGGAACCCACAAAACACATATATACAACAGCGACTCAATGAGTCAAGAATACAGATATACAATACAAAGATCCAAATCACCTTTAAAATGATACAGTGTCCGAGTACGGACAAGATGCAAATTGAGCTAAGAGCCCTGAAGAATAACCAATGGCGTCCATAACCCTGCCCAGGCCAAGCCAGAAGGGTAACCCTGCTAACGACGTCGATCTCGAAACCTGCTTAAACAAAAGGGGTGCCGACAAAGGGCAAAGGAAAAAGAGAGAGAGCGGTCAATACTGAGGCCAGTACACGGCGAGGCTAGCATTCGGCTGTCCTAACCTACATAGGTATGGTGGACTGAAGCGGCAGCGCAGCATGCACTTAACAACCTATAGAGACTCGATATAACTGTCGGCTATCATAGAGGGATAAGAAAGACCTATTCGGAACCAACCTGATGCTACCACCAAACATACCCATCCTGGTATTTCCCCCTCGAGACCAAACGAGGAAGTCAACCGAGGAACTCACACAGTTGGCAGTTTTATTTATTCAGTTATCGTTGCAGCAATTACTAGTCAGGTATAGATGGTCATCCTGATATAATAAGCAGTGGGCAGTTTTAGTTAACCATTTCGTTGTAGTTGCAACACTTACTAGTCAGATACGATTAGGATGAGACATCCCAAACCCAGCAGTTGTTGGTACTTTTATTTAGCCATTCCGTTGCAGTGAAGCTGATTACTAGTCATATCGGATACAAGTCAAATTATAGCAGTAAACTTTAGTTATAGTTGTGTATGATCGAGAACTGTGCTCCAAGTCGTCCATAACCGAGGACACGACTTTTCGAAAAGATTTAACCTGCGGTGCACCAAAGTATCCACACGCATTCGACCCTTTTGCGGATCGGTTAACATACACCCATCGGTATGTCGGGGCCTAAGTCATGACGTTTCCTGCACCCAAAGCAAGTACATGGGGCCACCCCACTAAGCTACCATAGCAAGTCGGCGGTCTCGAGACGGACTCGGGGTTTGCGTCAATGGTAGAAACGACGGGAACCCGAAAATGAGATGGCTTGTCGATACACCGAAAACACTCCGCTTACCTAAGCAGTCAAAGATTGCCACAATTTAAATTAAGCAGTAAAGCATGGCATAAGTACATGATAGTAATAAAGCCCCAAACTAATTGTGGCCCCCAGTACAATACTTTGAAATCAGGTACTAATCTATGGGGGTGCCCATACACCCCACCTGTGGTTAGTGCGCTCGATCTCGGAACAGGTGTCAAGAACTCGGGGTCCTACGGGACACCAGTGAGTGGTTAAAATCCAAATATTGTCTATTACCCACCGGTGCCTCTGCATTTACCTACTTCAATTTTAGTTATTAAACAATAATTAAAGTCTTGATCATATCCAACATTAAACATGCGGCAATACTCCAACAACTGTGGTACTTGACGACACGCAACAACACTTGAGCAAGCGACTACGACGCGCAAGTCCAACTATCTACCAAACAACAGGTAATAGGATGTGTCCAACGCAATATAAGGCTGCAAGGGATGTTCCGGGTACGAAAACTAGAGCACCGCAACACAGATAGCAATAGATCAATAGGAGGAAATAAATACTATAAAAGTAAGATAGGTAGAAAGGGGGAGATGCTCTCCTGAAAAACATTGCCGAAGGTCCACCGGGGATCAGGTCGACACTCGCATCAACTCATCGGCCTAATCCGTGAAGAAGCGAAGCACTAGCAGAAACACCAGATGCAATATTTAATACTACAGCATAAGATCGGGCATGATGCATGTATGATGTATGACATGGCAAAGATGCAATGCAATTAGGCAATATTAAGCGGAACCGGGGTCCCGACAATTACTTAGATGGTTAAAGTTGTCTCGATACCCCGCAATTTAAATGTTGTATTAACAGGGCAAGATAAGTTACCGGTTCGCTACACAAATTTAAATGAGGCCAATATAAGACTAGATTTTCCCGCATATGGCCCCCATATTTAATTATGAGGTGAATCGGCATAATGCCCCCAAACCACACAATGTATGCAAGTATGAACAATTGATTTGCAACAATTTATATAGATGTCAATTTATAAAATAGGGCTCGAGAGAAAGGGTCACACATTAGGGTTCGAAGATCTTGGGGTACGAAGGGGTTCGGTTCGGGCGCGCCGGGATCAGTCTTCGGGGTCCGAGAAGGAAGATCTACGCGTTCCATGAAGAAGTTCATGTCGATGGTAGATCTTGGCATTGCGTAAATGGCATCGGTCGATGAGAATATCGGAGTACATGCATCGCCACGGTCTCACTTCGGATCTTCTTGGTCACATGTACAGGAACCAACAAGCACATTACAGAGTAACACAAAATTTGATCATAGGACACGATCTTAACCACAGAGACATCCACTCACGGGGCAGATGGCCATCAGACGTGCGCACACGCGGGCTCACGAGCAGCCAAGGCGAGGTCGAGACTTCGACGGGGAGCAGGCGAGAGTGCTAGGAAGGAGAGGTGCGGTCGCGGGGTGCCAAGGCTCGAGGACGGGCGAGCGGCGAGCAGCAGGGCCGGTCGGTGCTCACAGGGTCGGCAGGCTCGGTGGGGACGACCGCTGTAGAGGAGGTCGGGGACGAGTCGGGCAGGGCGGCACTGGGCACCGACGCAGCTGCGATGGCACGACGGCGGGCGAAGCGGCGGGACCGAACAAGGATGTTTGGCCGGGGACGTGCGGAGGTGGCGGCGTCGACCCCGGTGGCGGCCAGGTGTCGCAGAAGATGGTGTGGGGAGTTCCCCTGGCAGCGGACAGAGGAGGCCCCGGCGAGCTTGGGGTGGTACTGGTCGAGCTTGGTGGCGACGCAGAGGAAGCCCAGGTCGATGGAGGTTGGCAGGGAGGGGCGGCGGCGGGACGCGAGAGAGGAGCGGCGCCAAAGGGGAGGTGAGGCGGCGGGGGCAGACGACAAAGATGGGCGGCCCGGCTCTCGAAGCGGGGAGGCGAGGTCGTGGCCGGAGGAAGCGGAGGGCTGGCGGCAAGCGGCGAGGTGGTCTGGCGTGGCACAATGAGGTCGGCGGCGGCGGTTGCTTCGTGGATTGGGGATGGAGGCGAGAGAGGCATCGCGAGGGGAGAGGGTGGGCGACCTGGCGGTTCGGTCACGCACGGGGTGGGTCTTGCAGCCAGGTGGGCCCGGGGTTGCGGGTGGGGCTCGGGGAACGGCGATCAGGGTGGGGATCGATCGGTTGTGTGGGCAGGAGGGGAGTGGGTTGGAGGAGGTGGCAGATGGTGGTTGGGTGGATGGAGGGAGGAGAGATGAGGTGGAGGGGGTTCGGTGAGGTGGCGGCTGGTAAGAGGGTGGAGGTTGGGGCCAGGATGATGTGGCGGCCTGGGATAGGCTGGGGTGAGGTGGCTGGGGATGGGTAGATTAGGATTAGGTGGGAAAGGTTTGGGGAGTCTGGTTTTTTACGGGGGTGGCCGACTGGGTCAGATCGGCCTGGTACGGCTGCCCCTAAAAATAAAGTAAATATTTTATTATTTAAAACGGGGCGTTTGAAATCCATTGGTAGACGAAACAAAATAATCCGGAGACCCGGGTTTTGTGTTTGAATAAAGACGGGGCGTTCGGAAGACAAAAATAGATTTTTCGAAGATAGTTTTATGCAAACAAATGCAAGATGACATGACGATGCTCAAATGCAATGTGGAATGATGACATGAGGATGCGGTCATGATGATGCAATGCACAAAAACAACGCAATTTTCTAGTAGTGGTTTTTGCGGGGCGCCACAATTCGACACCACTAACAATGGATCTCGCCCTCGAGATCCGCCTCATGGTACCGGGAAGAAGGGCGGCGATCTGAATCTTCTCGCATCGTGTAGATCCTCGCGACACCACTAACAAGAGGTCGTTGTCCGTGATCGTCGAGAGAACACTCCGGGAACAAAAGGTCGAAGGTAGAGGTATCAACAAATAAAGCCACCTCTATCTCCGATAGAAAGAGAGAACCGATGCATTCTCATCCACTTCAATGTACACAAGCGAATAGAGTGAGTAGTCGGCATGGGGGCCAATCCATCACGCACCCAAACTATTACTCTGCACAATCAGTAGAAAAGCGTGCAACCATTCTCGGAATCAGACTGAAGATCTTGACAATCGAGGTTCAGAAACAAAGGAGTGATGCAGACTCTGCATCGGATCTGGCGTAGATGATGTCGTCGCGTCGGAAAACACCGAAAGGCACGAGAAGGAACAAAGAGAAGTCCACCAGACGAAGGATTCCTCGGATAGCATGAAGACCAGATGTAGCAACACCGTTACCAAAGGAGGAAGCGAAACCCTGAAGGTACGATGGAACCCAACCACGAGAAATCCTGGACTCGAAGAGAGAGAAGAGAGCGGATTCAAAACACGCAGAGGTGAGAGGAGAGCGGCAGAGGGGTAAGGAGTAAAATCAGACTTAATTAGAACTATCTAACCGATTTTGCAAAAATAGTTTTGAAACTCTACTTCGACCGTTAGCTAGGTTATCCTACAGGCTGGACTTGTGGGGTATCGCAACTGCTGAGCTCTGATACCACTCTGTAACACCCTCAGAATCGGCCCTATGCAAGTTTTAGCGCTTCCCGCCAAACCCGCATAGAAACGATTCAAAGGTGCCCACCAGGCACTTTCGTGCGGGTGGAAAACGAAGTAATATCATTACGCAATATTCCTCGATGGAACCCACAAAACACATATATACAACAACGACTCAATGAGTCAAGAATACAGATATACAATACAAAGATCCAAATCACCCTTAAAACGATACAGCGTCCGAGTACGGACAAGATGCAAATTGAGCTAAGAGCCCTGAAGAATAACCAATGGCGTCCATAACCACCTTGCCCAAGCCGGAAGGGTAACCCTGCTAATGACGCCGATCTCAAACCTGCTTAAACAAAAGGGTGCCGACAAAGGGCAAAGGAAAAAGAGAGAGCGGTCGATCTGAGGCCAAGATGCAGCGAGGCTAGAATTCGGCGGTCCTCGCCTACATAGGTATGGTGGACTGAAGCGACAGCGCAGCATGCACTTAACAACCTATAGAGACTCGATATAAATGTTGGCTATCAGAGAGGGATAAGAAAGACCTATTCGGAACAAACCTGATGCTACCACCAAACATACCCATCCTGGTATTTCCCCCTCGAGACCAAACGAGGAAGTCAACCGAGGAACTCACACAGTTGGCAGTTTTATTTATTCAGTTATCGTTGCAGCAATTACTAGTCAGGTATAGATGGTCATCCTGATATAATAAGCAGTGGGCAGTTTTAGTTAACCATTCCGTTGTAGTTGCAACACTTACTAGTCAGATACGATTAGCATGAGACATCCCAAACCCAGAAGTTGTTGGTACTTTTATTTAGACATTCCGTTGCAGTGAAGCTGATTACTAGTCATATCGGATACAAGTCAAATTATAGCAGTAAACTTTAGTTATAGTTGTCTATGATCGAGAACTGTGCTCCAAGTCGTCCATAACCGTGGACACGGCTTTTCGAAAAGATTTAACCCTGCAGGGGTGCACCAAAGTATCCACACGCACTTCGACCCTTTTTGCCAGATCAGTTAACATACACCCATCGGTATGTCGGCGGGGCCTAAGTCATGACGTTTCCCAGACCCAAAGCAAGTACATGGGGGCCACCCCACTAAGCTACCCGCAACAAAGTCGGCCGGTCTCCGAGACGGACTCAGGGTTTGCGTCAATGGCTGTAAACGACTGGGAACCCGAAAATGAGACTGGGCTTGTCGATACCGCGAAAACACTCCGCTTACCTAAAGATGCAGTGCGATGCCGCACACTTTAAATTAAGCAGTAAAGCATGGCATAAGTACAGGATAGTAATAAATCCCCAAACTAATTGTGGCCCCCAGTACAATACTTTGAAATCAGGTACTAATCGATGGGGGTGCCCATACACCCCACCTATGGTTAGCGCTCTCGATCTCGGAACAGGTGTCAAGAACTCGGGGTCCTACGGGACACCAGTGAGCGGTTAAAATCCAAATATTGTCTATTACCCACCGGTGCCTCTGCATTTACCTACTTCAATTTTAGTTATTAAACAATAATTAAAGTCTTGATCATCTCCAACATTAAACATGCGGCAATACTCCAACAACTGTGGTACTTGATGACACGCAACAGCACTTGAGCAAGCGACTACGACGCGCAAGTCCAACTATCTACCAAACAACAGGTAATAGGACGTATCCAAGGCAATATAAGGCTGCAAGGGATGTTCCGGGTACGAAAACTAGAGCATCGCAACACAGATAGCAATAGATTAACAGGAGGGAATAAATACTATAAAATTAAGATAGGTAGAAAGGGGGAGATGCTCGCCTGAAAAACATTGCCGAAGGTTCACCGGGGATCAGGTCGACACTCGCATCAACTCATCGGCCTAATCCGTGAAGAAGCGAAGCACTAGCAGAAACACCGGATGCAATATTTAATACTACGGCATAAGATCTGGCATGATGCATGTATGATGTATGACATGGCAAAGATGCAATGCAATTAGGCAATATTAAGCGGAACCGGGGTCCCGACAATTACTTAGATGGTTAAAGTTGTCTCGATACCCCGCAATTTAAATGTTGTATTAACAGGGCAAGATAAGTTACCGGTTCGCTACACAAATTTAAATGAGGCCAATATAAGACTAGATTTGCCCGCATATGGGCCCCATATTTAATTATGAGGTGAATCGGCATAATGCCCCCAAACCACACAATGTATGCAAGTATGAACAATTGATTTGCAACAATTTATATAGATGTCAATTTATAAAATAGGGCTCGAGAGAAAGGGTCACACATTAGGGTTCGAAGATCTTGGGGTTCGAAGGGGTTCGGTTCGGGCGCGCCGGGATCAGTCTTCGGGGTCCGAGAAGGAAGAGCTACGCGTTCCATGAAGAATTTCATATCGATGGTAGATCCTGGCATTGCGTAAATGGCATCGGTCGATGAGAATATCGGAGTACATGCATCGCCACGGTCTCACTTCGGATCTTCTTGGTCACATGTACAGGAACCAACAAGCACATTACAGACTAACACAAAATTTGATCATAGGACACGATCTTAACCACGGAGACATCCACTCACGGGGCAGATGGCCATCAGACGTGCGCACACGCGGGCTCACGAGCAGCCAAGGTGAGGTCGAGACTTCGACGGGGAGCAGGCGAGGGTGCTAGGAAGGAGAGGTGCGGTCGCGAGGTGCCAAGGCTCGAGGACGGGCGAGCGGCGAGCAGCAGGGCCGGTCGGTGCTCACAGGGTCGGCAGGCTCGGTGGGGACGACCGCTGCAGAGGAGGTCGGGGACGAGTCGGGCAGGGCGGCACTGGGCACCGACGCTGCAGTGACGAGCACGACGGCGGGGCGAGCGGGGACCGCGAACAAGGATTGCTGGGCGTCGGGGACGTGCGGAGGCGGAGGCGTCGACCCCGGTGGCGGCCAGGCGTCGCAGAAGAAGGTGTGGGGAGGTCCCCTGGCAGCGGACAGAGGAGTCCCCGGCGAGCTTGGGGTGGTACTGGTCGAGCTTGGTGGCGACGCAGAGGAAGCCCAGGTCGATGGTGGTTGGCAGGGAGGGGCCGCGGCGGCGGCGGGACGCGAGAGGGGAGCGGCGCCAAGGGGGAGGTGAGGCAGAGGCGGCCGGGGACGGCAGCACTCGGGGCGGCCCGGCTCTCGAAGCGGGGAGGCGAGGTCGTGGCCGGAGGAAGGGAAGGCGGAGGGGCCTGGCGGCAGGGCGACGAGGTGGGGTCTGGCGGCGACGAGGTGGGGTCTGGCGGCGGCGCACAATGAGGTCGGCGGCGGCGGTTGCTGCGTGGATTGGGGATGGAGGCGAGAGAGGCATCGCGAGGTGAGAGGGTGGGCGACCTGGCGGTTCGGTCGCGCGCGGGGTGGGTCTCGCAGCCAGGTGGGCCCGGGTTTGCGGGTGGGGCTCGGGGAACGGCGATCAGGGTGGGGATTGATCGGTTGTGTGGGCAGGAGGGGAGTGGGTTGGAGGAGGTGGCAGATGGTGGTTGGGTGGATGGAGGGAGGAGAGATGAGGTGGAGGGGGTTCGGTGAGGTGGCGGCTGGTAAGAGGGTGGAGGTTGGGGCCAGGATGATGTGGCGGCCTGGGATAGGCTGGGGTGAGGTGGCTGGGGATGGGTAGATTAGGATTAGGTGGGAAAAGGTTTGGGGAGTCTGGTTTTTTACTGGGGGTGGCCGACTGGGTCGGATCGGCACGGTTCGGCTGCCCCTAAACATAAAGTAAATATTTTATTATTTAAAACAGGGCGTTTGAAATCCATTGGTAGACGAAACAAAATAATCCGGAGACCCGGGTTTTGTGTTTGAATAAAGACGGGGCGTTCGGAAGACAAAAATATATTTTTCGAAGATAGTTTTATGCAAACAAATGCAAGATGACATGACGATGCTCAAATGCAATATGGCATGATGACATGAGCATGCGGTCATGATGATGCAATGCACAAAAACAACGCGATTTTCTAGTAGTGGTTTTTGCGGGGCGCCACACAACACAAAGGTAAAGGTTCAACAACAAGATAACAAGTTCACAAAGTAAAACACGCAAGTAGCAATCCATCCACATGTCGGATGGTCAATAACAAGTTCTCAAGCAACAATTATGATAATAAAAGATAAATGAGTAGTCAAATCTACTCCTCGGCATCAATCTCCTCCTCGACAAAGGTAAGACCTGCGTTCTCCATCGCGGTCTTGTATTCCTCGACTCTAGTGGTCAAGGTATCCATCTTGGCTTTGAGAGCCCTGTTCTGGGAGCGAAGCCTCTCAATCACCGTCTGCTGCTCGAGCTCGAAGTCCTTGGACTGCAGTTCTTCAGTCATGTCCCGATCTTCTTGTTCCTATCCTGGACACGCTTCTCCTGACTCTTGAATTTCCTGTCCTGGCGCTCGAACTTCGCCTCCATTTCCTTGACTATCTCGTCTTGCTCCGCGAAGAGCTTGTCCTTCTCGCGAAGCTGCACCTGGAGCTCGTCATTGTTGAGCATGACGTTGGTCCTGTCAGTGTCCACGTGCCTAATGAGAGACTCTAAGTCCTGGAGGTACAGGCGAATCGGATCTGCTGCGTCCCTCGAATCGTCCTCGAAGTCGATGGACTCTCCATCCTCATCACGTCTTCCGAAGACGTGGAAGTGGGTACCTCTAACCTTTCGGGAGTGTCTCCCTAGCAGACGTCCTATCAGATCGTGCATGAGCTTGAAGACAATGGCCTCCATGGTAGGCTCTGTCTAGCATCCGGGCTGGTTGACCTTGAATCCCCAGAGATCCTTCCTCTCAAATTTGGTGAGGGGAAGCACCATGATGGTGGGAAGAGGAAGATTGAGCAAAGTAGTAAGCTCAACGATACGAGAACCAAAGAGAGTAACCTGGATCTCCTCAACAGTGCTGATGGTAACAGTAGGCATATATTTATAAGATAGAAAAGTTAGAACAACACAATTCAAGATAAAACAAAAGACAAAACATCACATACATATCCTTGGAAATCAAAACACACAAGTCATGGCATACATGGATCCATTACAACAACCAAGGTTCAATCTTATTTTAAAGCAACATTTGGAAAATAAGGTGATAGGTGGTGGTCCAACTAACGAAGTACGTTTACAATCCTATCTCACTGGATCTGTTGGCTAACATAATATTTCTAGAAGCAATCAGCCTATCTTGGTCACATGATTCCATCACTAAGTCTATAATGTCTCCTCTTAAGGTTTGGTTGGTAGCTTCCAACTCTTGGGTATGTTCCTTCTCTTTCCTTAGATCATTTTGGAGGTTGAGCATTCTGCACTTAACTCTATCACCAAGTTCTTTGATGGTCTTCCAAGCTGCATCCTTTGCTGATTCAAAGAATGTAGTGCGCACCACTGAATTGGTGAACATGCAGAATCCTTTTTCCTGGTGGTTGTCTTCATTGTTTTTATACAAGTGAAGTTGCACCCACCAGTATTCCACTCCTTCATCCATCACAGGAAAACCTTTGTACACAGCTGCACCTTGTATCTCTAATGCAACCATGAGCTCCTTGAGAGCCTTGGGGAATTCTGTCTCACACTCCAAAGTCATTGTCATGAGTGGTCCTTTCCTTACGGCTTCGTTGATGGAGTTCTTCTACAAATAGAGATGAGGAAGAAGATTAGAAAAGTTTTACGAGAAGAATAGACAAGTGTAGAAGTTGAACAAAAAATTTCCTTAGTGGTTTCCAATCCTAAGGTCATAATCCTACAGGCAACACAGTCCTCTGATACCATCTGTAAGATCCCTCCTTTGTAAAGGAAAAGGATCCCTGTGATTGCAATGCTAGTCCCTGGATCATTGCTAGCATCCACAGTTTAAGATGAAGTACACAGATACAAAGGTCATTTATTACATCCATTCCAGAGATAAACATAGTCTTTACAACTCCAAGGCCAAAGGCCTAATACAAGAGTTTCAATAAGTAAATAAGTAAAAGTCTTCATCTTCATGTGCCACAGGCAAACATGTTGAGTGTAGACTCATCACACCTAATCCTCATCAGAGTAACCTGCAACATCACAAGTTACAGCCACAGTGGGTCAATACTTTTGGAATAGTATTGGCAAGTGATACCTTAGTAAATTTTAAGTGGACTAGATACTATATGCAATTTTGGCTAAGTGTAGCTTGGCTTGATTTGCTCAAAATATATTTTGCCTATTAGTTGAAATCACTAAGTTATTCTTGATAGCTTCCATGCCTTGATGCTCAAGTTGTCCATTGCCATGGACTTGGCTAAGTACTTAGATTTTTCCATCTGCAGAGGTTGTGCACTTTCCCCACCAGACTTGGTTTCACCAAGACAGGACCTTTCAGAAGCCTTCCCTTAGACCAAATGGACGCGTTCCAACCTATCATCCCACTACCACCAACTGTCCAAATGGCTAAGTTCTAGCAACTTATGTGATCCAGGCAGAGCCCATATTGCCAAGTGGCTGCACTAGAAGCTTCTTAACACTTGGCCTCTAAAATCTCTTTGTTCCTGGGTAGCTTACCACAAGTGAGATACACAAGGTAAACCATAGAAATGGGCCTTGTGTAACCACTCAACATAAACCAAACCTTCCATTCCACCCAGGTTC
This sequence comes from Avena longiglumis, assembly GCA_030063025.1. NCBI lineage: Eukaryota > Viridiplantae > Streptophyta > Magnoliopsida > Poales > Poaceae > Avena > Avena longiglumis. The sequence goes on from CP125979.1 coordinate 430,161,067, forward strand.
CATGGGATTTGCATGGCTCGTCAGATCCGATACATGTTTGAGAGTTATTACCAAAAACTCATCATTTTAGTGTTTTCTAACCGTTTGCATGAGTAATCGCCCACAGTATTAGGGTTCCAAGGCGATTTACATATTTGAGAGGTATGATGAAAATTCGTATATCTTGCTTTTTATGGTCGTTTCCATGACTTATTGACCACAGTTTTGGGGTTCCAGGGCGATTTAAAACAATTGTAAGGCCTGATACATGTTTGAGAGGTATGACCAAAAAGTCCATGTTTTTGCATTTTATGGTCTTTTCATGAGTTATTGCCCACTGTTTTGGTGTTAAAGGGAGATTTACAACGACTGTAAGGCCCGATACATGTTTGAGGGCATGACCAAGAACTCGTTGTTTTCGTCTTCTATGGCCGTTTTTATGAGCTATTGTCCACAGTTTTGGGGTTCTAGGGGATTTGCTTGGCTCGTCAGATCTGATACATGTTTGAGAGTTATTACCTAAAACTCGCCAATTTCGTGTTTTCTGACCGTTTGCATGTGTAATCGCCCATAGTATTAGGGTTCCAAGGAGATTTACATATTTGAGAGGTATGACGAAAATGTCGTCTTTTTTGCTTTTTATGGTCATTTCCATGAGTTAGTGACCACTGTTTTGGAGTTCCAGGGCGATTTACAACAACCATAAGGCCTGATACATTATTGAGAGGTATCGCCCATTGTATGGTTGTTGCATGAATTATTGGCCACAGTCTTTGGGTCAAGCGCGATTTACAACGACCGTAAGGCCCGATACATTTTTGAGGGCATGACCAAGAACTCGTCGTTTTCATGTTCTATGGCCGTTTTTATGACCGCAAGGCCCACGGTTTTGGGGTTCCAGGGGGATTTGCATGGCTCGTAAGATCCGATACATGTTTGAGAGTTGTGACCGAAATCTCGTCATTTTCGTGTTTTTGACAGTTTGCATGAGCTATCGCCCACAGTTTTGGGGTTCTAGGGCGATATACATATTTGAGAGGTATGACAAAAAGGTCGTCGTTTTTTGATTTTTATTGTCGTTTCCATGAGTTATTGCCCATAGTTTTGGGGTTCCAAGCGATTTACAATGACCGTGGGTGATACATATTTGAGAGGTATGACCAAAAAGTCATCGTTCTCGTGTTTTATAGTTGTTTTCGTGAGTTTTGACCATGGTTTTGGGGTTCCAAGGGGATTTGCATAGCCTGTAAGACCCGATACATGTTTTAGAGTTATGACCAAAAAACTCATCATATCCGTATTTTATGGCCATTTTCATCAGCTATTTCCCACTGTTTTGGGGTTGTAGAGCAATTTACATGTTTGAGGTCATGACCAAAAACTCGTCGTTTTCCTGTTTTAGGACCATTTTCATGAGCTATGGCCCACAGTTTTTGGGTTCCAGCGCGAAATAGAAGTTTGAGAGGTATGACCAAAAACTTATCGTTTTCGGGTTTTATGGTCGTTTTCATGAGTTATTGCCCACGTGTAAGATCCCTCTTTTGTAAAGGAAAAGGATCCCTGTGATTGCAATGCTAGTCCCTGGATGATTGCTAGCATCCACAGTTTAAGATGAAGTACACAGATACAAAGGTCATTTATTACATCCATTCCTGAGATAAACATAGTCTTTACAACTCCAAGGCCACAGGTCTAATACAAGAGTTTGAATAAGTAAATAAGTAAAAGTCTTCATCTTCATGTGCCACAGGCAAACATGTTGAGTGTAGACTCATGACACCTAATTCGCATCAGAGTAACCTGCAACATCACAAGTTACAACCACAGTGGGTCAATACTTTTAGAATAGTATTGGCAAGTGATACCTTAGTAAATTTTAAGTGGACTAGATACTATATGCAATTTTGGCTAAGTGTAGCTTGGCTTGCTTTGCTCAAAATAGATTTTTCCTATTAGTTGAAATCACTAAGTTTTCTTTGTCAAAACTTTTCCCAAGGAACCACGAATAGACATTGAGGTCCTTCACCCTTGTTCACCCACAAGTTTTTACTTAGAAATTGGGATGAGGAGATTCTTGATAGCTTCCATGCCTTGATGATCAAGTTGTCCATTGCCATGGACTTGGCTAAGTACTTAGATTTTTCCATCTGCAGAGGTTGTGCACTTTCCTCACAGACTTGGTTTCACCAACAGGACCTTTCGAAGCCTTCCTTAGACCAAATGGACGTTCCAACCTATCATCCCACTACCACCAACTGTCCAAATGGCTAAGTTCTAGCAACTTATGTGATCCAGGCAGAGCCCATATTGCCAAGTGGCTGCACTAGAAGCTTCTTAACACTTGGCCTCCAAAATCTCTTTGTTCCTGGGTGGCTTACCAAAAGTGAGATACACAAGGTAAACCATAGAAATGGGCCTTGTGTAACTAACATAAACCAAACCTTCCATTCCACCCAGGTGTTTCATTTACTTAGTTGTTTTATTAGGTAAAACTCAAGTATAAAGACTTAGAAATATTTTCATCATAGTATGTATATTTTACCAACCCTTGTTTGCTACTAGCTAGGCTAAGCATGGCATAGATAGTAACTTAACTTAGAAATTCCCTAGCATTTCTACAACTACTAGGATTTCCCAACATGGCATATAAGCAAAATATTATCATGCAAGTCTATCAAAATATTTCTAATGCTTAGTAGAAAACATAGGAATGATAACATTCATGAAGTACCACTTGCCTTGGTAGTTGGGAGAGTAGCACTCCTCACAATCACAATCACTAGCACCAAAATCTACACAAGAAATGGTAGCCACAGATTACACACAAAACATATACAATCAAAAATATATGCATGCATGCAAGATGCTAAGTGATGATTTTCAAAACTCAACCAAGCAAGTGCATAGTACTGAATCCTAAACAAGTCAAAAACTTGCCAAACAATAATTATTTAACCCTTAAAACAATTCCTAATCATTTCATATACTCAAAATAAGCCCTACACATGTTTCTGCAAATTAAACCTTTTTAACAGAAGCTAAACATTAAACACATTGCATAATCAGAAAGATCTTGCTCTCCTGATTCCAACGGTATAAATTTTTTCAAATTCTAACGTGGGAATCAAAAGTTACAAACAAAACAAATTTGAACAATAATCTGATTCAAAATCTGTTTTAAATCTAAACTACTGCCACATGGCGCTATCCTATTGGCCGGTACCATTTCACTCAGGATCACTCTTCCACGCCGTCGGATCAAGTTAGATCCAACGTGCCAGATCTAAATAAAACACTTCGCTCCAGATCTAATCTAGTCCCTACGATACAGATCTAACGGCGGCTGCTGCTTTGACCAAAGTCGAGCGGCGCTAGCGCTGGCCAGCCAGTGGCGGGCTGTCAGTGGCGGTGCCGGCGAACTAGGTCGCCCGGGGAGGGGAGAGGGTGCTCACCAGAACCGCAGTGATGAGGTGAAGCTCAACGTGTCCCTGGCTGGCGAAGGGGCGCTCGGAGTCGTCAGGGATTCCTCGCCGGAGTTCGCGAACGCGTCGGGTACGGCTGCTCGTCGACATTGGCGAAGATACAGATCACGCCAGGGCAAAATAAGCAGTGCGTCAGATGCGTGGAGTGATGCTGGTCATGCGTGTCAAAGACAGAACAAGGCGCGGTCAGAACTAACCAGGAAGGTTCGCCGGAGTTGGAGACGGCGTCGGATTCTCTCGGTGCTCGTCGAAGTCGAAGCTCTAGATCACAAACACACGGGCAAAGGGGATCAGGAGGTGCGCAAGGAAGTTGCGAAGCTGTTCGTATGAACCAGAGAGGAAGGGGCGCACGAAGTTTACCAGGATTGGTCGCCAGAGTAGGTTCTGTCTGCGACGGCGCAAGAGCGAATACTGGCAGCCTGGTGGTGAGAAGAGTGTGTAGTGTGGGGGGAAATGACCGCGAGGGGTAGAGGTTTATGTAGCCGGAGCTGGGCGTGGAGTTACTCGCGGAATCAATGGGAATCAACGCGGCAGTGACTGCGGCGAGTAATGGCGGCGTGAGCAGCACAGGCGCGCGTGATTGACGAAGACGACGATGGGGTCACGGGTCCACATGTCACCGAAATAAACAGAGGGGAGGTGGGGTCCGGGCGTCAGCGACTTCGTGGGTGCGTCTGCGTGTGAAAGAGAGAGAGGGGGACCAGGTGGGCTAAATGGGCTGCGTCTGTTGCTGGGCTCAATTACGGGCGCCGGCCCTTTTCTCTTTCTTATCTCTTTTTCTTTTTCTAAATTGATTTTCTGGAATGATTTCCAAATGAATTCAAAAGCTATTTGAATTCAAATCTTTTCAGGATTTTTGCAGTGTGCAATAGTCACCATTCTGGGCATAAAACCAAGTGGTCACTTTGAATTGGCCTGGTCATTTGAAATAAAATAGAATATACAGTGGCATAGCACTTGTTTTATATTGGTTTTGAATTTGGTTTTCAAATTGTATTTGCCTTGAAAACTTGGGTTTAGGTCTTAGTAATCTAGCAAGCAATAAGGCACAAGGTTTGGTTTCATGAACAACAACCTCTCATAGAAAGAGTAGCATTTGTTTCAAATGATGATCACATAAAATAATGAGCTCATATGCTCCTGTTTTTGAATTGTTTTGTTTGAAATGAACTCTATATGATCATGGATGCATGGATGATATGCATTAGTTTGAAACATGATTTTAGGGATGTTACTCCACGGTTTTGGGGTTCTAGGGGGATTGCATGGCCCGTAAGACCCGACACATGTTTTAGAGTTATGAACAAAAAACTCGTCATATCCGTGTTTTATGGCCATTTTCATGTGCTATTGCCCACCATTTCGGGGTTGTAGGGCAATTTACATGTTTGAGGGCATGACCAAAAACTACTCGTTTTCGTGTTTTATGGCCGTTTTGGGGTTCTAGGGGATTTGCATGGCTCGTCAGATCCGATACATGTTTGAGAGTTATTACCTAAAACTCGTCATTTTCGTGTTTTCTGACCGTTTGCATGTGTAATCGCCCATAGTATTAGGGTTCCAAGGCGATTTACATATTTGAGAGGTTTGACGAAAATGTCGTCTTTTTTGCTTTTTATGGTCATTTCCATGAGTTATTGCCCACAGTTTTGGGGTTCTAGGGGGATTGCATGGCCCGTAAGACCCGATACATGTTTCAAAGTTATGAACAAAAAACTAGTCATATCCGTCTTTTATGGCCATTTTCATGAGCTATTTCCCACAATTTTGGAGTAGTAGGGAAATTTACATGTTTGAGGGCATGACCAAAAACTCATCGTTTTCGTGTTTTATGGCCGTTTTCATGAGTTATTGCCAACTGTTTTGGGGTTCCATGGCGAAATAGATGTTTGAGATGTATGACCAAAAAGTTGATGTTTTTGCATTTAATGGTTGTTTCATGAATTATTGCCCACAGTTTTTGGGTTCGAGGGAGATTTCCAACAACCGTAAGGCCCGATACATGTTTGGGAGATATGACCAAAAAGTCGATGTTTTTGCGTTTTATGGTCTTTTCATGCGTTATTGCCAACTGTTTTGGTGTTAAAGGGAGATTTACAATGACCTTAAGGCCCGATACATGTTTGAGGGCATGACCAAGAACTCGTTTTTTTCGTGTTCTATGGCCGTTTTTATGAGCTATTGTCCACAGTTATGGGGTTCGAGGGGATTTGCATGGCTCGTCAGATCCGATACATGTTTGACAGTTATTACCAAAAACTCGTCATTTTATTGTTTTCTGACGGTTTGCATGAGTAATCGCCCACAGTATTAGGGTTCCAAGGCGATTTAACTATTTGAGAGTTATGATGAAAATTCGTATTTTTTGCTTTTTATGGTCGTTTCCACCACAGTTTTAGGGTTCTAGGGCGATTTACAACAATCGTAAGGCCTATGTTTGAGAGGTATGACAAAAACGTTGTCGTTTTCGCATTTTATTGTCGTTTTCTTGAGTTATTGCCCACGGTTTTGGGGTTCTAGAGGGATTGCATGGCCCGTAAGACCCGATACATGTTTCAGAGTTATGAACAAAAAAACTCGTCATATCCGTGTTTTATGGCAATTTTCATGAGCTATTGCGCACAGTTTTGGAGTTGTAGGGCAATTTACATGTTTGAGGGCATGACCAAAAACTCGTCGTTTTCGTGTTTTATGGCCGTTTTCATGAGTTATTGCCCACAGTTTTGGGGTTCCATGGCGAAATAGATGTTTGAGAGGTATGACCAAAAAGTTGATGTTTTTGCATTTTATGGTTGTTTCATGAATTATTGCCCACAGTTTTTGGGTTCAAGGTAGATTTCCAACAACCGTAAGGCCCGATACATGTTTGGGAGATATGACCAAAAAATCGATGTTTTTGCGTTTTATGGTCTTTTCATGAGTTATTGCCCACTGTTTCGGTGTTAAAGGGAGATTTACAACGACCGTAAGGACCGATACATGTTTGAGGGCATGACAAGGAACTCGTTGTTTTCGTCTTCTATGGCCGTTTTTATGAGCTTTTGTCCACGGTTTTGGGGTTCCAAGGGATTTGCATGGCTCGTCAGATCTGATACATGTTTGAGAGTTATTACCTAAAACTCGTCATTTTCGTGTTTTCTGACCGTTTGCATGTGTAATCGCCCATAGTATTAGGGTTCCAAGGAGATTTACATATTTGAGAGGTATGATGAAAATGTCGTCTTTTTTGCTTTTATGGTCATTTCCATGAGTTAGTGACCACAGTTTTGGGGTTCCAGGGCGATTTACAACAACCATAAGGCCTGATACATGTTTGAGAGGTATGACCAAAAAGTTGTCGTTTTCGTGTTTTATGGTCGTTTTCATGAGTTATTGCCCACGGTTTTGGGTTCTAGGGGGATTGCATGGCCCGTAAGACCCGATACATGTTTCAGAGTTATGACCAAAAAACTAGTCATATCCGTGTTTTAGGGCCATTTTCATGAGCTATTGCCCACAGTTTTGGAGTTGTACGGAAATTTACATGTTTGAGGGCATGACCAAAAACTCGTCGTTTTCGTGTTTTATGGCCGTTTTCATGAGTTATTGCCCACTGTTTTGGGGTTCCATGGCGAAATAGATGTTTGAGAGGTATGACCAAAATGTTGATGTTTTCGTGTTTTATGGTTGTTTCATGAATTATTGCCCACAGTTTTGGGGTTCTAGGGCGATTTCCAACAACCGTAAGGCCCGATACATGTTTGAGAGATATGACCAAAAAATCGATGTTTTTGCGTTTTATGGTATTTTCATGAGTAATTGCCTACTGTTTTGGTGTTAAAGGGAGATTTACAACGACCGTAAGGACCGATACATGTTTGAGGGCATGACCAAGAACTCGTTGTTTTCGTCTTTTATGGCCGTTTTTATGAGCTTTTGTCCACGGTTTTGGGGTTCCAAGGGATTTGCATGGCTCGTCAGATCTGATACATGTTTGAGAGTTATTACCTAAAACTCGTCATTTGTGTTTCGACCGTTTGCATGTGTAATCGCCCATAGTATTAGGGTTCCAAGGAGATTTACATATTTGAGAGGTATGATGAAAATGTCGTCTTTTTGCTTTTATGGTCATTTCCATGAGTTAGTGACCACAGTTTTGGGGTTCGAGGCGATTTACAACAACCATAAGGCTGATTCATTATTGAGAGGTATGACCAAAAGTTGTCATTTTCGTGTTTTATGGTCGTTTTCATGAGTTATTGCCTACGGTTTTGGGTTCTAGGGGATTGCATGGCCGTAAGACCCGATACATGTTTCGAGTTATGACCAAAAGCTAGTCATATCCGTGTTTTAGGGCCATTTTCATGAGCTATTGCCCACAGTTTTGGAGTTGTACGGAAATTTACATGTTTGAGGGCATGACCAAAAACTCGTCGTTTTCGTGTTTTATGGCCGTTTTCATGAGTTATTGCCCACTGTTTTGGGGTTCCATGGCGAAATAGATGTTTGAGAGGTATGACCAAAAAGTTGATGTTTTTGAATTTTATGGTTGTTTCATGAATTATTGCCCACAGTTTTTGGGTTCAAGGGCGATTTCCAACAACCGTAAGGCCCGATACATGTTTGAGAGATATGACCAAAAAATCGATGTTTTTGCGTTTTATGGTCTTTTCATGAGTAATTCCCTACTGTTTTGGTGTCAAAGGGAGATTTACAACGACCGTAAGGACCGATACATGTTTGAGGGCATGACCAAGAACTCGTTGTTTTCGTCTTCTATGGCCGTTTTTATGAGCTTTTGTCCACGGTTTTGGGGTTCCAAGGGATTTGCATGGCTCGTCAGATCCGATACATATTTGAGAGTTATTACCTAAAACTCGTCATTTTCGTGTTTCGACCGTTTGCATGAGTAATCACGCATATTAGGGTTCCAAGGCGATTTACATATTTGAGAGGTATGATGAAAATGTCGTCTTTTTGCTTTTATGGTCATTTCCATGAGTTAGTGACCACAGTTTTGGGGTTCGAGGCGATATACAACAACCATAAGGCCTGATACATTATTGAGAGGTATGACCAAAAGTTGTCATTTTCGTGTTTTATGGTCGTTTTCATGAGTTATTGCCACGGTTTTGTGGTTCTAGGGGATTGCATGGCCGTAAGACCCGATACATGTTTGAGTTATGAACAAAAAACTAGTCATATCCGTGTTTTATGGCCATTTTCATGAGCTATTGCCCACAGTTTTGGAGTTGTACGGAAATTTACATGTTTGAGGGCATGTAGCAAAACTCGTCGTTTTCGTGTTTTTTGGCCGTTTTCATGAGTTATTGCCCACTGTTTTGGGGTTCCATGGCGAAATAGATGTTTGAGAGGTATGACCAAAAAGTTGATGTTTTTGCATTTTGTGGTTGTTTCTTGAATTATTGCCCACAGTTTTTGGGTTCAAGGGCGATTTCCAACAACCGTAAGGCCCGATACATGTTTGGGAGATATGACCAAAAAGTCGATGTTTTTGCGTTTTATGGTCTTTTCATGCGTTATTGCCAACTGTTTTGGTGTTAAAGGGAGATTTACAACGACCGTAAGGCCCGATACATGTTTGAGGGCGTGACCAAGAACTCGTTTTTTTCGTGTTCTATGGCCGTTTTTATGAGCTATTGTCCACAGTTTTGGGGTTCCACGGGATTTGCATGGCTCATCAGATCTGATACATATTTGATAGTTATTACCAAAAACTCATCATTTTATTGTTTTCTGACCGTTTGCATGTGTAATCGCCCATAGTATTAGGGTTCCAAGGAGATTTACATATTTGAGAGGTATGATGAAAATGTCGTCTTTTTTGCTTTTATGGTCATTTCCATGAGTTAGTGACCACAGTTTTGGGGTTCCCGGGCGATTTACAACAACCATAAGGCCTGATACATTATTGAGAGGTATGACCAAAAAGTTGTCATTTTCGTGTTTTATGGTCGTTTTCATGAGCTATTGCCCACGGTTTTGGGTTCTAGGGGGATTGCATGGCCCGTAAGACCCGATACATGTTTCAGAGTTATGACCAAAAAGCTAGTCATATCCGTGTTTTAGGACCATTTTCATGAGCTATTGCCCACAGTTTTGGAGTTGTACGGAAATTTACATGTTTGAGGGCATGACCAAAAACTCGTCGTTTTCGTGTTTTATGGCCGTTTTCATGAGTTATTGCCCACTGTTTTGGGGTTCCATGGCGAAATAGATGTTTGAGAGGTATGACCAAAAAGTTGATGTTTTTGCATTTTATGGTTGTTTCATGAATTATTGCCCACAGTTTTTGGGTTCAAGGGCGATTTCCAACAACCGTAAGGCCCGATACATGTTTGGGAGATATGACCAAAAAGTCGATGTTTTTGCGTTTTATGGTCTTTTCATGAGTTATTGCCAACTGTTTTGGTGTTAAAGGGAGATTTACAACGACCGTAAGGCCCGATACATGTTTGAGGGCATGACCAAGAACTCGTTTTTTTCGTCTTCTATGGCCGTTTTTATGAGCTTTTGTCCACGGTTTTGGGGTTCCAAGGGATTTGCATGGCTCGTCAGATCCGATACATGTTTGAGAGTTATTACCTAAAACTCGTCATTTTCGTGTTTTCTGACCGTTTGCATGAGTAATCGCCCACAGTATTAGGGTTCCAAGGCGATTTACATATTTGAGAGGTATGATGAAAATGTCGTCTTTTTTGCTTTTATGGTCATTTCCATGAGTTAGTGACCACAGTTTTGGGGTTCCAGGGCGATTTACAACAACCATAAGGCCTGATACATTATTGAGAGGTATGACCAAAAAGTTGTCATTTTCGTGTTTTATGGTCGTTTTCATGAGTTATTGCCCACGGTTTTGGGGTTCTAGGGGGATTGCATGGCCCGTAAGACCCGATACATGTTTCAGAGTTATGACCAAAAAGCTAGTCATATTCGTGTTTTAGGACCATTTTCATGAGCTATTGCCCATATTTTTGGAGTTGTACAGAAATTTAAATGTTTGAGGGCATGACCAAAAACTCGTCGTTTTCGTGTTTTATGGCCGTTTTCATGAGTTATTGCCCACTGTTTTGGGGTTCCATGGCGAAATAGATGTTTGAGAGGTATGACCAAAAAGTTGATGTTTTTGAATTTTATGGTTGTTTCATGAATTATTGCCCACAGTTTTTGGGTTCAAGGGCGATTTCCAACAACCGTAAGGCCCGATACATGTTTGAGAGATATGACCAAAAAATCGATGTTTTTGCGTTTTATGGTATTTTCATGAGTAATTGCCTACTGTTTTGGTGTTAAAGGGAGATTTAAAACGACCGTAAGGACCGATACATGTTTGAGGGCATGACCAAGAACTCGTTGTTTTCGTCTTCTATGGCCGTTTTTATGAGCTTTTGTCCACGGTTTTGGGGTTCCAAGGGATTTGCATGGCTTGTCACATCTGATACATGTTTGAGAGTTATTACCTAAAACTCGTCATTTTCGTGTTTTCTGACCGTTTGCATGAGTAATCGCCCACAGTATTAGGGTTCCAAGGCGATTTACATATTTGAGAGGTATGATGAAAATGTCGTCTTTTTTTATGGTCATTTCCATGAGTTAGTGACCACAGTTTTGGGGTTCGAGGCAATTTACAACAACCATAAGGCTGATACATTATTGAGAGGTATGACCTAAATGTTGTCATTTTCGTGTTTTATGGTCGTTTTCATGAGTTATTGCCCACGGTTTTTGGGTTCTAGGGGGATTGCATGGCCCGTAAGACCCGATACATGTTTCAGAGTTATGACCAAAAAACTAGTCATATCCGTGTTTTAGGGCCATTTTCATGAGCTATTGCCCACAGTTTTGGAGTTGTACGGAAATTTACATGTCTGAGCGCATGACCAATCCCTCGTCGTTTTCGTGTTTTATGGCCGTTTTCATGAGTTATTGCCCACTGTTTTGGGGTTCCATGGCGAAATAGATGTTTGAGAGGTATGACCAAAATGTTGATGTTTTCGTGTTTTATGGTTGTTTCATGAATTATTGCCCACAGTTTTGGGGTTCTAGGGCGATTTCCAACAACCGTTAGGCCCGATACATGTTTGAGAGATATGACCAAAAAATCGATGTTTTTGCGTTTTATGGTCTTTTCATGAGTAATTTCCTCTTGTTTTGGTGTTAAAGGAGATTTACAACCGTAAGGACCGATACATGTTTGAGGCATGACCAAGAACTCGTTGTTTTCGTCTTCTATGGCCGTTTTTATGAGCTTTTGTCCACGGTTTTGGGGTTCCAAGGGATTTGCATGGCTCGTCAGATCTGATACATGTTTGAGAGTTATTACCTAAAACTCGTCATTTTCGTGTTTTCTGACCGTTTGCATGTGTAATCGCCCATAGTATTAGGGTTCCAAGGAGATTTACATATTTGAGGGGTATGATGAAAATGTCGTCTTTTTTGCTTTTATGGTCATTTCCATGAGTTAGTGACCACAGTTTTGGGGTTCCAGGGCGATTTACAACAACCATAAGGCCTGATACATTATTGAGAGGTATGACCAAAAAGTTGTCATTTTCGTGTTTTATGGTCGTTTTCATGAGTTATTGCCCACGGTTTTGGGTTCTAGGGGGATTGCATGGCCCGTAAGACCCGATACATGTTTCAGAGTTATGACCAAAAAACTAGTCATATCCGTGTTTTAGGGCCATTTTCATGAGCTATTGCCCACAGTTTTGGAGTTGTACGGAAATTTACATGTTTGAGGGCATGACCAAAAACTCGTCGTTTTCGTGTTTTATGGCCGTTTTCATGAGTTATTGCCCACTGTTTTGGGGTTCCATGGCGAAATAGATGTTTGAGAGGTATGACCAAAAAGTTGATGTTTTTGAATTTTATGGTTGTTTCATGAATTATTGCCCACAGTTTTTGGGTTCAAGGGCGATTTCCAACAACCGTAAGGCCCGATACATGTTTGAGAGATATGACCAAAAAATCGATGTTTTTGCGTTTTATGGTCTTTTCATGAGTTATTGCCTACTGTTTTGGTGTTAAAGGGAGATTGACAACGACCGTAAGGACCGATACATGTTTGAGGGCATGACCAAGAACTCGTTGTTTTCGTCTTCTATGGCCGTTTTTATGAGCTTTTGTCCATGGTTTTGGGGTTCCAAGGGATTTGCATGGCTCGTCAGATCTGATACATGTTTGAGAGTTATTACCTAAAACTCATCATTTTCGTGTTTTCTGACCGTTTGCATGTGTAATCGCCCATAGTATTAGGGTTCCAAGGAGATTTACATATTTGAGAGGTATGATGAAAATGTCGTCTTTTTTGCTTTTATGGTCATTTCCATGAGTTAGTGACCACAGTTTTGGGGTTCCAGGGCGATTTACAACAACCATAAGGCCTGATTCATTATTGAGAGGTATGACCAAAAGTTGTCATTTTCGTGTTTTATGGTCGTTTCATGAGTTATTGCCACGGTTTTGGGTTCTAGGGGATTGCATGGCCGTAAGACCCGATACATGTTTCAGAGTTATGACCAAAAAACTAGTCATATCCGTGGTTTAGGGTCATTTTCATAAGCTATTGCCCACAGTTTTGGAGTTGTACGGAAATTTACATGTTTGAGGGCATGACCAAAACTCGTCGTTTTCGTGTTTTATGGCCGTTTTCATGAGTTATTGCCCACTGTTTTGGGGTTCCATGGCGAAATAGATGTTTGAGAGGTATGACCAAAAGTTGATGTTTTGAATTTTATGGTTGTTTCATGAATTATTGCCCAGTTTTTGGGTTCAAGGCGATTTCCAACAACCGTAAGGCCGATACATGTTTGAGAGATATGACCAAAAATCGATGTTTTGCGTTTTATGGTCTTTTCATGAGTAATTCTCTTGTTTTGGTGTTAAAGGAGATTTACAACGCGTAAGGACCGATACATGTTTGAGGCATGACCAAGAACTCGTTGTTTTCGTCTTCTATGGCCGTTTTATGAGCTTTTGTCCACGGTTTTGGGGTTCCAAAGGATTTGCATGGCTCGTCGGATCGATACATGTTTGAGTTATTACCTAAAACTCGTCATTTTCGTTTTCGACCGTTTGCATGAGTAATCGCCCAGTATTAGGGTTCCAAGGCGATTTACATATTTGAGAGGTATGATGAAAATGTCGTCTTTTTGCTTTTATGGTCATTTCCATGAGTTAGTGACCACAGTTTTGGGGTTCGAGGCGATTTACAACAACCATAAGGCCTGATACATTATTGAGAGGTATGACCAAAAAGTTGTCATTTTCGTGTTTTATGGTCGTTTTCATGAGTTATTGCCCACGGTTTTTGGGTTCTAGGGGGATTGCATGGCCCGTAAGACCCGATACATGTTTCAGAGTTATGACCAAAAAACTAGTCATATCCGTGTTTTAGGGCCATTTTCATGAGCTATTGCCCACAGTTTTGGAGTTGTACGGAAATTTACATGTTTGAGGGCATGACCAAAAACTCGTCGTTTTCGTGTTTTATGGCCGTTTTCATGAGTTATTGCCCACTGTTTTGGGGTTCCATGGCGAAATAGATGTTTGAGAGGTATGACCAAAATGTTGATGTTTTCGTGTTTTATGGTTGTTTCATGAATTATTGCCCACAGTTTTGGGGTTCTAGGGCGATTTCCAACAACCGTTAGGCCCGATACATGTTTGAGAGATATGACCAAAAAATTGATGTTTTTGCGTTTTATGGTCTTTTCATGATTAATTGCCTACTGTTTTGGTGTTAAAGGGAGATTTACAACGACCGTAAGGACCTATACATGTTTGAGGGCATGACCAAGAACTCGTTGTTTTCGTCTTCTATGGCCGTTTTTATGAGCTTTTGTCCACGGTTTTGGGGTTCCAAGGGATTTGCATGGCTCGTCAGATCTGATACATGTTTGAGAGTTATTACCTAAAACTCGTCATTTTCGTGTTTTCTGACCGTTTGCATGTGTAATCGCCCATAGTATTAGGGTTCCAAGGAGATTTACATATTTGAGGGGTATGATGAAAATGTCGTCTTTTTTGCTTTTATGGTCATTTCCATGAGTTAGTGACCACAGTTTTGGGGTTCCAGGGCGATTTACAACAACCATAAGGCCTGATTCATTATTGAGAGGTATGACCAAAAAGTTGTCATTTTCGTGTTTTATGGTCGTTTTCATGAGTTATTGCCCACGGTTTTGGGTTCTAGGGAGATTGCATGGCCCGTAAGACCCGATACATGTTTCAGAGTTATGACCAAAAAACTAGTCATATCCGTGTTTTAGGGCCATTTTCATGAGCTATTGCCCATAGTTTTGGAGTTGTATGGAAATTTACATGTTTGAGGGCATGACCAAAAACTCGTCGTTTTCGTGTTTTATGGCCGTTTTCATGAGTTATTGCCCACTGTTTTGGGGTTCCATGGCGAAATAGATGTTTGAGAGGTATGACCAAAAAGTTGATGTTTTTGAATTTTATGGTTGTTTCATGAATTATTGCCCACAGTTTTTGGGTTCAAGGGCGATTTCCAACAACCGTAAGGCCCGATACATGTTTGAGAGATATGACCAAAAAATCGATGTTTTTGCGTTTTATGGTCTTTTCATGAGTAATTGCCTACTGTTTTGGTGTTAAAGGGAGATTTACAACGACCGTAAGGACCGATACATGTTTGAGGGCATGACCAAGAACTCGTTGTTTTCGTCTTCTATGGCCGTTTTTATGAGCTTTTGTCCACGTTTTGGGGTTCAAGGATTTGCATGGCTCGTCGGATCGATACATGTTTGAGAGTTATTACCTAAAACTCGTCATTTCGTGTTTTCGACCGTTTGCATGTGTAATCGCCCATAGTATTAGGGTTCAAGGAGATTTACATATTTGAGAGGTATGATGAAAATGTCGTCTTTTTGCTTTTATGGTCATTTCCATGAGTTAGTGACCACAGTTTTGGGGTTCTAGGCGATTTACAACAACCATAAGGCCTGATACATTATTGAGAGGTATGACCAAAAGTTGTCATTTTCGTGTTTTATGGTCGTTTTCATGAGTTATTGCCACGGTTTTGGGTTCTAGGGGATTGCATGGCTGTAAGACCCGATACATGTTTCAGAGTTATGACCAAAAACTAGTCATATCCGTGTTTTAGGGCCATTTTCATGAGCTATTGCCACAGTTTTGGAGTTGTACGGAAATTTACATGTTTGAGGGCATGACCAAAAACTCGTCGTTTTGTGTTTTATGGCTGTTTTCATGAGTTATTGCCCACTGTTTTGGGGTTCCATGGCGAAATAGATGTTTGAGAGGTATGACCAAAAAGTTGATGTTTTTGAATTTTATGGTTGTTTCATGAATTATTGCCCACAGTTTTTGGGTTCAAGGGCGATTTCCAACAACCGTAAGGCCCGATACATGTTTGAGAGATATGACCAAAAAATCGATGTTTTTGCGTTTTATGGTATTTTCATGAGTAATTGCCTACTGTTTTGGTGTTAAAGGGAGATTTACAACGACCGTAAGGACCGATACATGTTTGAGGGCATGACCAAGAACTCGTTTTTTTCGTCTTCTATGGCCGTCTTTATGAGCTTTTGTCCACGGTTTTGGGGTTCCAAGGGATTTGCATGGCTCGTCAGATCCGATACATGTTTGAGAGTTATTACCTAAAACTCGTCATTTTCGTGTTTTCTGACCGTTTGCATGTGTAATCGCCCATAGTATTAGGGTTCCAAGGAGATTTACATATTTGAGAGGTATGATGAAAATGTCGTCTTTTTTGCTTTTATGGTCATTTCCATGAGTTAGTGACCACAGTTTTGGGGTTCCAGGGCGATTTACAACAACCATAAGGCCTGATACATTATTGAGAGGTATGACCAAAAAGTTGTCATTTTCGTGTTTTATGGTCGTTTTCATGAGTTATTGCCCACGGTTTTGGGTTCTAGGGGGATTGCATGGCCCGTAAGACCCGATACATGTTTCAGAGTTATGACCAAAAAACTAGTCATATCCGTGTTTTAGGGCCATTTTCATGAGCTATTGCCCACAGTTTTGGAGTTGTACGGAAATTTACATGTTTGAGGGCATGACCAAAAACTCGTCGTTTTCGTGTTTTATGGCCGTTTTCATGAGTTATTGCCCACTGTTTTGGGGTTCCATGGCGAAATAGATGTTTGAGAGGTATGACCAAAAAGTTGATGTTTTTGAATTTTATGGTTGTTTCATGAATTATTGCCCACAGTTTTTGGGTTCAAGGGCGATTTCCAACAACCGTAAGGCCCGATACATGTTTGAGAGATATGACCAAAAAATCGATGTTTTTGCGTTTTATGGTCTTTTCATGAGTAATTGCCTACTGTTTTGGTGTTAAAGGGAGATTTACAACGACCGTAAGGACCGATACATGTTTGAGGGCATGACCAAGAACTCGTTGTTTTCGTCTTCTATGGCCGTTTTTATGAGCTTTTGTCCACGGTTTTGGGGTTCCAAGGGATTTGCATGGCTCGTCAGATCTGATACATGTTTGAGAGTTATTACCTAAAACTCGTCATTTTCGTGTTTTCTGACCGTTTGCATGTGTAATCGCCCATAGTATTAGGGTTCCAAGGAGATTTACATATTTGAGAGGTATGATGAAAATGTCGTCTTTTTTGCTTTTATGGTCATTTCCATGAGTTAGTGACCACAGTTTTGGGGTTCCAGGATTTACAACAACCATAAGGCCTGATACATTATTGAGAGGTATGACCAAAAAGTTGTCATTTTCGTGTTTTATGGTCGTTTTCATGAGTTATTGCCCACGGTTTTTGGGTTCTAGGGGGATTGCATGGCCCGTAAGACCCGATACATGTTTCAGAGTTATGACCAAAAAACTAGTCATATCCGTGTTTTAGGACCATTTTCATGAGCTATTGCCCACAGTTTTGGAGTTGTACGGAAATTTACATGTTTGAGGGCATGACCAAAAACTCGTCGTTTTCGTGTTTTATGGCCGTTTTCATGAGTTATTGCCCACTGTTTTGGGGTTCCATGGCGAAATAGATGTTTGAGAGGTATGACCAAAAAGTTGATGTTTTTGAATTTTATGGTTGTTTCATGAATTATTGCCCACAGTTTTTGGGTTCAAGGGCGATTTCCAACAACCGCAAGGCCCGATACATGTTTGAGAGATATGACAAAAAAATCGATGTTTTTGCGTTTTATGGTATTTTCATGAGTAATTGCCTACTGTTTTGGTGTTAAAGGGAGATTTAAAACGACCGTAAGGACCGATACATGTTTGAGGGCATGACCAAGAACTCGTTGTTTTCGTCTTCTATGGCCGTTTTTATGAGCTTTTGTCCACGGTTTTGGGGTTCCAAGGGATTTGCATGGCTCGTCAGATCTGATACATGTTTGAGAGTTATTACCTAAAACTCGTCATTTTCGTGTTTTCTGACCGTTTGCATGAGTAATCGCCCACAGTATTAGGTTCCAAGGCGATTTACATATTTGAGAGGTATGATGAAAATGTCGTCTTTTTTGCTTTTATGGTCATTTCCATGAGTTAGTGACCACAGTTTTGGGGTTCCAGGGCGATTTACAACAACCATAAGGCCTGATACATTATTGAGAGGTATGACCAAAAAGTTGTCATTTTCGTGTTTTATGGTCGTTTTCATGAGTTATTGCCCACGGTTTTTGGGTTCTAGGGGGATTGCATGGCCCGTAAGACCCGATACATGTTTCAGAGTTATGACCAAAAAACTAGTCATATCCGTGTTTTAGGGCCATTTTCATGAGCTATTGCCCACAATTTTGGAGTTGTACGGAAATTTACATGTTTGAGGGCATGACCAAAAACTCGTCGTTTTCGTGTTTTATGGCCGTTTCATGAGTTATTGCCACTGTTTTGGGGTTCCATGGCGAAATAGATGTTTGAGAGGTATGACCAAAATGTTGATGTTTTCGTGTTTTATGGTTGTTTCATGAATTATTGCCCACAGTTTTTGGGTTCAAGGGCGATTTCCAACAACCGTAAGGCCCGATACATGTTTGAGAGATATGACAAAAAATCGATGTTTTTGCGTTTTATGGTATTTTCATGAGTAATTGCCTACTGTTTTGGTGTTAAAGGGAGATTTAAAACGACCGTAACGACCGATACATGTTTGAGGGCATGACCAAGAACTCGTTGTTTTCGTCTTCTATGGCCGTTTTTATGAGCTTTTGTCCACAGTTTTGGGGTTCCAAGGGATTTGCATGGCTCGTCGGATCGATACATGTTTGAGAGTTATTACCTAAAACTCGTCATTTTCGTGTTTCGACCGTTTGCATGTGTAATCGCCCATAGTATTAGGGTTCAAGGATTTACATATTTGAGAGGTATGATGAAAATGTCGTCTTTTTGCTTTTATGGTCATTTCCATGAGTTAGTGACCACAGTTTTGGGGTTCCAGGGCGATTTACAACAACCATAAGGCCTGATACATTATTGAGAGGTATGACCAAAAAGTTGTCATTTTCGTGTTTTATGGTCGTTTTCATGAGTTATTGCCCACGGTTTTGGGTTCTAGGGAGATTGCATGGCCCGTAAGACCCGATACATGTTTCAGAGTTATGACCAAAAAACTAGTCATATCCGTGTTTTAGGGCCATTTTCATGAGCTATTGCCCATAGTTTTGGAGTTGTATGGAAATTTACATGTTTGAGGGCATGACCAAAAACTCGTCGTTTTCGTGTTTTATGGCCGTTTTCATGAGTTATTGCCCACTGTTTTGGGGTTCCATGGCGAAATAGATGTTTGAGAGGTATGGCCAAAAGTTGATGTTTTTGAATTTTATGGTTGTTTCATGAATTATTGCCCAGTTTTTGGGTTCAACGGCGATTTCCAACAACCGTAAGGCCCGATACATGTTTGGGAGATATGACCAAAAAGTCGATGTTTTTGCGTTTTATGGTCTTTTCATGAGTTATTGCCAACTGTTTTGGTGTTAAAGGGAGATTTACAACGACCGTAAGGCCCGATACATGTTTGAGGGCATGACCAAGAACTCGTTTTTTTCGTCTTCTATGGCCGTTTTTATGAGCTTTTGTCCACGGTTTTGGGGTTCCAAGGGATTTGCATGGCTCGTCAGATCCGATACATGTTTGAGAGTTATTACCTAAAACTCGTCATTTTCGTGTTTTCTGACCGTTTGCATGTGTAATCGCCCATAGTATTAGGGTTCCAAGGAGATTTACATATTTGAGAGGTATGATGAAAATGTCGTCTTTTTTGCTTTTATGGTCATTTCCATGAGTTAGTGACCACAGTTTTGGGGTTCCAGGGCGATTTACAACAACCATAAGGCCTGATACATTATTGAGAGGTATGACCAAAAAGTTGTCATTTTCGTGTTTTATGGTCGTTTTCATGAGTTATTGCCCACGGTTTTGGGTTTTAGGGGGATTGCATGGCCCGTAAGACCCGATACATGTTTCAGAGTTATGACCAAAAAACTAGTCATATCCGTGTTTTAGGGCCATTTTCATGAGCTATTGCCCACAGTTTTGGAGTTGTACGGAAATTTACATGTTTGAGGGCATGACCAAAAACTCGTCGTTTTCGTGTTTTATGGCCGTTTTCATGAGTTATTGCCTTTGTTTTGGGGTTCCATGGCGAAATAGATGTTTGAGAGGTATGACCAAAAAGTTGATGTTTTTGAATTTTATGGTTGTTTCATGAATTATTGCCCACAGTTTTTGGGTTCAAGGGCGATTTCTAACAACCGTAAGGCCCGATACATGTTTGAGAGATATGACCAAAAAATCGATGTTTTTGCGTTTTATGGTCTTTTCATGAGTAATTCCCTACTGTTTTGGTGTCAAAGGGAGATTTACAACGACCGTAAGGACCGATACATGTTTGAGGGCATGACCAAGAACTCGTTGTTTTCGTCTTCTATGGCCGTTTTTATGAGCTTTTGTCCACGGTTTTGGGGTTCCAAGGGATTTGCATGGCTCGTCAGATCTGATACATGTTTGAGAGTTATTACCTAAAACTCGTCATTTCGTGTTTTCGACCGTTTGCATGTGTAATCGCCCATAGTATTAGGGTTCAAGGAGATTTACATATTTGAGGTATGATGAAAATGTCGTCTTTTTTGCTTTTATGGTCATTTCCATGAGTTAGTGACCACAGTTTTGGGGTTCCAGGGCGATTTACAACAACCATAAGGCCTGATACATTATTGAGAGGTATGACCAAAAAGTTGTCATTTTCGTGTTTTATGGTCGTTTTCATGAGTTATTGCCCACGGTTTTTGGGTTCTAGGGGGATTGCATGGCCCGTAAGACCCGATACATGTTTCAGAGTTATGACCAAAAAACTAGTCATATCCGTGTTTTAGGGCCATTTTCATGAGCTATTGCCCACAGTTTTGGAGTTGTACGGAAATTTACATGTTTGAGGGCATGACCAAAAACTCGTCGTTTTCGTGTTTTATGGCCGTTTTCATGAGTTATTGCCCACTGTTTTGGGGTTCCATGGCGAAATAGATGTTTGAGAGGTATGACCAAAAAGTTGATGTTTTTGAATTTTATGGTTGTTTCATGAATTATTGCCCACAGTTTTTGGGTTCAAGGGCGATTTCCAACAACCGTAAGGCCCGATACATGTTTGAGAGATATGACCAAAAAATCGATGTTTTTGCGTTTTATGGTCTTTTCATGAGTAATTGCCTACTGTTTTGGTGTTAAAGGGAGATTTACAACGACCGTAAGGACCGATACATGTTTGAGGGCATGACCAAGAACTCGTTGTTTTTTCTTCTATGGCGTTTTATGAGCTTTTGTCCACGGTTTGGGGTTCCAAGGGATTTGCATGGCTCGTCAGATCTGATACATGTTTGAGAGTTATTACCTAAAGCTCGTCATTTTCGTGTTTTCTGACCGTTTGCATGAGTAATCGCCCACAGTATTAGGGTTCCAAGGCGATTTACATATTTGAGAGGTATGATGAAAATGTCGTTTTTTGCTTTTATGGTCATTTCCATGAGTTAGTGACCACAGTTTTGGGGTTCGAGGCGATTTACAACAACCATAAGGCCTGATACATTATTGAGAGGTATGACCAAAAAGTTGTCATTTTCGTGTTTTATGGTCGTTTTCATGAGTTATTGCCCACGGTTTTTGGGTTCTAGGGGGATTGCATGGCCCGTAAGACCCGATACATGTTTCAGAGTTATGACCAAAAACTAGTCATATCCGTGTTTAGGGCCATTTTCATGAGCTATTGCCCACAGTTTGGAGTTGAAGAAATTTACATGTTTGAGGCATGACCAAAAACTCGTCGTTTTCGTGTTTATGGCCGTTTCATGAGTTATTGCCACTGTTTTGGGGTTCCATGGCGAAATAGATGTTTGAGAGGTATGACCAAAATGTTGATGTTTTTTGTTTTATGGTTGTTTCATGAATTATTGCCACAGTTTTGGGGTTCAGGCGATTTACAACAACCATAAGGCTGATACATTATTGAGGTATGACCAAAAGTTGTCATTTTCGTGTTTTATGGTCGTTTCATGAGTTATTGCCCACGGTTTTTGGGTTCTAGGGGATTGCATGGCCGTAAGACCCGATACATGTTTCAGAGTTATGACCAAAAAACTAGTCATATCCGTGTTTTAGGGCCATTTTCATGAGCTATTGCCCACAGTTTTGGAGTTGTACGGAAATTTACATGTTTGAGGGCATGACCAAAAACTCGTCGTTTTCGTGTTTTATGGCCGTTTTCATGAGTTATTGCCCACTGTTTTGGGGTTCCATGGCGAAATAGATGTTTGAGAGGTATGACCAAAATGTTGATGTTTTCGTGTTTTATGGTTGTTTCATGAATTATTGCCCACAGTTTTGGGGTTCTAGGGCGATTTCCAACAACCGTTAGGCCCGATACATGTTTGAGAGATATGACCAAAAAATCGATGTTTTTGCGTTTTATGGTCTTTTCATGAGTAATTGCCTACTGTTTTGGTGTTAAAGGGAGATTTACAACGACCGTAAGGACCTATACATGTTTGAGGGCATGACCAAGAACTCGTTGTTTTCGTCTTCTATGGCCGTTTTTATGAGCTTTTGTCCACGGTTTTGGGGTTCCAAGGGATTTGCATGGCTCGTCAGATCTGATACATGTTTGAGAGTTATTACCTAAAACTCGTCATTTTCGTGTTTTCTGACCGTTTGCATGTATAATCGCCCATAGTATTAGGGTTCCAAGGAGATTTACATATTTGAGGGGTATGATGAAAATGTCGTCTTTTTTGCTTTTATGGTCATTTCCATGAGTTAGTGACCACAGTTTTGGGGTTCCAGGGCGATTTACAACAACCATAAGGCCTGATACATTATTGAGAGGTATGACCAAAAAGTTGTCATTTTCGTGTTTTATGGTCGTTTTCATGAGTTATTGCCCACGGTTTTGGGTTCTAGGGGGATTGCATGGCCCGTAAGACCCGATACATGTTTCAGAGTTATGACCAAAAAACTAGTCATATCCGTGTTTTAGGGCCATTTTCATGAGCTATTGCCCACAGTTTTGGAGTTGTACGGAAATTTACTTGTTTGAGGGCATGACCAAAAACTCGTCGTTTTCGTGTTTTATGGCCGTTTTCATGAGTTATTGCCCACTGTTTTGGGGTTCCATGGCGAAATAGATGTTTGAGAGGTATGACCAAAATGTTGATGTTTTCGTGTTTTATGGTTGTTTCATGAATTATTGCCCACAGTTTTTGGGTTCAAGGGCGATTTCCAACAACCGTAAGGCCCGATACATGTTTGAGAGATATGACCAAAAAATCGATGTTTTTGCGTTTTATGGTCTTTTCATGAGTTATTGCCTTCTGTTTTGGTGTTAAAGGGAGATTGACAACGACCGTAAGGACCGATACATGTTTGAGGGCATGACCAAGAACTCGTTGTTTTCGTCTTCTATGGCCGTTTTTATGAGCTTTTGTCCACGGTTTTGGGGTTCCAAGGGATTTGCATGGCTCGTCAGATCTGATACATGTTTGAGAGTTATTACCTAAAACTCGTCATTTTCGTGTTTTCTGACCGTTTGCATGTGTAATCGCCCATAGTATTAGGGTTCCAAGGAGATTTACATATTTGAGAGGTATGATGAAAATGTCGTCTTTTTTGCTTTTATGGTCATTTCCATGAGTTAGTGACCACAGTTTTGGGGTTCTAGGGCGATTTACAACAACCATAAGGCCTGATTCATTATTGAGAGGTATGACCAAAAAGTTGTCATTTTCGTGTTTTATGGTCGTTTTCATGAGTTATTGCCTTTGTTTTGGGTTCTAGGGGATTGCATGGCGTAAGACCCGATACATGTTTCAGAGTTATGACCAAAAACTAGTCATATCCGTGTTTTAGGGCCATTTTCATGAGCTATTGCCCCAGTTTTGGAGTTGTACGAAATTTACATGTTTGAGGGCATGACCAAAAACTCGTCGTTTTCGTGTTTATGGCCGTTTTCATGAGTTATTCCCACTTTTTGGGGTTCCATGGCGAAATAGATGTTTGAGAGGTATGACCAAAAGTTGATGTTTTTGAATTTTATGGTTGTTTCATGAATTATTGCCCACAGTTTTGGGGTTCTAGGGCGATTTCCAACAACCGTAAGGCCCGATACATGTTTGAGAGATATGACCAAAAAATCGATGTTTTTGCGTTTTATGGTCTTTTCATGAGTAATTGCCTACTGTTTTGGTGTTAAAGGGAGATTTACAACGACCGTAAGGACCGATACATGTTTGAGGGCATGACCAAGAACTCGTTGTTTTCGTCTTCTATGGCCGTTTTTATGAGCTTTTGTCCACGGTTTTGGGGTTCCAAGGGATTTGCATGGCTCGTCAGATCTGATACATGTTTGAGAGTTATTACCTAAAACTCGTCATTTTCGTGTTTTCTGACCGTTTGCATGAGTAATCGCCCACAGTATTAGGGTTCCAAGGCGATTTACATATTTGAGAGGTATGATGAAAATGTCGTCTTTTTTGCTTTTATGGTCATTTCCATGAGTTAGTGACCACAGTTTTGGGGTTCGAGGCGATTTACAACAACCATAAGGCCCGATACATTATTGAGAGGTATGACCAAAAGTTGTCATTTTCGTGTTTTATGGTCGTTTTCATGAGTTATTGCCCACAATTTTGGGTTAGGGGATTGCATGGCGTAAGACCCGATACATGTTTCAGAGTTATGAACAAAAACTAGTCATATCCGTGTTTTATGGCCATTTTCATGAGCTATTGCCACAGTTTTGGAGTTGTCTGAAATTTACATGTTTGAGGCATGACCAAAACTCGTCGTTTTCGTGTTTTTTGGCCGTTTCATGAGTTATTGCCCACTGTTTTGGGGTTCCATGGCGAAATAGATGTTTGAGAGGTATGACCAAAAGTTGATGTTTTGCATTTTATGGTTGTTTCATGAATTATTGCCCAGTTTTTGGGTTCAAGGCGATTTCCAACAACCGTGGGCCGATACATGTTTGGGAGATATGACCAAAAGTCGATGTTTTGCGTTTATGGTCTTTTCAGGCTTATTGCCAACTGTTTTGGTGTTAAAGGGAGATTTACAACGACCATAAGGCCCGATACATGTTTGAGGGCGTGACCAAGAACTCGTTTTTTTCGTGTTCTATGGCCGTTTTTATGAGCTATTGTCCACAGTTTTGGGGTTCCACGGGATTTGCATGGCTCGTCAGATCCGATACATATTTGATAGTTATTACCAAAAACTCATCATTTTATTGTTTTCTGACCGTTTGCATGTGTAATCGCCCATAGTATTAGGGTTCCAAGGAGATTTACATATTTGAGAGGTATGATGAAAATGTCGTCTTTTTTGCTTTTATGGTCATTTCCATGAGTTAGTGACCACAGTTTTGGGGTTCCAGGGCGATTTACAACAACCATAAGGCCTGATACATTATTGAGAGGTATGACCAAAAAGTTGTCATTTTCGTGTTTACGGTCGTTTTCATGAGCTATTGCCCACGGTTTTGGGTTCTAGGGGGATTGCATGGCCCGTAAGACCCGATACATGTTTCAGAGTTATGACCAAAAAGCTAGTCATATCCGTGTTTTAGGGCCATTTTCATGAGCTATTGCCCACAGTTTTGGAGTTGTCGGAAATTTACATGTTTGAGGCATGACCAAAAACTCGTCGTTTTCGTGTTTTATGGCGTTTTCATGAGTTATTGCCCACTTTTTGGGGTTCCATGGCGAAATAGATGTTTGAGAGGTATGACCAAAAGTTGATGTTTTTGAATTTTATGGTTGTTTCATGAATTATTGCCCAGTTTTTTGGGTTCAGGCGATTTCCAACAACCGTAAGGCCGATACATGTTTGAGAGATATGACCAAAAATCGATGTTTTTGCGTTTATGGTCTTTTCATGAGTAATTGCCTACTGTTTTGGTGTTAAAGGAGATTTACAACGGCCGTAAGGACCGATACATGTTTGAGGGCATGACCAAGAACTCGTTGTTTTCGCCTTTATGGCCGTTTTATGAGCTTTTGTCCACTACAGTATTAGGGTTCCAAGGCGATTTACATATTTGAGAGGTATGATGAAAATGTCGTCTTTTTTGCTTTTTTGGTCATTTCCATGAGTTAGTGACCACAGTTTTGGGGTTCCAGGGCGATTTACAACAACCATAAGGCCTGATACATTATTGAGAGGTATGACCAAAAAGTTGTCATTTTCGTGTTTTATGGTCGTTTTCATGAGTTATTGCCCACGGTTTTGTGGTTCTAGGGGGATTGCATGGCCCGTAAGACCCGATACATGTTTCAGAGTTATGAACAAAAAACTAGTCATATCCGTGTTTTATGGCCATTTTCATGAGCTATTGCCCACAGTTTTGGAGTTGTACGGAAATTTACATGTTTGAGGGCATGACCAAAAACTCGTCGTTTTCGTGTTTTTTGGCCGTTTTCATGAGTTATTGCCCACTGTTTTGGGGTTCCATGGCGAAATAGATGTTTGAGAGGTATGACCAAAAAGTTGATGTTTTTGCATTTTATGGTTGTTTCTTGAATTATTGCCCACAGTTTTTGGGTTCAAGGGCGATTTCCAACAACCGTAAGGCCCGATACATGTTTGGGAGATATGACCAAAAAGTCGATGTTTTTGCGTTTTATGGTCTTTTCAGGCTTATTGCCAACTGTTTTGGTGTTAAAGGGAGATTTACAACGACCATAAGGCCCGATACATGTTTGAGGGCGTGACCAAGAACTCGTTTTTTTCGTGTTCTATGGCCGTTTTTATGAGCTATTGTCCACAGTTTTGGGGTTCCACGGGATTTGCATGGCTCGTCAGATCCGATACATATTTGATAGTTATTACCAAAAACTCATCATTTTATTGTTTTCTGACCGTTTGCATGTGTAATCGCCCATAGTATTAGGGTTCCAAGGAGATTTACATATTTGAGAGGTATGATGAAAATGTCGTCTTTTTTGCTTTTATGGTCATTTCCATGAGTTAGTGACCACAGTTTTGGGGTTCCAGGGCGATTTACAACAACCATAAGGCCTGATACATTATTGAGAGGTATGACCAAAAAGTTGTCATTTTCGTGTTTACGGTCGTTTTCATGAGCTATTGCCCACGGTTTTGGGTTCTAGGGGGATTGCATGGCCCGTAAGACCCGATACATGTTTCAGAGTTATGACCAAAAAGCTAGTCATATCCGTGTTTTAGGGCCATTTTCATGAGCTATTGCCCACAGTTTTGGAGTTGTACGGAAATTTACATGTTTGAAGGCATGACCAAAAACTCGTCGTTTTCGTGTTTTATGGCCGTTTTCATGAGTTATTGCCCACTTTTTTGGGGTTCCATGGCGAAATAGATGTTTGAGAGGTATGACCAAAAAGTTGATGTTTTTGAATTTTATGGTTGTTTCATGAATTATTGCCCACAGTTTTTGGGTTCAAGGGCGATTTCCAACAACCGTAAGGCCCGATACATGTTTGAGAGATATGACCAAAAAATCGATGTTTTTGCGTTTTATGGTCTTTTCATGAGTAATTGCCTACTGTTTTGGTGTTAAAGGGAGATTTACAATGACCGTAAGGACCGATACATGTTTGAGGGCATGACCAAGAACTCGTTGTTTTCGTCTTCTATGGCCGTTTTTATGAGCTTTTGTCCACGGTTTTGGGGTTCCAAGGGATTTGCATGGCTCGTCAGATCTGATACATGTTTGAGAGTTATTACCTAAAACTCGTCATTTTCGTGTTTTCGACCGTTTGCATGAGTAATCGCCTGTATTAGGGTTCCAAGCGATTTACATATTTGAGAGGTATGATGAAAATGTCGTCTTTTTGCTTTTTGGTCATTTCCATGAGTTAGTGACCACAGTTTTGGGGTTCAGGCGATTTACAAAACCATAAGGCTGATACATTATTGAGAGGTATGACCAAAAGTTGTCATTTTCGTGTTTATGGTCGTTTTCATGAGTTATTGCCACGGTTTTGGGGTTCTAGGGGGATTGCATGGCCCGTAAGACCCGATACATGTTTCAGAGTTATGAACAAAAAACTAGTCATATCCGTGTTTTATGGCCATTTTCATGAGCTATTGCCCACAGTTTTGGAGTTGTACGGAAATTTACATGTTTGAGGGCATGACCAAAAACTCGTCGTTTTCGTGTTTTTTGGCCGTTTTCATGAGTTATTGCCCACTGTTTTGGGGTTCCATGGCGAAATAGATGTTTGAGAGGTATGACCAAAAAGTTGATGTTTTTGCATTTTATGGTTGTTTCATGAATTATTGCCCACAGTTTTTGGGTTCAACGGCGATTTCCAACAACCGTAAGGCCCGATACATGTTTGGGAGATATGACCAAAAAGTCGATGTTTTTGTGTTTTTATGGTCTTTTCATGAGTTATTGCCAACTGTTTTGGTGTTAAAGGGAGATTTACAACGACCGTAAGGCCCGATACATGTTTGAGGGCATGACCAAGAACTCGTTTTTTCGTCTTCTATGGCCGTTTTTATGAGCTTTTGTCCACAGTTTTGGGGTTCCAAGGGATTTGCATGGCTCGTCAGATCCGATACATGTTTGAGAGTTATTACCTAAAACTCGTCATTTTCGTGTTTTCTGACCGTTTGCATGAATATCGCCATAGTATTAGGGTTCAAGGAGATTTACATATTTGAGAGGTATGATGAAAATGTCGTCTTTTTGCTTTTATGGTCATTTCCATGAGTTAGTGACCACAGTTTTGGGGTTCCCGGGCGATTTACAACAACCATAAGGCCTGATACATTATTGAGAGGTATGACCAAAAAGTTGTCATTTTCGTGTTTTATGGTCGTTTTCATGAGCTATTGCCCACGGTTTTGGGTTCTAGGGGGATTGCATGGCCCGTAAGACCCGATACATGTTTCAGAGTTATGACCAAAAAGCTAGTCATATCCGTGTTTTATAGCCATTTTCATGAGCTATTGCCTGAGTTTTGGAGTTGTACGAAATTTACATGTTTGAGGCATGACCAAAACTTCGTCGTTTCGTGTTTTATGGCGTTTTCATGAGTTATTGCCCACTTTTTGGGGTTCCATGGCGAAATAGATGTTTGAGAGGTATGACCAAAAGTTGATGTTTTGAATTTTATGGTTGTTTCATGAATTATTGCCCACAGTTTTTGGGTTCAAGGCGATTTCAACAACCGTAAGGCCGATACATGTTTGAGAGATATGACCAAAAATCGATGTTTTTGCGTTTTATGGTCTTTTCATGAGTAATTGCCCTCTGTTTTGGTGTTAAAGGAGATTTACAACGTAAGGACCGATACATGTTTGAGGGCATGACCAAGAACTTCGTTTTCGTCTTCTATGGCCGTTTTATGAGCTTTTGTCCACGGTTTTGGGGTTCCAAGGGATTTGCATGGCTCGTCGGATCGATACATGTTTGAGAGTTATTACCTAAAACTTCGTCATTTTCGTGTTTCGACCGTTTGCATGAGTAATCGCCCAGTATTAGGGTTCCAAGGCGATTTACATATTTGAGAGGTATGATGAAAATGTCGTTTTTTGCTTTTTGGTCATTTCCATGAGTTAGTGACCACAGTTTTGGGGTTCCAGGGCGATTTACAACAACCATAAGGCCTGATACATTATTGAGAGGTATGACCAAAAAGTTGTCATTTTCGTGTTTTATGGTCGTTTTCATGAGTTATTGCCCACGGTTTTGTGGTTCTAGGGGGATTGCATGGCCCGTAAGACCCGATACATGTTTTCAGAGTTATGAACAAAAAACTAGTCATATCCGTGTTTTATGGCCATTTTCATGAGCTATTGCCCACAGTTTTGGAGTTGTGCGAAATTTACATGTTTGAGGCATGACCAAAAACTTCGTCGTTTCGTGTTTTTTGGCCGTTTTCATGAGTTATTGCCCACTGTTTTGGGGTTCCATGGCGAAATAGATGTTTGAGAGGTATGACCAAAAAGTTGATGTTTTTGCATTTTATGGTTGTTTCTTGAATTATTGCCCACAGTTTTTGGGTTCAAGGGCGATTTCCAACAACCGTAAGGCCCGATACATGTTTGGGAGATATGACCAAAAAGTCGATGTTTTTGCGTTTTATGGTCTTTTCAGGCTTATTGCCAACTGTTTTGGTGTTAAAGGGAGATTTACAACGACCATAAGGCCCGATACATGTTTGAGGGCATGACCAAGAACTTCGTTTTTCGTGTTCTATGGCCGTTTTTATGAGCTATTGTCCACCGTTTTGGGGTTCCACGGGATTTGCATGGCTCGTCAGATCCGATACATATTTGATAGTTATTACCAAAAACTCATCATTTTATTGTTTTCTGACCGTTTGCATGTGTAATCGCCCATAGTATTAGGGTTCCAAGGAGATTTACATATTTGAGAGGTATGATGAAAATGTCGTCTTTTTTGCTTTTATGGTCATTTCCATGAGTTAGTGACCACAGTTTTGGGGTTCCAGGGCGATTTACAACAACCATAAGGCCTGATACATTATTGAGAGGTATGACCAAAAAGTTGTCATTTTCGTGTTTACGGTCGTTTTCATGAGCTATTGCCCACGGTTTTGGGTTCTAGGGGGATTGCATGGCCCGTAAGACCCGATACATGTTTCAGAGTTATGACCAAAAAGCTAGTCATATCCGTGTTTTAGGGCCATTTTCATGAGCTATTGCCCACAGTTTTGGAGTTGTACGGAAATTTACATGTTTGAAGGCATGACCAAAAACTCGTCGTTTTCGTGTTTTATGGCCGTTTTCATGAGTTATTGCCTACTTTTTTGGGGTTCCATGGCGAAATAGATGTTTGAGAGGTATGACCAAAAAGTTGATGTTTTTGAATGTTATGGTTGTTTCATGAATTATTGCCCACAGTTTTTGGGTTCAAGGGCGATTTCCAACAACCGTAAGGCCCGATACATGTTTGAGAGATATGACCAAAAAATCGATGTTTTTGTGTTTTATGGTCTTTTCATGAGTAATTGCCTACTGTTTTGGTGTTAAAGGGAGATTTACAACGACCGTAAGGACCGATACATGTTTGAGGGCATGACCAAGAACTCGTTGTTTTCGTCTTCTATGGCCGTTTTTATGAGCTTTTGTCCACGGTTTTGGGGTTCCAAGGGATTTGCATGGCTCGTCAGATCTGATACATGTTTGAGAGTTATTACCTAAAACTCGTCATTTTCGTGTTTTCTGACCGTTTGCATGAGTAATCGCCCACAGTATTAGGGTTCCAAGGCGATTTACATATTTGAGAGGTATGATGAAAATGTCGTCTTTTTTGCTTTTTTGGTCATTTCCATGAGTTAGTGACCACAGTTTTGGGGTTCCAGGGCGATTTACAACAACCATAAGGCCTGATACATTATTGAGAGGTATGACCAAAAAGTTGTCATTTTCGTGTTTTATGGTCGTTTTCATGAGTTATTGCCCACGGTTTTGTGGTTCTAGGGGGATTGCATGGCCCGTAAGACCCGATACATGTTTTCAGAGTTATGAACAAAAAACTAGTCATATCCGTGTTTTATGGCCATTTTCATGAGCTATTGCCCACAGTTTTGGAGTTGTACGGAAATTTACATGTTTGAGGGCATGACCAAAAACTCGTCGTTTTCGTGTTTTTTGGCCGTTTTCATGAGTTATTGCCTTTGTTTTGGGGTTCCATGGCGAAATAGATGTTTGAGAGGTATGACCAAAAAGTTGATGTTTTTGCATTTTATGGTTGTTTCATGAATTATTGCCCACAGTTTTTGGGTTCAACGGCGATTTCCAACAACCGTAAGGCCCGATACATGTTTGGGAGATATGACTAAAAAGTCGATGTTTTTGTGTTTTATGGTCTTTTCATGAGTTATTGCCAACTGTTTTGGTGTTAAAGGGAGATTTACAACGACCGTAAGGCCCGATACATGTTTGAGGGCATGACCAAGAACTCGTTTTTTCGTCTTCTATGGCCGTTTTTATGAGCTTTTGTCCACGGTTTTGGGGTTCCAAGGGATTTGCATGGCTCGTCAGATCCGATACATATTTGAGAGTTATTACCTAAAACTCGTCATTTTCGACCGTTTGCATGTGTAATCGCCCATAGTATTAGGGTTCCAAGGAGATTTACATATTTGAGCGGTATGATGAAAATGTCGTCTTTTTTGCTTTTATGGTCATTTCCATGAGTTAGTGACCACAGTTTTGGGGTTCCAGGGCGATTTACAACAACCATAAGGCCTGATACATTATTGAGAGGTATGACCAAAAAGTTGTCATTTTCGTGTTTACGGTCGGTTTCATGAGCTATTGCCCACGGTTTTGGGTTCTAGGGGATTGCATGGCCGTAAGACCCGATACATGTTTCAGAGTTATGACAAAAACTAGTCATATCCGTGTTTTAGGGCCATTTTCATGAGCTATTGCCCACAGTTTTGGAGTTGTCGAAATTTACATGTTTGAGGGCATGACCAAAAAGTCATCGTTTTCGTGTTTTATGGCCGTTTTCATGAGTTATTGCCCACAATTTTGGGGTTCCATGGCGAAATAGATGTTTGAGAGGTATGACCAAAAAGTTGATGTTTTTGCATTTTATGGTTGTTTCATGAATTATTGCCCACAGTTTTTGGGTTCAAGGCGATTTCAACAACCGTAAGGCCGATACATGTTTGAGAGATATGACCAAAAATCGATGTTTTTGCGTTTATGGTCTTTTTTCATGAGTAATTGCCTACTGTTTTGGTGTTAAAGGAGATTTACAACGACCGTAAGGACGATACATGTTTGAGGCATGACCAAGAACTCGTTGTTTTCGTCTTCTATGGCCGTTTTATGAGCTTTTGTCCACGGTTTTGGGGTTCCAAGGATTTGCATGGCTCGTCGGATCGATACATGTTTGAGAGTTATTACCTAAAACTCGTCATTTTCGTGTT